>JABTXL010021554.1:7923731-7936702 GCA_025134845.1 Neodon shergylaensis
AGAAAGAAAGAAAGAAAGAAAGAAAGAAAGAAAGAAAGAAAGAAAGAGACAGAGAGAGAGAGAGAGAAAGAAGGAAAGAAAGAAAGAAAGAAAGAAAGAAAGAAAGAAAGAAAGAAAGAAGCTTGTTGATTTTTAATCAAATGGCATGCTTTCCTGCCTGCACACCTATGCTTGTGATTAGAACAAGTCATCTTTTTGTTAATCATGAACACTTCTAATAATGTAAGAAGGTACCGTTTTTTTTTTTACATGGGAAGGAAGTTAGTGTAAATGGATCTCTCTGAAACAGGCTGAGTGAGATTACATTAATGTTCTTCCTTCTTAATAGTCCCCTTCCTCATATTCAAACCTCTGACTTTCTTCAAAACACAGCTGAACCAGTATCTCATCTACATTCTTTTTATGGTTAGGAAAGTAGACACTAATCACATAGAAAAACAAAACGATAATAATAACTTCTATTCAAGTGTATTATTTTTACATATCTTGAAATATTATTTTAGCAGTCTGTCGCTCTAAACTAGTCATCACTATTCTACTATTATTGCATTTTTGGCAATGTATCTGTTGAATTTTCCAAAATCCAGAAATAAAAAGTACCCTCCCCAAGTGTGTACATTGCAATAAGAAACAACTTTCCTCTTTCTGAAATCCTTAGTGTGGTCACAGAGCCCACATTACTGAGCTATGTCTGTTGCCAGGGGTTTCTGTTAACAGGGATTTCTTTCCCACCTGATCCTGCAGTCATTCAGTTCCAAAGAAATACACAGAGATCTATATTAATCATAATATGGTTGGTCTGTTAACTCAAGCTTCTTAACTTTTATAACTTCTATTAGCCCATAATTCATGTCTGTGTTAGTCAAGTGGGTTGGTACCTTTTTCAGTGAGGCAGTCACATCTTGCATCCTCTGTGTCTAGATGACGACTGCAGACTGTATCTTTCCTCTTCCCCAAATTCTCCTGTTCTCATTGCCCCACCTCTACTTCCTGCCTGCTTGCCCTGAATATACTTCCTTCCTGCATCATCTGGACCATCTGTTCTTATTGGAGATTGGGTATATTATTGTGTTATCTTTAAATTGTTTGATGGCTGAAGAAGGAACTAAAGTTACTAAAAGGTATTTGATTATAAATGCTGCTGGATTAATATAACATATATATTTTGAAAATGCCTTGACTTCAAAATTTAAGTCAAAAGCTATGTTACTTTGGTGAAGAGGTTTTGCTTTTGTTTCCTCATGAAGTGAGAGGATGTGGATTCATTCAGGGTTAAGAAAAATCAGGTTTGATCAAGGAAGACTCCCTGAGAAATCTCCAATAGGAAAGGATGGCCCAGATATCTGAGTTCTACATCCAGAACAGTTTCAAGATTGCTGAGTGAGATGATCAAGCCTTAGAGAATATTCCATTCAGGACTTAACCATAATTCTAAATTTTCTTTAGGTCCCTGTGAGATTATCAGCACCTCTCAATCAGTAGGAAGTAGCCTGGAAAACTATGTCTGCATTCCCAAAAATGGACTATGGATGTTTTTCTTTGTTTAGAGTGTTGATTACATATTGTGTGGATAATGGTCAGGAAAACAATGAAACAAGGGAGATTTGATTCAGAGTTCTTATTTTGAAAAAAATGGGGGGGGTGTTGTGGGACAATGGTTTTACCCTGTAAAGATTTGTTTCTTATACTTGTTTAATAAAATCCTGATTGGCCAGTAGCTTGATAGGAAGTAGAGGCAGGACAATGAGAATAGAAGAATTCTGGAAAGAGGAAAGATGCAATCTGCAGTCGTCATCCAGACAAAGAGGAAGCAAGATGTGACTGCCCCTTTGAAAAAGATACCAAGCCTGTGGCTAACACAGACATGAATGATGGGCTAATGTAAGTTATAAGAGTAAATAAGAAGCCTGAGTTAATAGGCAAACCAGTTTATGATTAATGTAGACCTCAGTGTATTTCTTTGGGACTGAACGACTACTAGATCTGGTGGGACAGAAGTCTCTGTCAACATATATCTTTTGCTTCTGCATCTTGTTTTACCTCATCTTTACCTATATTTCCCTATATTTAAACTTCATTATTATCACTGTTTCTCCAACATGTTTGCTTTATTCTTCCTGCTTTATATACAGTTTGGTAGGGTTGATAAAATATCTTATTTGGGACTGGACATACAAAATTTCTTAGTTTCAGCACTTTGTAGCGTGAAATTTTTATATCATCCTGGAAAAGTTTTCTAGCTCATACGAATTTCAACTGTGTTTCTTTTCTATTTAAGTGAAAACAATTCATACAAATAAATGTAAAGATTACATATTCTCTTTGCCGTTTAGATTTTATTTAAGAAGTATTACTTAACTGTAGTCTGCCCTAGTTTATGTTTCCATGTCTTTGCATGTGCACACACTCACACACACAAAAGTATCAGCCAGATGCCAACAGAAGAAATCCTATGGAGTCAGTTTTGAAATACAGGGCATTGCCAACAAAAGAAACAGTTCTATTTTTTACCTTGTTCTTGTCTTGCCCTCTTTAGAATGGCGTGTACAGGCAGTATATGCTAAACGAAAGATGACTTTATTATCTCAGGATTAACAACTTTAAATGTATTTAAAAAAACGAAAACAAGTCACTCAAATGGGAGTGATAACTGGAATATATCAGTGAGAGTCTTTCTGTTCAACGTGAATGCACACTTTCTTATATAAAGACAGTTTGGCCCTATTGAGTGAATGAGGATTAAAAGTGGGCCAATCAACTCAGAGCTCTTAGGCTTGTACATGGAGGGGCAGATAGCTGAGCCATGTAAAGATGTTTCCAATCAGATCCTTAGGTAGAAGGCAGGTTCTTAGCTGTAAAAAAAAGGCATCTTGTAGTTTCTGTTGGTTCCCAGTTGCTATGGGACATTCTGATGAGACCACCTTCCTCCTCTAGAACTGCTGCTGCAGTTTCCGTCTTGCGTTGTCCTGCTGCTGACACGGCAGCTCATCTTCAGGGTACTTCTAGTCTGCAGCCTGTTTCCTGCCCAGATGCTTCTTAGGTTTCTCCATGTCAGTTTCTGTCCAGGTGTGGTTTAAACATTTCCTTCCAGGCTGCTTCTTCTCAGACATCTGAGAGCATCCAATCCATCCTGGTGGCAGGCTGGCAGATGCAGCTGACCACCACTGGCTCCTTTTCTTGACACTTGTCCCCAGCTCTGCTTTCAGAGTCCATTCCTCCCCAGTAACTGATATTGGTAAGACATGATCAAACATGTATGGTATAATATCATTTTAGGAGATGCCTTACGTAGGATGCTGAGGAACAATCATTTCCACATTGCTGACTCTCTGGGGTCCAGATGAACAGAGCTCATCTGAACCTTGCAAGAACAAAGGTCAATATGGACCAGAAAAGGGATATTTACTTCAGAGAGGGTAAGGATTTTCTTGCAGTTGAAACTAGTGTCTAGAAAGGGGATAACAGAAGGAGAAACCGACTAACTAAGCCAATGTCAGTTGGTAGCGAGGTGAACTCCATGTTAAAATTGTTGAGCTTTAGGTAAACAAGATGTCAGTGGAGGCTTTATGTATGACAAATATGATCAACAGTGATTTTTCCCTAAGGTAGGAGTGGGCAGTACATATTCTTCTGCTCTTGTCGTTGACTGACCTTGAATCTGTGCTATAATGCGCATGCCCTTTCACAGGATGCCAGGGATATTCTCGTCAGTGGTTAGCCACTTTCTAGCTCCTAATGGTGTTCACTCCTCCATCTGGTTGTCTGATAAACAGCATAATGCATTTGATCAAAGTGCAGCACTCCACACTGCATTGTCAAGAGCAAATTGATCTGTCTGCAGCTATCGCCTTCCCTGTGGGGGAAAAACTAAACAACTACAAAATGTTGTGTTGTGTTATTATTTCCCTCTCTGTGTCTCAGTCAGTACACTTTAACCCAGAGAGCCACTTCTCATTTTGTAGCCAACTTCTATCTCTTGTACAAGGTGTAGGTTTTTTGTTTTTATTGAGACTTTTCCCCCCAAATTTATGTCCTCCCTCCAAAATGTCTTTGAGAAGCAGGGTTTGCTCTGCTGCAAACAGACATCTGGGACTCACAGTATTTTGTTTTCTCATGGTGTTTGACAGTGATGGCTGCTCTGTCAGCAGCCTGAGATAAGGAGAGGCTCTGGCCATGCCAATCAGGTTGCAGGTGCTTCGCTTAGATCCCCTCACCAACTGGCTATCTATATTCACTTAACTGGTTCATAGTCTTCTTTTCAGGATATATTTCATCCTGAGCCAAATTCCAGTTTACAAAATTCCAGTCCCAGACCTCTTTAGCCTTTCCTTCCTTGAGGATGTCTCTTCTTGGAATGGAAAACAAACACAAATCCTCTAAGAGTCAGCAGATCTTTCCAAATTTACCCTTGCTCTTAGTAAGCAGCATTTGTTTTGCTTATGCAAAAATTCTTTATTTGGTGGAAAGAGAGATCCTCATCCCAAGAGTTGTCATCTTACCTTAACATATACCCCCTGACACACACTATGCTTATATGCCTGGGGACTCATGCACACAAACACACAACAGTGCATCAGTTTTAAAAATCAATTAATTATAGAGCCAGGACCACTATTCATCTGGAGTATTTGGTTTTGATTTTGAGCATCCGCATATTGTGTCACAACCTTCTGTAACTCCAGTTCCAGGGTATCCAACTCCCTCTTCTGGTCTCTGTAAGCAATCCACACACATGGTACACAGACATACATGCAATCAAAGCATTCGTTCACATTAAATAAATAAATAAATATTTTCTCAGTGCTTAAGAAGGATTATCAACTGTTGGGTGGTATTTCTTAAATAGTACATAAAACTTGCAATACTACGTAATTAGGTAGGTGTTTTATTATGTCTCCTAGATTCAACTTAATTTAGAAGTCCACTGCCACTTAGTGTTCCCCTATAGGAGTAATTTCTAAAATCAACCATAGAATTTTGGTTGATTTTGTTTATTCATAGATTTTAAGCCAGGCATATATGTGCTAATCTTCATCGTGGGTAAGATAGGAGGATGACACATTAGAGACCAACCTGGGCTATATGTAGTATATTCCAAGTTAACCCAGATTACTTAGCCAGACTCTGTCTCATATAAAAAATAAAGAAAACATAAAATTACTCCAGAGTTTTCACTGAAAGTCCATAGTGTTAGTTCCTTTCCCATTTCCTTTAACCACTGTCAGAACAAAAATAATTTTTAAAATCTGAAGTTATTCTTATTCTTCTACAATCTGCTCTCACTGTGGAAAGCCTACTACTTAGATATTAACATTCTTGGATCCATCTCCAAATCTTATTTCCTCTGTTACTTTTGTTTATTTATTAAATTTATGTCACATTTAATTTTCTTGGAAGTCTGCCTGATTCCAGTCATAGTTTTCTTAATTCAATTTGCAGAATGGTATCAGCTTAAGTTTTTTCAGTAAAGACACTGTGGTATGATTTACTTTTTCATTTTTTTTTGAGAATTTCATATATGAGCACTGTATGAAATCATTTATATCCCTTCCTCTTCCCCATTCACTTCTTCGTAAATCCCCCAAATTCCTCTCAAATTCATTACCACTTTCTAATTTATTCAAGTGTGTGTGTGTTTTGTGTGTGTGTGTGTGTTTTGTGTGTGTGTGCATTTAAAAACAGTCTGCTTTTCCATTTGGTGTAGCTCTTTGTGTATGTTTTTAAGACTAATACCTGGGAAAAAGAAAAAAAATATTTCCGCCTCCTCCCAGCCTCCCATTTCCCTCCCCCTCGTCCCACCATTCTCCCCCTCCCCCTACTCCTCTCCCCCTCCCTCTCCAGTCCAAAGAGCAGTCAGGGTTCCCTGCCCTGTGGAAAGTCCAAGGCCCTCCCCCCTCTGTCCATGTCTAGGAAGGTGAACATCCAAGGTGGCTAGGCTCCCACAAAGCCCGAACTTGAAGTAGGATCTATATAGATTGTTGCTAGGAGGAATTTTAGCTGGACAAATATTATTTTAAAAAATCTGATAGATCAAGGTTCTATTTATTTTCATACTAATTCCTCCCCCAAAGAAGTAATCTGTCAGGTTACCAATGTTCTAGTACACACATAACATTGCACATATTGAAGTCAATAAATTGTGAGTTGATTTTGCTGTGATTTTAATTATAGATATTTCAATAAAATGGCTCATTGTCTAATAATTTAAATAGAAAAAAAAAGACTAATACCTGGTAGTGGATAACCTACCAGGGAACTTGTACCCAGAGAAGCTTCCTTCTGCCTCTTAGAGCATCAGTGATGTCTGTAACTCTTTTTTTGAGTCGCACCTTGGGAAATTTCCTCTACTCACATTTGCATATCATTGCTGTTTTCACTGTACGAATTTTGAGATTTCATGAATGCAGCTTTTCTGTCAGATACAGAACACATTCTCTCACAACAGACAACTTGGTTCTCTGTCTTTTGCACTGTTCCTGTTCCTCTTCCAGGGTGTTCCCTGTGTCTGCAATAAGAATTGTGCTGTAGAATTGCCAGTTTTACTATGTTGATCCTACCCATCCAAGAGCATGGGAGATCCTTCCATTTTCTGGTGTCCTCTTCAATTTCTTTCTTCAAACCTTAAAGTTCTTGTCAAATAGATCTTTCACTTCCTTGGTTAGTGTTACCCCCAAGATACTTCATGTTATTTGTGGCTATTGTGAAAGGTGAAGTTTCTCTGTTGTGGGGAGGGGGGTCTTGGACTTCCCACAGGGCAGGGTTCACTGCCCTCTCTTAAGGAGGAAGGGGGAGGGAGGAAGGTGAGTTTGGGGGCAGGAGGGGAATGGGAGGTGGGGAGGAAGTGTAAATTTTTGAATGGAAAAAAAAAGAACTGTGCTGTAGATACATCCATTAGGATTGGCCATTCCACAGTTAGGACAACTGTCCTCCACCTTTTGCTTCTGCTGTTATCTTCACGTATTCGTGGAGTTTCCTTCACACTTAATTTTCTTGAATGTGTACATGATCTCAGTCATTGTTGTCTTGATTTAATTCACTGGATGATATAAAATTAAGTCCTTCTACTTTACGTTCTCACCAACAGTGAATATTTTCCCTCTTTAATCCACAGCATGCACTGTCTGCTGTTGTATTTTCTTTGACTCTAGCCCCACACTGGAATGCCAAAATGTCTCTTTTTTTTTTTTCATTCTTTACTCTTTGCCTCCTTTGGCTATTTTTTTTGGGGGGGGGCATCACCCAGCTTCCAAATAAATCACATGGAGGCTTATATTTTCTTATGAACTCCTTTCCTTCACTTGGCTTGTTTCTTGCCAGCTTTTCTTAATTTCTCCCATCTACCTTTTGCCTCTGGGCCTTTTCCTTCTCTTGTTTCTGTATTCCTTACTTTTTCTCTTACTCCATGGCTGACTGGGGGGCTGGCCCCTGATGTCCTCCTCTCCTTGCTCCTCCTTTTTTCCAGATTTCCCTTTCCATTCCTCTCAATGCAAGATGGCCTACCCTTTCTCCTGCCTTGTTATTGACCAGTCAGGTCATTATTAGATCATCAGATTTTTTTAGACAAGCCAAGTATCATAGCTTCACAGAGTTAAACAAAATGCAGCAAAACAAAAACAATATATCTTAAAGTAATATTCTATAATTATTAGATGTTTTCTTGATTTAACCATTTTGATCAGAGTAAGATGAAATCTCACAATACTTGAATTTGCATTTCTCTAATCACTGAGAATTTTCAACATAGTATGTCAAAATATTTATTTTATTTATGTATATGTCTGTGTGCATGCATGAGTTTATGAGCACTGCATGAATGCAGGTACCCATGGAGTCCAAGAAGAGGGCATTGGATCCCATGGCTGGTATTATCAGAGGTTGTTATCTGCTTCATGTGAGTGCTGGATTCTAAACCCAGGTTCTCAAAAAGAGCAGTAAGTGTTTTCAACTCTTAAGCCGTATTCTCAAACACTATTGAACATTTTAAAGACATTTCTTATCCATTTTAATTTCTTCTTTTGAAAAATAACTCCTCTGATATATAGCCCACTTTTTAATTGGGTCATTTGTTTTCTTGACATTTTGAAAATTATTTATATATGCTGGATATTAATCATCTGCCAAATGTATAGCTGGCAAAGATTCTCTCCCACTCTTTGTGCTTCTACTTCAATCAATTAATTGTTTTATTTTCTGAGGATCAGTTGTCAGTTATAGGCCTTAATTACTGAGCAAATGGATCCCTATTCAGAAAGTTCTTTCTTACACCTATATTTTGTGGGTGACTGAGTATGTTTTCTTCTAGAAGTTTCAGTGCTTTAGGTTTCACATTGAGGCCCTTGATCTATTTGTACCTGATTTTTCGGTAAAGTGATAAACACAGTGCTAAGTTAAATTTTCTCTAGTGGACATCCAGTTTCCCTAGCAACATTTGTTTAAGATTTTTTATTTTCTCCAGTGTGTATTTTTGGAATCTTTGTCAAAAATCAGATGTCTATAGTTATGTACAGTCATGTTTGGGTTTTCTGTTTTATCATATTAATCTTCTTGTCTTTTCGAGTGGCAGTACTATGCTGTTTTTATTACTAGAGGTCTGTAAAATAGCTTGAAATATCTAGCATAGTAATCTTTCCTGTATGTTGTAAGGAGGCTGATTGTTGGTTCCCAGCCTCTCAAGCCCAAAAATAATCACACAGAAACTGTATTAATTAAATTCTACGACCTACATCTCCCCTGCTATCTCCATACTCCCAGATTTAGCTCTGGTCACTCAAATATTGCATCTGTTGTCCCTGTGAAAGTCTTCTACAATGCAAAGTTCAAATCTCAAAAGAGATTGGAGAAAGACACTATAAGACAAAAGGCATACTTGTGCTCATAAAATCATAGAATTAATATTATAAAAATCACCATTATACCAAGATCAATTTAGAGTTAATATTATCCCAGTGAAAATCCCTGTTTCATTCTTCACATGAATATAAAAATGCATTCTAAAGTTCATGTTGAACTAAAAAATATACTAGATAGTGAAAGCAAATTTGAGCAAAAAGTATAATACAGGTGATGTGGGATTCTCCTTTATATTCTGTGAATACCATTGATTAATAAAGAAACTGCTTTGGACCTATAGCAAGACAGAACTTAGCTAGGCAGAGAAAACTAAACTGGATTCTGGGAGAAAGAAGGGCAGAGTCACAGAGAAGCCATATAGCCCCACTGGAGACAGATGCTGGAACTTTACTCGGTAAACCACAGCCACGTGGCAATACACAGATTAGCAGAAGTGGGTTAAATTAATATGTAAGAGTTCACCAATAAGAAACTAGAACTAATGGGCCACACAGTGATTTAAATAATAAGGTTTCTGTGTGATTATTTTGGGGCTGAGCAGCTGGAAACCAACAAGCAGCATCCTCCAACAGCATTTTTTAAATTAATGATCGATGGAGGATATCCCAGCCCATTGTGGGTTCTGCTATCCCTGGGCTGGTGGTCCTGGTCTCTATAAGAAAGCAGGCTGAGCAAACCATGGAGAGCAAGCCAGTAAGCAGTACCCCTCCTGCCTCTAAGTTCCTGTCTTGCTTGTGTTCCTGTCCTGACTCCTGTTGATGATGAACAGCAAAGAATAAACCATTTCCTCCCAACTTGCTTTTTTATTATTGTGTTTCATTGCAACAAGGAAGATCTTAACTAAAACAGCCAGTTAGTTGTGCCTTCCTTCAGCATTTTTCTAAACTGTGCCTTTTGTAAACCTACTGTGCGTGAAATGTGTAACCTCGAAAAGATTCCCCTCATAGAACTGACTACTTAGAATATGGAAGGCCTTAGTCTAGAAGAACTCTTACCACAAGCTGGACAAACAACCAGGTATTTGAAAGTACATATTACCAGGGTTGAGATACTGCTTAGAACATAGTGATTACTTCTGTACTATGTACTTGTTTGTATATAATTTGCACTACTTATTTATACTGACTTAAAATTTTTCTACATATGCTTTTTAAAAATGCTTTTAAGCTGGGGGTTTATACAAATCCCATTCAGGCCACAATATGAATAATAAATGTGTGTTTATTTGAACTTCTTGATGGTGAAAGTTTTGCAGACAATAGACTTATTTATTTCTGAAGAGGTTTTATGTTAGAAGAAATATCCCTGGGGCATTAAGAAGAAAAAGCCTACAAGAAGCACTTGACTAAGTTATAACTCTTAGGATAAAATATGACAATAATGATTACTAAAGTAAAACCAAAGTATAAAACAGCACATACTGTACATAATGCATTTTCAACTTTTCTATTATCTAGTTTGTTTGTGTCACTAGAAATGCTACTTATGGAAAATTAATTTGGATCTTAGAAGACATGAACTCCTTTGATTTATTGTTTTAAACATGAAATATGTATGATAAGAACATTTAGCAATAGGAATGCATGTTTACTTCTTGCTATGTGATTGATTATTCTTACCACTTTTCAGTATTTTGTGGGTAAGCAGTTAGACATCCCAAATAGTGCAATCAAAACCTTGCGAAATTTATATGGTAATATATGGATAAACTTGGATTATTAACAATGGTTACCATGAAACAAACTAGGCGGGTCAACCTCCACACTGTTTCTTCTTTCACCATAACATGGCCATGTTATAACATACTGTGGATGATAGCCTCATAAGTTATTCAGGTATTAGGACAGCTTAGGAAAGTGTACATAGTACAGTGGGGAAAATGGGTGTGCTTTCCTGAACTAAAATCACAGATCCCTATTCTGATTGCTAAGGTTAAAGAACTTAAGAGGGTACATAGGAATAAAACTCTTATGCTGGGATCAGTGTTCTTATTAGCAAAAGAAGAAATCAGAGCCTTCTCTGTACCCTTTGAAAATACACAGCATGACTGTCTGCAACCATGGCTGATGAACAGGGTCAGAAGTCTGATGTGTTGGCCTCCCAGCCTATGGTACTTCACTATTTTAAACTGTACCTCATGAAGATACAGAGCATGGTTGTCTGCAAGCCTGGCAGACCATTCTGCCAACAGGGTCAGCGCTCTTTTGTGTGAGCCACCGAGCCTAAGAATCTAAGACACAAAATGATGACAATTTTTTTCTCATTTTCCCAGAATATTTGAAATTTTGATTTAAAATATCATTCAAGAATATAACCCCTTAACATGTTATTCATTGAATTTACTTAATACCTAAATTAGCATCAAACTCAAACTCTTCCTTTTATTAAAGCAACATTTTATTCATATCTTTTGAGATAATATTCTCTCAAGTGAATTATATGTTAAAATACACAGTTGACTTGGTAGTCAGATAGATCACATTCCAGAAATTCAAAGAATTCAAATGCTGCCAGGGCCATGATGATCTGAGTGGCCTGTGCTCTCAACTGGGGCCATGTTGTTGTCCAGACAAGGTCTTCTCCCAAGAACATGTCTGGGTCCTTGGCCCTACAGCTGCCAGGGTCTGAGTTGTGTCCATGGCCCCTGTGACCACCGATGACCTTGGGGATGCTGTCCAAGGGCCATTATGATGTTGGGGCCATACTGATCTGGGTAGCCTATGCTGCCACCTGGGGCCATGGAGATCTCCAGGCATGGGATGCTGCCTATGGCATGTCTGGGTTCATAGCTTTGCAGCAGCTGGAGTCTGGGATAAAGTTCATGGCTTCTGTTACTGTCAAGTACTTTGCAGATGCACAGCGTCAAGTCAGACATCTGAGACCATGTTGCTATCGGGGGGCTTTGATGCCACCAGGGCCATGCTAATCTGGGTGCCCTATGCTGCCATAGGAAATCTAGTGCTGGCTTACTGGTTTATCAATTATCTTTACATTCTTGTAAGGTGGGAGAAGAGCTCAGTCTTTTGTCCATTGGATTTGGAATGCTGTCTTCTCTTGCTATAGCTCCAATGTAGCATGTTATAGGCATGTGTCACTACAGCAACCTAGTTTATCCTGTTTTCCAGACGAAATATTAAAGCTCACACAATTAAGTATCTAGGCTCACATACCACATATAAAAAATACCGTGGCTATTAATTCACATCTTGACTGTACAGTCTCCAAAATTCTTTCCTTTTTTCTACTCTGCTCTTTTCAAAGTTTCTTATCCTGGAAATTCATGACAGAAGACAAATTGTTTGGGAAACAGTATTTTCAAACACTGAATGCAAGCTATAGGTGAGTTACAAAATTTTAACGATAGAAGAAATTCTAGTCATCCTCTTGTCTAATGTTCTATATTATTATAGAACATTATGCTTATTCAGCATCAAGGAAGTACCTATTACTCATTATTTTCTAGTAAATCAAGTTGAGCACCAGTGATTCAGTAGGTGGGAGAGGACTCTCCCTTTGCTGGAGGTGTTCTCTGATGTACATTGTACAGACCCTTCTGGATTCGTATAGCAATATGCCTGCTTCAGGTCACACAGTGCGCTCCTTTAAGGTATAGTTGAACTTCTTTCAGGGGATCTTTAGTAAATTAGGGCATGATGTCTGATTTTTAAATGCCAGCTTGCTGCAATGAAGCATCACCAGGGGAGGGAGTCTTGCCTGAATCTTACATAAACCTGTGGACAAATCCATGAGGGATTGTCTTGATTGTTAGTTGATTCAGTCCACTGTAGGTGAACCCATTCCCTAGGCTATGCTGTGCACTGTATAAGGGTGAAAAAAAGGTAGCTAAACCAATAAACAGGCAGCTTGAATGCAGGTTTCTTTTAAGCTTTGCTCTTGACATGAGTATGCTCTTGACGTGTGTGTGTGTGTGTGTGTGTGTGTGTGTGTGTGTGTGTGTGTGTGTGTGTAATAGAAGAGCTGGATTTACAGGTGAATTCAGCCCAATATGTGTTATGAGAGCCCAATTTCTATCATCTACCAGAATAGCAAGTACCATTAAGTAGATAGATAGACAGATAGATAGATAGATAGATAGATAGATAGATAGATAGATAGATAGA
>JABTXL010021554.1:7936712-8040131 GCA_025134845.1 Neodon shergylaensis
AGATAGATAGATAGATAGATAGATAGATAGATAGATAGATAGATAGATAGATATAGAGATATACTGCATACAAAGGAAGCTTGTCCTTCAAAAACATCAGAATGTACGTGCAAAGGTTAATGGCACTTAGGTGTCTTGCCTTCAGAAGCTTAACATTTTCACCTAGATGATTAAATTCTGTTGTGGATGATTCCAACTCCGAAGACTGATTTGAAAATTGTTAACTGGCTTGCATCACATTATCATTTCTCCAAGAGTTTCTTTCTACTTTTGGAAAATTTACTTAAATTGTGGCCCTTTGTCATAATCTCAGGAAATGTAAAATCAATGAAAATGAGTAGATCTGTATTTCTAAAAATATTCTCTTCACAGGAAGAAGAGTTGAGGAAGAGCGGGGAGGCCAAGTATGCACACCTGAGCGACGAACTGCATGTATTAATTGAAGTGTTTGCTCCACCTGGGGAAGCTTATTCACGGATGAGTCATGCCTTGGAGGAGATTAAAAAATTCCTGGTTCCTGTAAGTGATTTTTTTTATTTTACAAACAGTTTCTTATCCTTTCCTATTTTAAATTGTGTCTTTGATCTCTACTGACTTTTTGGAAGGAAATTCACGCTGTGCATTAATTATCTATGTGTAGATTTGATACAAATCTTAAATAAATAGAGAACACAAGACATTTGTTATAAGAACTGGCATGTGGGCACTTTTTACTAGTCTGACACAAGCATTCATCATAAGCCAGTTGCATAGTATACATCATAGGAAATTGAGCTAGAAACACTAATAAGAAAAATGTACAAGCAAAAATACATGATTTATGTCACCATCCACTGTTTTAACCCCCTGACATGTATTTTGATAATTTATAATTAGTAGGAAAACATAGTAAAAAAGAATAAAAAGGATGTGATTGAATATGTATTATTTATAGTAAGGCAATGATAGTATTTTAAAATGACAAGTGCCTTTTATGTGGTAGTTTGTCAGGTTATAGCGGATACAAAATATAGTATATGATATATTAATAGAGGTAGATATATGTTAACTTAGAAATTTAGAAATGTATACTCACCATACAATGTGAGACTAGATGATGCTCATTTAGTAAGGTGGCAAATTCAGCAGCGAGTTGAGTAGAGTTCTCTACTGATTTCCTAAGAAACACAGGAACATAAATGCATGAAGTCTTAAGGTTGACAATTGAGCATTCTAGAAACAAGTGCTTCAGTAGAAAGCTTGCCAAAAGGCTTGAGACTGATGGTGAGATATTGAAAGAATGCTGAGTAAAGTTCCTGGAAGATCTTGAAAAGATTCTCAGCCCAGAGCATAGATAGCTGAGATTATTCTGCAAATGAAGAAACTCAGTGAAAACCTCAGAGAAGGTGGCTGGCAGATAAGATCCACTGATTAGTAGTGGTATTGAAAGCCAGAAAGGAAAAATATCAAAGAATTCCCTAAGTGCACAGCATTAAGGTCCGGCCACATTTTCTAGTTACAAGTCCAGTCCCAAACATAAATCTTCATCAAGACACAATTATAGAATAATGGCACACTAGGTTGAATATTTCTTAATTGCAGGTGCACAGTTAGTATTTGAGTCTCATCTGTAAACCTACCTAAGTAGATCTCATTCTGAAGATTGATGATGCTATATTCTTTGTTCCTTTGGTTTTCCAATAAAATATTTAGTTTTAAGCTGAATAAGGCATTTCAGTCTATTTAGTTTGGAGCAGACCAGATAAACATATGTATAATGAAGCCAGGTCTGTTTGTATCACAATTTCATTGTACAGCTTTAGATAAGTTACTTAAATGTTTATAGCATCAGTTTATTGATCTTTAAAATGAAAATGATCATAACTTACTCACCAGTCACAACTATTATGAATATTAAACAGGATAGTACATGCAAAGGGTTTTAAAATAATAAAACATGGGAGAAATTGTTTTTATATATATTATAATAGAAATACCTTTAGATAACTTTATGAGATAAAATATGTTAGACAGTGTAATAAGTCTTTTTATTTGGAATATTATATATGTGTATATAGGTATACATATAAATACATTTAGGATACAAATACAAATTTTTCCCATTGCTTTCTTCCCTCCAAACTCTCTCATATACTATTTCCTACTCTCCTTCAAATACATGGCCACTTTGTTTCGCTAGTTTTTATTTTATGCATAGATTCTTATTTGCATATTTTTCTACATACATATTTTTACATATATATTTCTAAGTGGAACTTTCTCAGTCCATATATCATTAATTTTAATATGTCTTTGATACATATATATTGGGCATAGAATGGAGGCTATGTTAACCTACTAATGTACTAAATATCTGTGACATGCATCACTTTCTCATATATTATACCTTGTAATAACTTCATTTCTATCTTACTCACTGAAACATATATACTAGACAAAGTTGGAAATTTATTTCTGGGCCACCACTGTATCATTATCATTCATCATCTTGCTTGACAGTGCTTGTCTGATTGTAGTTTAACTATTGAAATGACTGACCAAATTCAGAAAAAAAACAAGTAAGGCAAATGTAATCTGGCCACATCTGGGATCCATATGTGCCATGTAAATGTGGTTTCCCCTTGCCTCTGATATTCTGGGACTTCTTCTTTCTAGTAGAGTTGTCCCATTGTCCCATTCCCATGTTATTACATGTTTTGACTTTTATTTATGCAACATGCAAGCTCACTGATAACTCTACATCTTTGAAGATTCTTCTGAAAAAATATTTACATGGCTTGTTACTTTCCATTAGCATTTTCTCAAATCTACATGTGCAGGAACTTCTTCAACTACAATTCTAAAGTAACTTCCTTGGTTGCCTTCTATCATGCAATGCTGTTGTGACAAGTTCATGGCATCATTATTATAAAGAAATTAGTCTTTGATAACAGAAAACAGACAATTTTACTGACCTTCTCCAATAAAAGGTTTTAGTGACCTAAATAAGAAGTCATAATACAGAGCACTTTTTGAGAATCTGTAAGTTGACAAGTCTGTCTTGCTTGACTTGAGCTTCATATAATCTCAACCAGAGTTTTGTGTAAATTAAAGCAGTAGGCAGGTATGTGGGCAGATTTGTGCATATGTACACATATTTAATTTATGCCTTTGTATAGTTGTGTATCTCTTTACTAGTCTCATAAATATGATATTTAAGTTAATTCAATAAAAGGAAAAAAAACAAAAACAAAAACATTGATCAGTGTAGATCTTTTCTGGAGTGTGGTCGACTTACCAGACCAATACTCATGAAGAAGATGGACTGTTTCTCTCTTAGCTGCTATTAGTGACCTATAACTCCCCAGCTATGAGTAGGACTTCAGCCAACCGTCCTTCTCCATCCTAAATTTAATCTTGCATGGGTCTTGTACATACTCATAACCACTATGTGGTGGTTTGAAAGAAAATGGTCCCCAAAAGGGAGTGGCATTCTTAGGAGGTGGGGCATTGTTGAAATAGGTGTGTCCTTGTAGGAGAAGTATGTTACCGTGGAGGTGGGCTTTGAGGTCTCATCTATACTCAAGGCACACCCAGTATCTCAGATCACTTCCTGTTGTCCGTAAGATGTCAGACTCTTAGCTACTTCTCTAGCACATGTCTGCCCATTTGCCACCTGCCATTTCTCACCATGACAATAATGGACTGAACCTCTGAACTGTGAGTGAGTTCCCTCCCCACTGAAATGTTTTCCTTTATGAGAGTCGTCATGGTTATAGTTAGTGTCTCTTCACCTAACTAAGACACAGAGAATTCATATGTGCAGTTGCCCTCCTGTACCTGGAAGACAATGCTACTTGTAGTCATCCACTGCTATCGACCCTTAAATTCTTTCTGTCTTCTTTTATACAATTTTCTTTGAGTCTCGGGAGGAGGGGGTGAATTAGTGTCTCATTAAGGAATGAGCACTTCATAATCTCTTATTCTCTGTACCTTGTCTAGTTATGAGTCTCTGCATTAATCACCATTTACTGCATATAGAAACTTCTCTGATGAGGGCTGAGAGATACATTTTTCATGGTATAAGGATAATTCACCAGGATTCAGTTTAATATTATGTACATTTAACATAATAACAGTAGACTCTGAATATGATCAAAACAGGTTATATTAATATCTCAAATCAATAATAATGAAAAAGAACAATGAAGGAAGTTGAAAAAGAATGCCTAGGAATATATGCTGAAACATATAATATTTATACATTTTTATTATGGTTTTGGAATTCATCAAGAAAATATTAAATAATATTGCTATATCATTGTTTCATACTATTTATACATTTATATTATGTAGAGATACATCACAAATACAGTTATTTATGCACTGTAGTTAACACTTGAAGTTAGCTATATGGTCTAAAATTGAACTTTAATATACACATATGTATATACATGCATATATACATGAACCAGGTTTTTTCTTTTATATTAGACATTTATCTTGCTGATAGTCATCCTTCTTAAAATCGAGCATTTAAGAATATTAGTTTCAGTTTGACATATTGGAAATCCATATTGTAAACATAAAGAGATTTGCTTGTAAAAAAAGTGAAGGAGAGAGAATTTGCTTGTAGAAAAAAGTAAAAGTTTCTTCTTATGATATAAGCAAGAAGAGAATATCTCATTTTGTGTTTATCAGAGGATAGTCCCACCTCTGAAATTGGAATACGAAACTCTCACCTACGCATGTAAGCAGATGTAGAGGAACTGGAAAAAGACTGAGGTACTTTCAGTATGGGGAGGGCAAAGAAGTTTGATTTTCATGTACTAAAATTTTTAACATTTTGAAACATAAAGAATATAAAACTTTGCCCATAAATATCTTATGCAAATATATTTAATTATATAAAAGATATATAAGTAGCATTACCATGAGATCCACGCTATACTTTTATTTCAAAAGGAAATTACATCAGTGTTTTATGCAGGTGAACAGGTAGGAGAAAAAACGCATTAAACAAGAACCCACAAGAAAACACAAGTGATGTTGGTATGTGGGAAGACAGAGTGGGAGGTAGCCAGCTGATGCCTTTGCGCTCACTGTGGGAGGAGATGAACATATTTCCAGTAGCTTCAGCCTGCAAACGAGAGCATCATCAACTGCAAAATATGACGTAACATTCATTGAAGTAAAGAAAGCACGACCCATAAGCTGGTACCAGCTCATCAAATTCTAGATGGTTAAATGTTTCCCAGCATTTCCTCAGACTTCTGTTATGAAAAGCACTCACTTTTCATGTAAGCAATCATGATATAAGCCCGTGGGAGTTAATAGAAGTAAGCAAAGAGCTGTAGGAATTTGTTACCTGCTGAGTGATGCTTTGTTGCTATGGTACTGTGATCCTATTTTTGTTTTATTTGAAAAATTTATTATCATCTAATATTAGCACTTGTTATTCACTAAATAGTCATAAAAATAACAGACCTTTGACTTCAAACATAGCTAAAAGCATTATTAGTTTTGAGAAGAGGTTTGTTAGCAGTGTGCTTTATCACTGCTAAAGCTGGACTACTTTAGCATTGCTAATTGATAGACATAGCCTAGAACACAGGGGAAGAAAAGAGGTAGCAAGTAGCTATTAGAAATCTTTCTCAGAAACTAGAAAACAAGTGTCCAAAGATTCAAATGGTCACTTTGTAGTAATGGTGGTAATTTATGAATACAGACTTAGCATGCATATTGTATCATTAGTAGCAGTTTTTCTCCAGATGTGCGTGCTTTCACTTGTAACAGCCTAGAATTTTGAAGTTCCCAGGCCAATCTTTTTTTTTTTGGGGGGGGGTAGGAAATTTATTTGTTTGTTTGTTTGTTTTACATTTTAACCACAGTTTTCCCTTACTCCTGTCCTCCCAGTCCCTCCCCTCATCCCCCAATTTTGCTCATGAGCCATGTGTAACATTTTACAAGCCAATCTCTTTCTCAAATATTTTCTCCACCACCTTCTGAGCTTCTTTTCTAGCACAGACCTGCCTCCTGTTCTATAGGTTAAAAACAACTCTAATAGGCAATTCTCTGACCCAGACCTCAAGAAGCCCTTAGGCCTGACTTACACACAGTCATCGCAAGATTCCCCCTCTTTTGTACACAACAGATGCAAATATACTCTTATTTTAAGGAGGAGTCACATTCTGTCTGCTATCTTCCCAGATGTGCTAAATTCTTCCACATTTAATTTACTGACCTTTCTTCTTACTAGCCTAGGGGAAAAACCACTCAAACTAACTTCTCATGGACTCCAAACTTTAAATTACAGTGCTTTTTGATATCATATGATGCTTCTAAAATAATATTTTATTTTGTAATGAAATTAGAAATTATTTATTTTAAAATGACAAAATCACATTAGTAATATGTTATATGGATATTGGCCTTTCTAAAATTTAATCATGTAAGTGTTTCCATATGTTTTATTTCCATATGATTTCAGTGATCAGGTTAACACTCCCTGAGAAGGATGAGCAATGTTCATTACGTAGATGAGGAGGCTGCAAAGACCAAGAATGAATTAGTCCATAAGTGGCTTAAGCCCACAACACAGCATGGTGTGCTTGACTTTTATATGCAAGGACACAGTAGCTTGTTTATAGGGACAGAGTTTTCCAAGTGAGGCAGCAGAAGAGCAACACTGTTAACATTGGTTCTGTTAGACATTTGTACCTAATATCAAAGCCCCTGTGTATATTAACCAGATTTAGAGGGAGTATAGGATAGGATATGTCTGCATAATTGGTCTTTTTATTTTGTTGTCTCTGAATACTAATCTGAGATCAATGTGGGAGAAATGGTTAGAGGAAAATAGTTTGCGCCTATAAGGTTACTGGCATTGCAGAGAACATTTTAGTTTTGCTTCATGTCATGATGTGCAAAGGTGGCCACTACTGATCCATGTTTTACAGCTACTCTTAGTAGTTTTGGCTTGTTTGCATAAAATTGCAAAAGTATAAAACAAAAGGTTGAACACTTATGATGTAACTAAAACATGTAAGTTTCAAAAATATATCCAAGCATCTAGTGTATCAAAACAGAAAAAAAAAATAAAAGAATATACTAAGGAAACCAGGAATATCTAGACCTTTCTCACTGTTGTTTGTAACATTAAGAACAGCTCAGGATTTTATGAAACCGAGTACACAAAACGATGGGCTTATTTAAAAACATACTTCTTCCTGTGCTTGTTCAAACAAGAAACTTCCCTTCCAGCTGATGTAATCAACTCACATGGACAGTAGTGTGAAACCCTCCTGAGTGATGCTACAGCGATGATATAGTGCACAGTGTTGTGCATGCATGGGAATGGACTCATAGAATCTATTGTTTGTTTGTTTGTTGGATTTTTGAAGTCATATCTGAACTGCTGATTTTCACTTTCTTTCTTCTTAGCTTTAGGGTTTGTGTTCTATAGGTAGACATTCCAGTTATTGTCATGTAGCAAAACTAGTAAGATTTTAAAAATTTGAGAGTTTCTAATTTTTTTTTGAAATCACATCTCTCACCTGGGAGTTAACATTTTCCAGCCTTTGTTGAATATTTGTTTCAGTCACAATAAATTTTTAGCTCACAGATCCTCTTAATAATCTTGCCCACTCCCACAGGTCCTTTGTGTTACCCCGGGCACACTGAAGGGAAGAAAACACCATCTGCTAAAAGCACATTTTCTCAAAATGAACTACCCCCTTTCTGTCCTTTCCTTCTGATTTCTAGTCTTATTTGAGGAAGTTTAGAATATTCCAAAAGGTAAATTTCATACAAAGTTAGATATTATAAACAGAGTGATATTTTTTAAATGGAAAAAGAAACCTCTCACTACTAAAATGTTTGCAGCAATTCTTCTTAAACCCAAGAATAGACTTACTGCCTTAAGAATGATATTTGAGGTAAAACCCATTCCCTTGTAGAGTGAAGACACTATTGTAATCCACATAATTTAAAAAACACAAGAGATTAACTGTGTAAGAAACACTCTTCTTTACAGAAGTATACAGAAGTATTGGGTTGGATGATTTGCTAGTAAGTGTACAAGTTATTGAGACAGAGAGGTCCCTTTTCTTAAAAGTTACATGTTCTGACCCTTTCAAAGGCAGGCAACAACAAAAACAGAATTCTTCCTCACCAATAAAATTATTAAAATGCAAGTGTGAGGGGTGCTATCAGATCACCATACAGAGGACCATAGAGGTCATATGATCATGGTAGGGGCTATCTAGTCTCTGTAAAGTTCCTCTGTATTTAGTGAATTATGTGTCTATATTCTTGTGAAAGCTGATGCATCTCGGCTTACTGTCATCCTCCCACTCCTCAAATGGACTTTGAGAACTCAGTCCAGTGCTCCACTGTGGGTCTCTGCCTTAGCTTCCATCAGTTGCTGGATGAAAGTTCTACAGTGACATTTAAGATATTCATTAATCTGACTACAGGGCAAGGCCAATTCAGGTCCCAGCTCCTCTGTTGCTTAGGGTCTTAACTGGGGTCATCTTTGTGGATTCCTGGGAATTTCTCTCATGTCAGATTTCTTGCTAGCCATATACTGCCTTCCTCAATCAAAATATCTCTTTCTTATATTTTTGGTTGTGAGCCTAGCCTTTAATGGCTGAGCCATCCCTCCATGCCAAAATATCTCTTTCTTTCCTCTCATCTCAGTCCTTCCTTCATCTCTACTATCTTGTTCCTTCAAGTTCTCCTCCCCCTTCCCCTTCTCTCTTCTTCTTTCCCTTCCATTCTCCATTCTCCCCCACCCCATGCTCCCAAGTCTGTCAGGCAATCTTGTCAATTTCCCTTTTCCTTGTGATCTATATAAGTTTTTCTTAGGGTTCTCCTTGGTACTTAGCTTCTCTAGGGTCATTAACTATAGGCTCGTTATCTTTTGCTTTACATCTAGTATCCACTTATGAGTGAGCACATACCATGTTCATCTTTCTGGGTCTGGGTTACCTCACTCAGGTTGTTTTTTTCTAGTTCCACCCATTTGAATATAAATTTCAAGATATGCTTTTTACCACTGCATAATATTTCATTGTATAAATGTACCACTTTTTTTTATCCATTCTTCTGTTGAGGGGCATCTAGGTTGTTTCCAGGTTCTGGCTATTACAAATAATGCTGCTATGAACATAGCTGAACAAATGTCCTTGTAGTATGATTGAGCATGCTTTGAGTATATGCCCAAGAGTGGTATTGTTGTATCCTGAGGTGTGTTGATTCCCAATTTTCTGAGAAACTGCCATACTGATTTTCATCATATTTTATTAAAATATAATAAAAAGTAATTTAGGAGGAAAAGATAAAGTGGTTTAAGAAAATTTATAAACTGTTAATTATTCCATTATTCTTGACAGTAAAACAACTGCATATGGAAAATGACTATTCGAGAGCTTTTATATTCTCTTATATTGATAATAAGATGATCAGTTTAACTAGTATTTCTCATCTGTGGATGGGTAGGAGGAAAAAAACAGATTTGCCTACTTTTCATGTGTGTACAGGGAGGAGTACCAGAAATGCACCTTGTGACAGAGTATCAGCCTTCTCTGTGTGAGCATGTTCACTTCTCTGGTCCTCCCTAAGTGGCTTCCTCATCTTCAGTCTGTCTTTACTTCTATTCAGAGAAGTTCCTCAATCAGACTGCAGCTTCATGCGTCTGAGTCTTTGCCATGAATTTGCTCAGCTCTCTGCCTCTTAAGCTCTGGATATCACCTTTGCTTCTTGTGCTCAAGCGTGTGTTTACCTAGAATTCTAATTCAAGCTATACAGCTCAGAATGTTGCATTTAATTTCAAATTTCTTTCACATAAATCTATTTCTGCTTTCTGAATCATAGACACACTATGACTCACTCGTTGGGTGAGGTGTATATTTTGCCTTCTGTTTCCTCCCTTTAATTTTTCCTTTCCTTTTTTCAAATTTCAGTGACTTTTTTGGTGGCTATTTTTTTCTTATAAACATAGAGGAAAGAAATTATGCCCAAATCTATTATCTCAAGTGTTAACCAACTTTGTTGTGCTGAATTTGTATGACCTTAACTGAAAAAAGATATTTTAGCCAGGCGATGGTGGCGCACGCCTTTAATCCCAGCACTTGGGAGGCAGAGGCAGGCGGATCTCTGTGAGTTCAAGACCAGCCTGGTCTACAGAGCTAGTTCCAGGACAGGCTCCAAAGCCACAGAGAAACCCTATCTCAAAAAACCAAAAAAAAAAAAAGATATTTTATACAGTTTCTTTTAAGTAAATTAAATGTTTAATTGGAATACATTTTAAGCAAAAATAAAATTTGTGCTATTCATTTTTCTATTTAAAATTATACAGATACAAACAATTTAGATATATTTTTAATGTTAAAGGAGTGTTCCCAGCTGCTCAGCCTCAAAATAATTACACAGGCACAATATTATTGAAATCACTGCTTGGCCCATTAGCTCTAGCTTCTTATTTGCTAACTCTTACATCTTAATTGAACCCATCTCCATTAATCTGTACATCCCACAATGTCATGGCCTAGCAGCAAAGTTCCAGCATCTGTCTCTGACAGGGCTACATGGCTTCTCTCTGACTTCACCCTTCTTTCTCCCAGCATTCAATTTAGTTTTCCCTGCCTACCTAAGTTCTGCCCTATTAACAGGCCAAGATCGTTTCTTTATTCACCAGTGGTATTCACAGCATACAGAGGGGAATCCCACATCAATTTTTGAAAATTTATCATAATTAAGATATATTTTTGATAGGTCTTATTAAATGCCACTATATCATGTATTTAATTATTTAATATACTGTTCTAGCGTATTTCCAGTGTTGATTACAATTGCTTGTTTAAATAATTTATGGACATGTGAAGGAATAAATATTTCTCACTATGTTATTATTTAGATATATATGATAGGTTGGGTTTTTTAAGTTTTTGTATTCATATTTATTTATATTTTAAATTAGTCTATTTTTGACATTTTCACACTTGTATATTCTACATTCTGATTGTACTCATTTTCCTACCCTTTCTCTATTTTATTTTTCCTGGCTAGTCGTTTTACTCTTTTCTTATTTATTAAGTAATCTTTCTCATTTATTTTACAGTCTGACGATAATTTTCACCCACCTCTTCCATTCCATCCTCCCCCACCTGCAGCCCCCTTGCCATGCCTTCTCTGTCTCTTTTCTGAAAGGGGTGGGCCTTGTATGGGAGTCAACAAAGCATGACATGTTAGGTTGAGGCAGGACCAATCTCCTCTCCTCAACAACTCTGGACTAGGCAATCCAATATGCAGAATAGGTTCACAAAACTCAGTTCAAGCTTCAGGGACAGGTCCTGATCCCACTGCTAGGAGCCTGAGTAACAGATCAAGCTACACACCTGTCACATACTTGCAGAGGGCCTAGATCAGTCCCCTGCAGGCTCACTAGCAGTTGGTCCAATATCTCTGAACTCCCTTGAGCTCCAGTCAGCTGTCTCTGTGGGTTCTACTGCCTTGACCTTGGTCCCCCATCCCATCCAATTCCTCATTCCTCTCTTCAGCAGGGTTTTTGGAGCTAGGCCCAGTGCTAGGCTGTGGATCTCTAAATCTGCTTTCATGAGTTACTGGATGAAAGCTCTCTGATGACAATTTGGGGAGTCACCAATCTGATTACAGGAGATAGACATTTCAGGCACTTTGTTGGCTATTGCTAGGAGTCTTAGCTGGGGTCATTCTTAAGGATTTCTTGTAGTTTCCTTGGCATCAGGCTTCTCCCTAATCCCAAAATGCCTCCACCATCAAGACATTTCTCCCATTTTTCTCCCTCCATCCTATCCCAAACCCACCCAACATGATCCCTCATGTCCCCCACCCCTAGTTTACACAGGAGATCTCTTTTAATTCCCCTTCCCAGGGATATGCATGCATTTCTCTTTGGACTCTCCTTATTAGCAATGCTTTCTGTGTCTGTGCATTGTAGCCTGTCCTACTCTTTCTTACCCTTTCTCATAACACCAAATTCCTCTCATCCACCAAGTTTCCATCCTACTTTAGTGTCCATACTTTTGTTTTCACCTTCGTGTCTTAGTCACTGTTCTATTGCTGTGAAGAGACTCTCATCTAAGACAGCTTTTGTTTGGAGGGTTTAATACAGTTCCAGAGGGTTAGTTGGTCACCATATTGGCAGGGAGTATGTGCTAGAGCAGTAGCTGAGAGCTTTATATCCTAGTAGACAAGAAGGAGGGCAGAATAACACTGGGCCTTGCTTAAGCTTTTAAAATCTCAAAGCCATTAACACACCTACTCCAACAAGTCCACATCTCCTATTCTTTCTGAACCAGTCTACCAACCGATGACTAAGTATAAAAATATGGGAACCTATGGGAGCCATTGTCATTGAAACTACTACTCTTGGTGACCCACTGGGCTCAACCAGAGCTGCAAAATGGACTTAGTTGTGTACTCCAAGCATATTCCTTATGACACTGAAGACAATGACTACCTCTCTTTAGCATGGTTTTACTGCCAATCCTCAGTCTGTGACTGCATATTTAGGGGCCCAGAGCTTCTGTGAGTTCATGAATGTCATGTTCACACTATGCCATCAAGATAGCTAGCTACCTTCCAATCTACTAGATATACATTTTCTCTGATCCTGTTCTACAATATTTTCTGGACTTTGGGGTAGGTGATATGAATGTTCTGTTTAATAGTGAGCACTAACTGTCACTTGTTCTCAGTACCTGGTCTACCCCAGAACTGTATAGACTGTAGTCATTCTAGAGAGAAGTTTCTTTTAGTAAGGCTGTAGCCAATACTAGTCTATGGATATAAACATAAATATTTAAGAGACAGTTTGACAAAGTGTACATTTAACAAAACTAAAGCAGTCAATTCATTCCTAATGCCTGGAACTTCCTAAGTCATGCCTTCAACCATTGCAGACTTGGACTTCCCTAAAGTTGGCTCAAAACCACGTAAAATCAGTTTAGTAAAATGCTGTGTGTTATACCTCATAGACATTTAATGTTTATTTTTGTTTATTTAACTTAGAAGTGTATTTGGAAGAAGAAGAGAGACCATGTGGGAGATGATAGGGCACGTGTGATGAACACAGAAAAAAGAAATAAAGAGATGAACTGTTTTCGCAGAGGTAGGAATGCAAGATAGTGGGGTAGAATGCATGTGGAGGACAGATAACCCAAACTAAGAAAGTGAGAAGGCATATTGAAACCTACTACTTTATAAGCAAACCAGAAAACATAATTTAAAATAGAATTAAAAGGTTGAAGAGTGGTTTAGCGCCCTTACACAAAAATCCAGTAGATTCACATGCCTTGATCCAAGACTAAAGATTATCAAACTTCTAGCGTGAGAGAAGAAAATATAAAAATTCATGACCAAAACTTCCTTAAGATGCTAAGCTTAACCTATATTTTGGAATTAAATGCCCTATATTTAAAAAGATAGTTCATTTCACCTCAAACTGCCTGAAGATAGTTACTATAGAAAAGTAGGTTTCATCACAGTTCCATGCCTAACTAAATGAGTATTTTATCTCTTGTTGTAATTCTACAATTACCTTACAGCCGATTCTTCACTTCCAATTTTTATTTTAAACATGATATAAATGCAGTATGAACTTTCATACATTTAGGACATACTTCATCTAGAAATTTTCTTTATCTTACTATAAATCATACCACTTAGTCTGATGTATGAGACAAAACAGTGTGTGACCCCCAAAAACCATGAGGATTTATTTAATGTCTGTTTCTAAGGGACCCTAAACTTCTTATCTAAATAATAAAACATTATTACCTCAAAGACAATTATAAAAATTTTAGAGAATAGTAAAGAAATTTGATTATAAAATTTATATTTTAGATTAATTTATTGAAATAGCTCAAATTATACCTGCAATTAAAATGCATTTTAAAACATTTACTGAAATATCAGTAGCTCATGCTGAGGCTATGAGTCCCTTCCCTAGGCAGGAGCACACCAATTGTTTATCCAATATAAAGTAACAATCCCTAAATCATACATACAAGTCATATTATTCAGACTATGAGGGTAAGATATATATATGTGTGTGTGTGTGTGTGTGTATGTATGCATATATATGCATGTAACAACAGTTAATAAAAGAGAGAGCAAGGAGAGGACTATGAAAGGCCTTGGGTAGAAGGGAGTGGAAATGGTGTGATTATTTTATAATCTCTAAAATAAAGGAAATACACATATAGTTATAGGTAATTTTAGTAGCCCAATTGTTTTCTAATCTCTTCTACAAAAATGCCTTCTTTTGCTCTAAAAAAGAAACATTTACCATAGCCCAGAATATCCATATTAAAAAATTATACCTACTCATTTTTGACTCTTCGAAAATAATAGATAATTGTTAGGTATGACAACAAAAAACGCTTCTATGGCTTAGTAACCAGAGCACATGCTTTTGTGATATCAAATTTGCCTCTAGTCCACATCTACCTAGTCCGGAAAATGTTACCTCCCTCCCCCCTACCCCACACCATGCTTGTTACTCATGCTTTGCTGATTGACTATGGGATTTTAGGGAAAGAAAGTCACTCTGCGAAGTAATGGTGACTTGAAAACTAAACCGCTCTCTGTATCCCAGTTTGTTTGTATTGTCTGTTGTAAACATTTAGATGGTAGGAAGAGTCGTGGTGCCTCATGCATCTCCAACTTCCTCCCAGTCCTACCCCTGGGCTATATTCAGTGATCTTTTCTCCTCAGGCTCTCATGGTTCCAGACCTAGAGTAGTAATTACTGACTTGGCATCTTTTGTTTTTAGGGCACAGAAGCTCTGGCACACTACAAACCCAAAACTATCACAGAGAATGCAGGGGAACCCTCTTTTGGTTTTCATTTTATTTGAGTTCACTGTCCCTTACTATATTTTATTTTTTGTCTCTGATCTACAAAGAAAATATCCAGTTATCCTTTTATTTACTAACATTAACAAAACCTAGCATACCATGAACCAAGGGCATTGACTAATAATATCTGTAAAACATGGATTGGTACTCATGAATGACATATCAATGAAATATTGAATGAGACATTAAAGCAACTCACTGTTCCTAAACATCCAGATGTTTTACCACGCACAGAAACAAAATGCACAGATACTTTTCTAAAGATGGTTTTTATCTTGATGGCAGACTATTTTTGCCTCCGCACCTGTGTAGAAATCTGGGTAAGTGGTTTTCTTTGGAACAGACTTCTGCCACTGCTGCCTGGCTCATTCATCTGTTATTTATGTTATGACTGCGATGTCAGAATTGCTTGAAAGCTAGACCAAAACAATGATTCCTTAATTTACTTTCCGCGAGCTCAATGTCTGTAAATCACATTGGCTAATTAAATTCGTCAGAAGTTACTTTAAAACATAAAAAAAAAACCAGTCAGAGCAAGTAATAATAGACTGTGGGTTTCGAGGCACTAGATTGCTTTTTCGGAAGCATCTGCTTTCTGATTTTTTTTTTAAATAGTGACTGATACACTAGTGTAAACTGGATGTGTTGGTGGACGTGTGCACCAATGTGGCTTTGCATCTTGCACGGTGACTGTACTCTAGTATCAATAATCCAAATACACATTTGAATAAATCCAAAGCACATTTGAATTATAGTCTACAGGCACCATGCTACAAACCCCTGCCTGCACCATCAGTCCATAACAAAGGAATAGATGCTTACAGTGAGGAAAGCTAAAGGATGTTCACCTGACTTTTCGTATTCTCTAGAACTTTTTCCACAACTAATACAGTATGGGATGAGTTTGAAGACAGTAATCAATGTTATTCAGATTCACCCTTGTTCATCTCTACAAATGACCCATGTGGACATGAACTGCAGGTCAACGGCGTTAAAAGCTTCAAAATGCAGTGTACTGAAAGGGAAAGGAGTCTAGATAGGAGCCTAGAGTCATCTTGGGTCTCATTACAGGGCACAAAGTCAGTAGGAAACAGACTTGGAATGGGCTCCATGGGACACAACTAGAATCCTAAGTTATCTTTTCTTTAGTGCAAAAATGCTAATAGCTAGATGTTAAGGAAAAGTAAACAGACTTCCCCTCACCCTGTGTTTAAAATTAGTTTAGAAATTATTATTATTTTTTTTTTCGAGACAGGGTTTCTCTGTGGCTTTGGAGCCTGTCCTGGAACTAGCTCTGTAGACCAGGCTGGTCTTGAACTCACAGAGATCCGCCTGCCTCTGCCTCCCGAGTGCTGGGATTAAAGGCGTGCGCCACCATCGCCCAGCTTAGAAATTATTCTAATGCAGACTGTAGGCATTTTCTTTCTCTTGTTATAAAGAGAAAGCTATTCACCTGGGTTTCTCAGAGCCCTTATATTGTCTTTAGTATCAGTATGGAGGATGAAAAAATATGTGCCCTGATACGACACAATAGGAGTATCTTTTTCATGTCGAGCATGGCATTCAGTGATTATGTTGCAGACAATTCACACCACACTGTGGGAAAAGGAAAAGTGGCAATGTGGGCAATGACCCTTAGAAACATGGTCTTCAGTAATGCCACATATCAAGCTATATCATTTTAGTCTCTTAGGAAATTCTCACAAATAAACTGCTTCCCATTTTGTTCAGTTATTTTATTTATTTTAGGGCTGAAAATTGAACCCAGGGCCTGTTCATGCTAAGCAAATGCTTCAAGATGGAGCCAGAAACGCAGCACCTATACTAACATTTTAAACCCAGATTTATCTTTCTCTTCCATGACCCACCTCTTCCTTCCAAGGCTCAGGGATCATTGTGAAAGAAGGGACAAAAAGTTGGTAAAGGCCAGAGACAGAAATGGTGGATGACAAAAGAAAAGTGATTCTGGACACACCAGGGCAATTACACCTATCAACTAAGAATAGTCGTAATAGAATGAATAAAATCTAAGACCTGGGCAAGCTCAAGTCAGACAAAACCCCAACTTGGAGTGAGAAGATTTGTACAAAATCCCACTCCTTGTTGAAGAGCTATTGACAACTGACAGTTATTGGGAGAAGATGAGTAGTGTGTGGCATGGCTAAGGATGGCTCAACACCCTTGTGTAGGCAAATGGTATAGCTCAAATTGGACTGGATAAGGTGGGGGAAAAATAATAGTGGAGATCACAAAGTTGAGCAGGCAAAGTGTGTTGGTAGAGGAACTTGGAGGATGCAGAGTGAGTATGATCAGAATGTGTGAAATGCTCAGATAACTGATGAAAATATCTTAAAATCATATTCATCCTTATTGGACCAAGTATCTTTCTCTACAGAAGGTTTCTTCTTTCCTTCCCAACATATTTTAGAGGAACTAGTATAACAGGAAGAGTTTAGCTTTGAAAAAAGGTTTTAGAAATGACGGTAATTACTCCATCCCAGAGTATCTGTTTTCTCAGTTATTAAATTGTATTTGTTTGTATTATTATAACATATCTCATCACACTGCTATAAATTGCAATTGCATTGAAGAATGGCTACATTCCATACTCAGAATCAGTGTAGACTACTGTTGCTTTGCATACATCACTGCCTGAGCATGGGCTCTCTGCACATATGTGACTCATGATATTTTATTTCAGTAGTAAATAGTCTCCAAACACTGGCACCAGATGATTAATAAGCCTGTTGTAACCATTTTGCAAAATAAAATTAGAATGGTCAGGTAACTCTTAGTGTTGAGGGTGATTTGTTGCTAATAGCAATCTCCTCTGAGAAAAGGACAGGTTGATATATAATATGCCATATTCAAAATCTAAACTCTACTCTTCAGAACCAACACTTCACATGGAAGGCTGGTGAGATATACATTCATTGTGTGATTTATATAAAATTTCCATGTTCTATTGTTACAAGTTATAAGTTATCTGGCTTAGATTTTCATTATTATCTAACCTTTAGGAGAATTCAAATGTGAAATTCAGTGATGAAATTATTATTTTCACAGATATCTCCCAAATGTGTTCATCATGATTCACTGATTATGATCATCCTTTAATTTTAAGCATGCTTAATATAGAAAAATAATGGATCTTCAATTGTGTAGCAATCATAGCTTTCAATCTGTTGAAATATAAATTTTACATGAAAAAAATAAGCAAAACCTTGTAAGGATATTTTTCATATACACATGTTATGTTGTGTGCATGTGACTCTTATAACATTCGGGTTTTGGAGTGGAAACCATTATAATGAAGGCTAGATTTGTGTGATGCATGCTATTTTGTCTACATGCTAGAGCATCTGTTCCTCGCTATATAATTCTTTTCCTTCACAAGCTGATTGAGAGCAATGGCCATTCTTCCTCCTGTCAGGACAGGCATCCTACGAAGATCCCTCATTTATTGTACCAGCATTCATCATCAGTACCACGTCTGTAAATCCATGGTACCCAAACTAGCCTCATATGAGTAGGTGAAAGATTGGCTTTATTGACAAGACTGTAAACTTTCAAAGCATATGATTATGCTTTTGATTTGCAACACATGAACCTGCCCTTCCAATCCTGTCAGAGATTAGAAATGCAGATGCTTAGCCAATTCCTATCAAAGCTTGCTTGTGAGATATGCTTATTGAAGATTGCCTGTAAGATATTCTAGCCTTCAGAACATGAATGAATCTGTGAATTTCATGTGCTGGCACATTTCTCATGGAACACAAGTCTCCACTGAGTGGTTTGAAAAGAACAAATACAAACTCAGAAACAAATACACATGTGCACACATACATGAAGATATATACACAAACACACACACAAATATATACAGTCATATTCACACACATACACATGCTTCTACACTGACACACAGACACATGAACCCACTCATACTTATAGATACATAGACACACAAACCCACTCATAAACATAGACACATGAACCATAAATACATTGCACATATTGTCATGAATATACACATACACAAATACACACATGCAAACTTCATACCCACACATAGCCATAGCTATGCACACAGACATTTGGACTTTACCCCAAATATACAACACAAGCACACCCACTCATGCAAGCACATGTATACATACACACACATACACACACCACACCACACCATAGCCTAGGGAAGTTTGCATGTGACTATACTGCAACATGCACAGTGTTTTATAACCTAGGCCCATGAAACACTACTGTGTGTGCCTGGGCCCCAGACAGGTACCAGGCAAGGCCTTGCTGGAGGCCCCTGATCAGGGTTAAGGTTCCCATTGGCCTGGCCATGGCAAGCACTCTTTGAACAGCTGTGCACGAATCAGTGAGTGAACACGCTATTGGTTGGATGATTAACTATAGCAAGGTCTATTGTTGGTCTTTTATCACAGCCTAATGTCAGATAGACCTCTGAGCAGATCACAGGGAAAGTTCCTCACTGGGGCTCACTTCCAAGAATGTTGAGTCCCAGTGTAGACATTACGGAAGGACAAACTGTAGTCATCTTTCACTCAGTCCAGTGGTATTCCAAACAGGCCTTTACCCTGAATCCATGTTCTGCGATTCCTTTGTCAAGTTTCCCAGTGTCTGCTCCTTGCTTTCCGTGTTAGCAGCAATGTAGAGTTTATTTATTTCCTACTCTCCTCAGTCAGTGTATCTCAGTGCAATTTAATTCCTATCAAAATTAATTGGTGTAGGAGGGGGAAAAGCATTCATTTTTCTGAAGCAAATTTGTTAGTATATTCAGAATAGTTTATTTTTAACTGGATTTTGCATTTCAGCTTTGAAGACGTGTTTCTTGTTGAAATGCAGCAATATAGCTCTGCTCATCTTACAGAACTAATCAATGTATGCTCATTGTGTTTCATCCATCTGAAGCCAATGTTTCTCTTGTTTCTGAAATATATGACTTTATTTGATCGTTCTAGCTCAAGTTATCAAGCTATATGGAATTGTAACTGTTACCAGTTGGTTAGTTGGGTAAAAGAATTCAAGAGAACATGTTTTCTTTCTGTCGGTTTACATTGGGAAAACATCTGATCATTCATATTTGTCATTGTTCCAAAGTCCAGACCAGAAGAATGTTTATTATCTTTCTAATATCACTTTAAGATCTGGATTTTAAATTTCTTTTTTGCATAGAACAACAATCCAAACTAATTTCTGAAGAGCCTACATTTTAGCATTGTATATATTCTTTCATGGCATAAAAATATTATTACAGTACTTCTGTAATGCTTTTATTAAAGGAAATTTAATTATAAATATATCAATTTTGTTTTATTTTTAACAAATGTGCACTTAAATTTCTTTTTTCTGAACAAACATTTCTATTAGTTTATCCATGTTATTTTGACTGTGGTTCACATGTATAAAAATATTAGCAGAGTACTCCATACTCTATGTAATTCAAAAAATAAAATATATTGTCAATTTAATGATAGTACCACAAAAGCCTGTATTCCACAAAATCAGAAAATGTAAAATAAATGAACAATTCTCTGGATAGATACCACATACCAAAATTAAATCAAGACCGGATAAACAATTTAAATAGACATATAACCTGCAAGGAAATAGAAGCAGTCACCAAAACCTCCCAAACAAAAAGGCTCAAGTCCAGTTGGTTTAAATGCAAAATTCTACCAGAACTTCAAAGAAGATTTAACAACCATACTCCTCAAATTGTTCCACATAATAGAAACAGAAGGAACATTGCCAAACTCTTTTTATGAGGCTACAGTTACTCTGATACTGAAACCACACAAAGACTAAACCAAGAAAGAGAACTGCAGATCAATCTCTCTCATGAACACTGATGCAAAAATACTCAAGAAAATGCTGGCAAAAGGAATCCAAGAATAATACATCAAACAAAACCATCCACTATGATAAAGTCACCTTCAGTGCAGAGATACAAGGATGGTTCAACATACAAAAATCTATCAATGTAATCCACCTTATAAATAAACTGAAAAAGAAAACCACATGATCATCTCATTAGATTCTGGAAAAGCATTTGAGAAAATCCAACACCCCTTCATGATAAAGGTCTTGGAGAGATCAGGAATACAAGGAACATATCTAAACATAATAAAAGCAATATGCAGCAGGCTCCAGCCAAGATCAAATTAAATGGAAAGAAACTCAAAGCAATTTATGTTGAAAGCAGGAAAAAGTCAAGGCTGTCCACTCCTTCCATATCTATTCAACATAGTTCTTGAAATTCTAAGCAATAAGATGCAGTGTTTTCTAAGGAAAGAATTTTTTTCATTTATTTTAAAAACATGAAACCTGGAGCACATCTCAAGGCTTTTGAAGGGAAAAGCTTGCAGCTCATTTGGAATACGAGAGCACAGAAACAGGCCAAGATGTTCCCACAGTGGCATTTAAACAGCATTTTCTTCTGAGACTAAGAATTGCTGCAAGGTTGTACATTTTCTGCTTGCGAGGCTGCTGTTGCATCCAGACCGCTTTTGTGTGAACTGAATCTTCTCTCCCATCTTACTGACCCTGTAGTTGTCTTCATAGCTTCATTTTCCTTGGCAGAGTCTACTGTCTCTTGCATTTTGTATTTTACTCTCCATCCTGTCATATAATTAAGAACAATGGAAGTATCAAAAAAAGCTAGACTGTATAATCTGCTGAGGCCCTTAATTGACTCTCCTATTAACTTTTCCAATTTCCATGCAGAAATTGTTTCTATCGATATCTTAATTTCATATGAACCGAATGACAGGAAATAAAGCGATTTAAGCATATGGTTGCCGCAAACTTTATACTGCAATTCAGCATCGGTCTATAGAACTCTGCAGCTTGGCAGTATGTGGCAGATCATTTTACTGCTTGTTAATGCCAAAGAAATCTGGCGGAAATATGTGTTTTTTAATTTAATTTATTATTAAAAGCTACCAAACTTGATTTACTTGTGTCTATTATAGCCATAAAAATCTAAATTCAAGGAGCTTTGCAAATCAGTGTTTCCTGCCTGCATTAACTGAGATTTCATGACATATAAAATCAAACTTCTAAAGAACTATCAATATCTTTAAATGTAGCTAATATATTCCTTTCAATTGTCAGCCTGTGGTAACTGGGCGTATGCCTTTATATTTTTTTTAACCTGAATTGATATTTTATATTCTAAACTGTCTGTTTCAGTAACTCCCTGTGAAGGAAGGTCAGTGTTACCTGGCAAGTGTAAAGGTGGAAAAAAGGAGAGATATGAAGGACACACGAAATATGGGCACAAGGAGAACCTAGACAAACCCACATATGAAGTATTGGTGTTTGAAATAGGGACATTTATTGTGGTAGCATTCATTCTATCCCCACCAGCTGTCAGCAGTAACCTAAACAGAGTCTTCGCCATGATTAATTTAGTCGCCTCCTTAACAGAATTACCAAAAATCTAGAATATTAAGGAAGCATACCTTTATTTATATTTATAAGGTCTTTTCCAGAAAGGGTTAACAGATGGGGAAAAAGCTCCTCCTCTGAACAAGGTTATGGGCTATGGAGAAAGGGAAAAAATTAGGTGATTGTTATTTGTTGGCATTTTATGATCTGTCTGCTGCCACAGACAGAACCTGATCCTACTACCATACCATCCCCACCATGATGGGCTGTGTCCTCTGACTAAATCCCTTCTTATGTTACTTTCGTTAAGTATTTTGTTAGAGTAACATGAGAAGGAACTAATAGAGATGCTCACACGCAGAGATGCAGAATTGGGTTTCTGTCAGGCTAGGGCAAGAAGACAAGAGGATTAAAGGCATTATCAAGAGCATCATGTGAATTATAGATCATAGGGCAATGCTCAATAGAATAGACAAGAGAGACGGATGACAAGACGTATGCAAGGGAAAGAAGATGGATGAAAGATTTTTTTTTTTGAGATCAAGTGCTGTGGAAGTATTTAAGATTGGCTTAGAACAAAGCTATGTGCAAAGCTCATGGTATTTAAATGGAGCATGGAGGAAAGGAAGCAATTACAATCAATGCAAATCAAGGAAGGGACCATTAAGATGGCAATCACTCAGAATAGCAGCTCATGAGGGATAGGAAAATGGTGAGAGTGATGAATAGCTCGCTGGAATATACCAAGATTTAAATCACAAGTGCAAGTCACTAAGCAGCTTGAATGCAACAGCATACGGTAGAGCTAAATGTCTTTTCTAATTGCTTATTTTTATTCCATGTATATGAGGGTTTTGTCTCCATGTATGTCTCGGCGCCACGTGCATACATAGTAAATACAGAAGGCAGAAGAAAGCACTGGAGCCCCTGAAACTGGAGATGGCTGTGAGCTGCCATGTGTGTACTACAGTTTAAACTCGGGTCCTGCAGAAGTGCAACTGATGCTCTTAACCATTGAGCCATCTCTGCAGTCCCCAAATTCCTAAATATCTTTTATTACAAGGCTGTAGACATTTATAGTCCTCACACTGAAAAGCAGTAGTTTGAAAGTAGTATTGTTGAAGATGGAGGAAGCCTATTTCTCTTCTAACTCGGACTAAAGGACGATCTGTAGAAACAGCTTGGACCAGGTTGTAGAGAAGGCGAATTAAAAGTAAGAACAGAGAATCTGTGTCTATCAAGATATGAGAGTCTAGGGAATTTTGTTCTGTTGTGTGTTTTGCTAGACTGTGGAATTCTAATCCGCAGTGCAGTAGTGCGGATGTGAGTAGAGGAACCAGAAGCTCAACTGGAGACTAAGACAGCATAAATATATGAAAGAGGATAGACGATAAATCAAATTACAGCAATGACCATGACAATGGAAAAGCAACTCTCAGATACTTACCTTTGTTTGACTGTGCCTCTCGGTTATTCAGTCAGCCATAAAGACAACCAGCCATGGCACTACTGCTTTGAACCTTAAAATGTGGCTAAAGCTGAGGCTTAGAGTTTTGGAGACCTTGTCACAGCTGCCATTTGCAGAAGCCAGAGATGTTGATGAAGTCGCATGGTCTACTAATCATTGTCTAGTGGCCAAGAATTCAAGGCTGTGTAGAAAATAGTTAATCTGTCTGGTCTTAAAAGTCTTTTCTCCTTGTTAATACTAGTCTCAGAATTTCTGTGTGTGTTGAAGAGGATAGGATAGGCAGTTTAGTGGGATTCACATTATTCATTTCGAGGTTTCTGATATGGCTCTAATAGTGACCATAGCAGATATCAGCTTGAAGAATAACAAGACATATGAGCTCAAGGTGGTAGGCATGACAGAGTGAGATCCTCACTACTGCAAGCTCAATTTTACTACTTTACCATGAAATCAAAGAAGTGAAAAGAGAGACACACTTTCTTTTCAAATTTTGTCAGTTGATTTTAGACTGTTTATCAGTTTTTAAACTATGCATTTGCCTGAATGTGTATGCTTATAGGACAAAATCAAAGACAATAAAATTTACTAGTATCGTGTGCATTAGACATTTAATGAAGGTCTATGAAGGCATGGACCCTACAACCAATCTGCTTTGTTTAGTTCTTGTGACTGAGTGAGGCTAATGCTCTGTGCCCCAGCTTTCTTATCTGCAAATTGGTAAGATATAGATAGATAATATGGTTGGAATAAGAAGTTCATGGGATCCTTCTCAAAATTTAGCTATTCACTGCTACTTGAAATAATCAGTAAATGCTACTTATTTTATTGAAATTATCTTTTGTTTTTCTTTGTGTAGTTCTGGCTGTCCTGGAACTCAGCCTCACACTCAGAGATCCACCTGCCTCTCCCTCTCAAGTGCTAGGATTAAAGGCCTGAGTCACACTACCTTGCCACTAAAATTATCTTACCTATCCAGATAAGAGTTAAGCCAAGTGTAATTGTACACACACACACACACACACACACACACACACACACACACATTCCACACTCCTCTCTAAATGTAAGCCAGCCACTCAGTTTCAGGACTTGCTAGGTGTTTCCAGAAACAGTGGACACCACGGAAGCATGGTTCCTGTGTTGTGCTGTGGCTCTCTAAGATGCTTGGGAAATCTGCCAGAATATTTGTTCCTGTTTGACAAAGCATGACTGGTGGCAGCATCGTCCCCATGACCTGTTAACTTTGCTGTTTCTATCACCACCTATTTCATTTCCTGACCCTGTAACTCTCAGCCTGAAATTCATCTTATGCCTTCTTTAAATTGCTCACAAATTTATTTCACATTAGCTGCAGAGTTACCCATAATGTCTTGTCTGAGTTTTGCTTGCTTCCGGCTTATGCACTTCTTTCTGTCTTTTCTGAGTCAGCTTCTAAATGTACTGTCGCAAGCCACATGTGTCATCAGAGTGGGTAGACAGGCTGTGGCCCGATCTCTCTGCCATGAAATTGGCAAATTGTTGTCATTTCCGGAACACACATGGGCCACTTTGTTTCCTACAGAGGAATAACTCCCATGAAGACGAGCAGGTGCTTTGTTTATACCATTTCGTGGTTGAGAGTGTTCCTAATTGCTGTGGAAGCCAGAAGTGTTGGTTGGTCATTGAGATACATTGCTGTCATCAGACAGGAAAGCAACTAGAGGTTTAAACTGAAATTTGCATGTCTGTCAAAGCTGAGCTAGCATAATCAAGGTTTTTATCAGAATTTTAAGAATTGTTATAATGTTGCTAATGTCAGTTTGTTTACTTTTGTCCTTTAGGATGTTTGAAATTGGCGTAGATTTTGGTGCATGTATCAGGCAAAGACAGCAGCAGTGACAAAAACCAAATCTTACTTTTCTAGTATCTGTCATCAATATGTCTGTCTGTCCGTTTATCCATCTACACCAAGGACTGACTTACTGTAAATAAAAAGAAATGTTAAAAAGTCGAATTAATCATTTATGATTAAGACTATATATTACTGAATTTTCAGTATGCAACTATGCATTTTACTATTTAAAATAGCAACAAGGGTTTTTTTTACTTTCAATGGGTGATTATGGCTCTCTAGTTACCTATAATATATGAAACTGCTTTGATAATCCTAGGTAATTATAATGTTTAATTATTAATGAAGTGTGTAGTATTTGGGGGTCATTTCTTAAACATAAGAAGTTTCTCTTATGCTGAATCATTTTAATGTTGAGTCAACATTAAAAATACTCAAACTTTGTTGATGTGCTGTTGATATCCAGTTGGAAAATCACATGATTGAAGAAGTTGTCACCAGAGCAAGTGGGTGGTTGTGAGTCCTCAGGTAATCCATGAGCTTATATAATTTTTATATGATATCTATTTGTTTTGAATTTATATTGAGATCATCCAGTAAATCATCACAAATTGAGCCCCCAAAACAGCCCAAACTGAGAGAAAAAAGGCATAATAATGCTTTTTTTTTTGCAGCAATATTGTTAGCTGGAATAGAAAACATTTGAATTCCAGTATTTATTGCTAGTTATTACTGTATTGGTTCTTAAGTGACTGCCCAGTCAAGGCTCTCTGTAAAGTTGTTTCTGACCTATATAACTACAAGTGTGCCTTTCAATATAGTCTTCATTTTTTATTAATTTGTTCTTTGACAGTTTCATATGTGTATCTAATGCATTCTGGTTACTCACATCCTGACACTCTCTTTTCCCTTTCTTCCTTCTCAAACCCCTCTCCACTTTCCTCCAAGTCCCTCTATCATTGGGATATTTTTATTTTGCCACTAGTGTTTTAGTGTTAAAAACCATCATGACACACTGTTTAAAATGTGAATCTGGAAAAGCGAAAGGAGAAGTATATTGGACAGTTGGGAGGAAAGAAAGGGGAAAGGAAACTATATAATTACAAAAAATCAAAAAAAAAGAAATAATTAAATCACTTTTAAATCACTGCTCAAAATGGACTTAGAACACTTACTTGGAGTGCAGAAGGAACCAAGTTTAAATATCCTAGGACTAAAAAGAGAAGGTTAAAAAATTGAATAAAATGATATGGTATGCATTCTTAGTTGAAAATAAAATGGTTGGAGACACTGTACGGATTATTAGGAATTTGCTTGATTCATAATCAATATATATTTCTACCATCAGTTATAAAAGTACATCATTATTTTTTAATGATATAAGTCTAGTATAATTACAGAATTTTAGTAAATAGTTTAACTCTTAGTCCAAGGAGAGATTTTTCTTATTGTGCAGTAAATGTTTTATTCTACTTTAGTGAGGCTATCAAAGCCATGCATTTATTTATTCTCATCTCAAACATTGTATCCCAACCTCAGTTTACCCTCCTGCCATTCTTTGCAGTTTCACCCCCACCTTTCCTGTCCCTCAGATCCACTCCTCCATTTCCCTTCAAAACAAAAACAAAAACAAAAAGAGCAGATCTCCCAGACCACCAAACCAAACATGGTATAACAAGCTGCAAGAAGACGAGGCACAAACCCACTTATCAAGCCTGGATGAGGCAACCCAGTAGGAGGAAAGGGGTCTCAAGAGCAAGCCAAAGGATCAGAGACAGACCCCCTCACACTGTCAGGAGCTGCACAAGGACACAGAGCTACACAAACATAACATATATGCAGAGTACCTAGCAGACCCATACAGGGTCCATGATTGTTGCTTCAGTCTCTTTGATCCATTATAAGCCCTGCTTAGTTGATTCTGTAGACCTAGTTATTATAATGAAAGAATATTTCTAATGTAGTTTTTGAACCTTTGTGGCAGCATGAAATAAATAAGTAAGTAAGCAAATAGTCCCCTACAAGAGAGGGATCACTTATTCTGACAGGGTGTAATGACTACCTTCTCTCCACGCCATTTTAATCATTGCTGTGAATAGTTCTTTCACAGTCACTTTATGGCTACCAATCCATGATTGCTGCGTCAGTAATTTATATTACTGCATATTCAGTTATTTACTCCAGTGCTGACTTTTCTCATCCCATCTTTGAATGTTTTTACTGTTAACCTAACACATTTTAAAGAAGTGGATGAATGGGTGAGCAGAGGTGATTATTATGCAAATGCTACAGTTGACACGTGTTCCATATTTTTGACCATCATGTCAGGCGGAAGAATGTGAGCCTTCCTAGGAAATATTTGTGATGAGCAAGGAAGCAGGAATACTAGTACAGAAAAATATATGCTCTTGGAAACTAGGACACATCATTTATTGTCAATGAATAGTAGATGGATAGCTATAAACTAACAATGCATTCACTTTCTCAACTCCAGTCTAGCCAGGATATCATGATGCTCTTTATTAACTTTAGCGCTCTTTCTCTCTCTCTCTCTCTCTCTCTCATTAAAGATGCTTTGTTCGTAGAAATTTTCTTGGTAAAATAAACCTCCCCCTACAGGTTGATGAGTGTCATTGTTTCCCTCTTACTCATTGTTGCTGACTTTTTTCAAAAATACTTGTAGACCAGGCTTGCCTCGAACTCACAGAGATCTGCTTGCCTCTGCCTCCCAAGTGCTGGGATTAAAGGTGTACGCCACCACCGTTCTAGGACAGGCACCAAAAACTACAGAGAAACCCTGTCTTGAAAATCCAAAAAAAAAAAATACTTGTAAGTAAGTTCAGAGAGATGAAACAGAGATGTAACATACCATGGACAAGCAAGTCCCATGCCTCCATAGAAGAGAGACCAGAAATATAGAATACCCACTATATCTGTGCATTTATACATTTGTGTATGTCTGTGATAGGTACTAATTCTTTAGAGTGAATAGACACTGTGCTTGGTAAAGACTTCTGAACCACAAGGATGAGATTTTTCATTATTATAGACATTCCTAGAATTAATATATTTAAACTTATTTTTATAAACAAAGAATTGTAGACATGAAAAAAGGGGAGCCAGGCTACTGTTTGTCTTTGACATTCAGCCTCATTTCAAGGAAAATCAACTTAAAGGAAATGCCACTTAAAATTCTCAATGGATGGCTTGTCTTACACATGCTCAGTCTTGTAAAGAGAAGTAATCCTTCTCCATGGAGGACCAGAAACTGAAAAGCAACAAAGTTGAAATAAGATCTTACATCTCTTGCTATAAAACATAGTTCTTTACATACTGTTTATATATATACAGTTCTCTGAGTTGAATGTCTTCCTATTTAACAGCAAGTGCTGATGCTGAAAAACCCAATATATTACTGTGGTACAAATGATCTCTATAAATCAGTACTAAGATCACCAACTTCCATCTGCAGCAGATGCTAGGAAATGCATTTCCCCAAATCAGGTGGTAGAGAGCAAGTTCAGATCCCAGATGTTCTCGACTCACCCTTATGCAGGCCTCTTTTCCCTACATCTTACATAGATGGAGCTACCTTCTGTTTCTTTAATCAGGGATGTTGATATGACTCTGGTTTGTGTGTTACTATGTTTCATACCAAGAGATGTAAGATCTTTGTTTTATATGTAATTCTTTTACCTTGAAATATTTATTTCAACTTTTTTTAACATTAATAGAGATAAGAGTTAGTGGAGATGGCATGGTACATTGTTATGCCTGCTATTATCCCCCAATATATTACTAGAGAAATCTAACAAGAAGGATCAATCAAATGGGCCTCAGTGTGAACCCAGGTCCTAATGAGAGATACTAAGGTGGCAAACATGTAATGCACTGTCACTAAAACGTGATGAATGGCATTGATTCTGTAATTTGTAAATAGAGCTCTGAATGACCTCTTATTCCTCTGCACTGTCTTTCTGGATACCTGGTGTAAAAGAGGATGCATAGAAGAGACAGTGCTCTTATCTCTCCTCTGCCTGTCTCTCTGTTTCTCTCTCTTTGTGTTTTTGTTTTCATAAGCATACATATGACTAAAATATGAATTTAGTTTTAAAGAAATATTTGTGAATATATTATCTATGTAGACTATGGCATCCTGCTCATATTTTCTACATTCTTCAAAACAGTATTTTTTATGAATAATATTTTCTACTGAGGAGTCATGATATAACACATGTCTTTACATAGTTGTCACGAGTATTCTAACACATATTTATGATTCCTTCTTGATTATCTCAATTAGATTTTTTTGAATCTGAGGCAATACTCGAATAGCAATACAGCTGTTATTATGAAAAATGTTAAAGTGAAAAGCAAGGAAAATATACTTAAATTAAATTCATTAAAATTTATTCCAGAAAAGAGAAATCATACTTCAACAAAAATCATTCCAAAATAAATGAAACTTGATCTCCTGTTATATTTGTGTTTACTATGACATTGAATTCTGTTAAAGTGCAGATTAATTTGTAAGTAAAGATGTATGGATGAAGATGGGCAGTGGCGGCACACGTCTTTAATCCCAGCACTCGGGAGGCAGAGGCAAGCAGATCTCTGTGAGTTCCTGGCCAGCCTGGTCTATAAAGCCAGGAGTTACACAAAGAAACCCTGTTGTTGCAAGGAGAAAGAGCCTTCTTTTGATCCCATCCACCCAGCTAGCTTACACCCTAAATAATCACTCAGAAACTGTATTAATTAAAACACTGTTTGGCCATTAGCTCTAGCCTCCTATTGGCTAACTCTCACGTCTTGATTTAACCCATTTCTATTAATTTGTGTTCACCACGAGGTCGTGACATTTAGCATGTCTGACCTGGCATCTCCATGGCGGCTCTCTCTCTCTGACTCTGCTTTGTTCCTCCCAGAATTCAGTTCTGTCTCCCTGCCTACCTAAGTTCTGCCCTATCACCAGGCCCAAAGCAGTTTCTTTATTGATTAACCAATGAAAGCAACACATAAACAAAAGGACCTCCTACACCACCCTGTCTCGAAAAACAAAAACAACAAAACAAAGATGTATGAACAATGCAGATGATGGGGACAAGAAAGCCGCACAGTCTGCTTCCTGGCGATTCTTGGCATGGATTTTAGTGTACTCAATATCAGGGCATGTTTACTTCAAACCTTATGTTTCCCATATACAAAGAACATGCTCCACCTACAAACTAAATTCATTGCTTCTAAGTTTATAAAAATACTAGCAGCTTTGCAAACAAGGTGATCTTGTATTGTGTTCATGAAATGTATTCATCTTAGAAAAACACTTTTGAAGAATGAAGATGGTGCCAGAGGTGTGATGCAGTAATACAGCGCGCACAGGAGCTTTCGGCAGCAATATTTGGCAGTGCCAGGGAAACCATGGGAATAATATGGATACTATAGCTTTGAAGGAAGAATTTTGATTCTCCTTGGAGGTCACAATAAAGGCAAGAGTGCTCCTGTATTTATGATTTGCTGGGCCAGAAATTCATTTATAAATCTAGCTCCAGAATAAAGGAAGTCTCTGTGGAAGTGTCCTTTGGGCTGGTGTATAACAAGAAGAGAGTTTGTGATTTCCAACACATTGTACAAACGTGCTCGGGACTTAAAGTTTTAGACTATACATACAGAAGAAACTCCCAAATATCACAATTGATAAGTAAGGTCATAAGTTCAAGGTATGGCAGGCCAAGGAGAAATCAGCAGGAAATATTAAGATACATGACAAAGAGAAACCCAGTGACAGCATGCCTCACTCTGGACTACAGAGGAGGAACAGAGGATTTTATACAGTCTAAAAGAGACTTTAAAACATTAATTTTTAAAATTGCCCAAGTCCAAGTAAATAAAAAGAAGAAATGGGTTTAATAAGATAAGAAATATGCTATAAAAGATTCAGACATTAAATTTAGGAAACAAAAAAATCCAATTTAAAGTGAAACGTCTGTAGAATAGGTAAGCAATGCTGATGGAACAAAGCTGAGGAGAATGTTACAATCCCCAGGGCAGCACTTGGCGTGTGTTCTCTCATGAAAGAAAATTCTGGAAAAAAAAAAGTCACTTTCCTGTGTGTCTGTCAGAACTTCAAAGTTGAATCAAGAAAATGAGGCAGCTTATGATGTTAAAGTTCATCTAATTAATAGTGTTCAAAATTAAAAATTAGTTAAGTTTTTTATAGTGTGAGCCATGAAAGAAAAAGAACATTCTTAACTGTTGGGAAAAAAAAAAACTCACTGGACTTACAGGAGTGTCACCAGACAAAAAATGTAGAGAGAGATTGCCTTCTCCAGAACCAACAGAAATGAAAGTCAACTTTCAATTCAACATAAAATTAAATTTAGCCATAAATAATGATGTTTTGTACCTACAAATAGGAAGTTAACCAACTGCAGAACATCACTGAAGAAAACTATGACAACTATATTTAAACCCAAAGATAATTACATAATGGAATGCAAAATACTAAGCATTGACAAAGGTGGAGACACAATGGTAAAATCTAAATAATTGAGTTGAAAAATAAACATAAGACTAGATGGAAGGATCGTTTTAACCCTCTGAAGGAAGATATATGATGGCACTGAGATGACAAACTAAAAGTGGGGCAACAAGAGGAAGTCTACAGATACCACTGTGGGAGTTGACTTAAATATGATAAAATGTGGGGGGCCGCTCCCACATACTCCATTATAAGATGGCGCTGGCATCTGACAGCACTACCTCATAGACAAGCCAGTGCGCATGTGCATGGTAACTTTCCATCCCTTGCTCTCTGCCTCTCCCGTGGCGTCATACGAGCTGCAGCCAGTCAGAGGATGACACGTCCGAGGCGAGGACTGTTAAACTATATAAGGGCTGGGTTTTTGTCCCCTGGGGTCTCCGCTCTGTAAGCTCATGCTCTCCCTCTCAAGACACATTAAAGCTTTTCTGCAGAAGGATCCTGAGTGCGCCGCGTCGTTCTTGCTGGTGAGACGGTAGCGCGGGACAATAAAGGATTAATTAAAACCTATTTTTATTTAAAACTCAATATGATGCCCATATCATGTGCTTGACAACTTGCCAAGAAAAAAAAATAAATAATATTCTCATTTATTCTTTAAGAATTTCATATATTTTATTATATCCACCCCCTCTAATGAGATTCTCTCCCAATCACCTCTCTTTTCCTAAAAAAAAATATAATCTTGTTTGTGTTGACTAACTATACCTGTGGATGGGGCCTGCCTTAAAATGTGAGCAATATATCATATCACTCCCCTGAAGAAACTGATCTATCTTTGTCATCCTGCAGCAATCCAATGCCAATAGCTCCTTGGCTATGGGGGGTACTGTGTGTCTGCTTCCCCTCCGTCATACTGGAATTTTGTATGAATTTGCTAAGAACATTTAATGAGCAAGCTTATATTGATTTTGACTTTATTTTGATAAACAGAACTTGGTGTTTGTAGCAGCTCAAATCTGACAACTGCAGCTATATGAATATTTTTCTAGCATCCTAAATCTATCTTGAAGTGATAGCTGATTTGTGAGACTACCATTTAATTAAACAATCACTTTCTTGCTTATTACTGTGGTTTGTAGAGCTTGATATTTCTTCCGTTCTCTTTGTTATAACCCGGAAGGATTAAAATATATGTGTCATTTTTTGTTTACATATTGCTTACATTCTTGTATTTATTAATTAGTGTGGTGTGTGTGTGTGTGTGTGTGTGTGTAATACATATACAATGGACTGGTACCATGACAACCATGGGGAGGGAGAGGACAGCTTGCAGGTGTCACTCCTCTCCTACCACCATGTAGATTTCCAGGATCGTTCAGATTGTCAGGCTTGGCAGCAAATGCCTTTATCCACTGAGGCATCTCATCTGCCCATGGCCACAGTTTTAAATGTGTGGCACCAGGGCCTGCTGAGTCTTAATGGAGAGGATTTGGCAGAAAAAACGGTCCCTGACTGAACCCCCAGGTTGTCTATTAACACCTGCCATTACCTGCCATCTAAATGTAAGTTAAATAATCTTCCCAATTTGTATTTTGGCAAAATGCCACCGCAGCAGATGGACAAGACTGTATGTAACTGGAAATTATGCATATACATTTAATATGTGGACTGTGCACATAATTCCTTTCTAGGAACAGCCAAACATCCTCCTGCTCCCAGCTATTTAGTGTGTGTACTGTTTACACCATATGCCAGCACAATGGGAGGGTCTTAACTGAGAGGCAAAAGGGAACAATCATACATTTCATGGAAACTGTTTCATAGAGTAAATTTATCTCATTCAGGGGAGGGAACATATGCAAAGTATTGTGAGTATAAATGAGATTATTTCAAGTAATATATTTCCAAAACCAATTTTGGTATTTAAAAAAGGCAGAACAGTTTAGAAATGATAGAAAGAAAGAAGTGTGTTACTTTCTACCAAGACACCCTTAAGCTTTTAGATGTCTATTTCTTTTCCTCATATCTCATCACATTCATGCAAAAAAGCAACGTATTCAGCGCCACCATAATTCTCTGTACTAATAAAATTGTTCTATTCTCTGTCTCAAAATAGTTCTCATGTTTGCCTACCTCTACGAGTCTTTCCTAGTTTCCCATTAACTGGTGCATTAAGCAAGTTGTATTTTTTCTTTAAATTCAAAGTATTGCATTTTCCAGTTATTGGTAGTGAGTCTAAGATTCAGCCTTCTATAGCCATTTTAAAGTAGGAAAATGTCAGTCACACTGACTCAGCCACAGTACAGAGTATGGTGAATGGAACACCTTCCATCAGCACTAATACAAATGAAGTTGTCAAAGCTCTCAGCTCTGTGATTTTAGGAACTCGATTTTGTCAGAATTCTACCTTGAAGAAGCGAATGGTAAAGTGGATTAAACATGGAGGTATTTTGTTAGAGAAAGTGCTCTTGTGACAATGTTGAAATAGTTCTGGGAAATAAGGAGGACTCTCCCAGACAACATCTGAAACCAAGGAAAGAAAAATGTGAGTTTCTGGATTTCTTTGATGTGCTGAAGTAAAAATATAAGTTCAGCAATACCGAAAAGCAGTCCTCAAAATACAGGAATCCAGTGTCTCCTTGGAATAGACTTAATTTAGCATCAGGAGCTGCGAGAAACTCTTAGCAACATGGCCTCGAGGATGTAGTATTTCAGAAGGCAGCAACTGCAGCTCACGGTCAGTTACACTTGTAATTACATGTCTCCATTCTCTTGGTCACCATAAACCTGGAAAGTGATTAATCTCTTAAAGGGAACATTTCCCACTAAGTCCATAAGGAATCCGCTTGTATATTGTCAACAGTGGATTTGCTTACATTAAGAATTATTCCTTGTGGTAAAATGTTCATCTAACCAAGATTGATAATCTTTTCTAGTTAATAGAATTTTCCGGAGCAGCAAAACAGCCATGACACTGAGTTAGTGAGCTCACACATTAAACAGAGATTCAGTAAATGTTTCAAACTATTTGATACCTAGATATTTTATTCAGGTATACTGAATTCCATCTGAGATGGCACCCGACACAAGAAATAAATGATAGCATGTAGTTCCAACTGTCATCCAGATGGGTGGAGAATGGCTGTTTAAGCTTGCCTCTGAAGCTCATCTCTCACATCCTATGCTGACAAACCATTGCTGCTCCTGGAATCCTTACATCAAATCAACACAAGATTTTTAATGGCTTTGGATGCCAGTTCATTATCTTTTATCCTGGGAACAATAGATTTCTGAGATTTGCAGGCAATATTTCAGGTCTCTATCTGTTTGACCAGGAGAACAGAATGGCTCTGCGGCATCTCAGAAAGGATGGCAGAAAGGGCAGAGTGACTGGAATCTCCCCACATGTTCTACCTTCCAAAAACTGAGTTAGACTTCCATACCTTGTGGTATAAGTTTTCCCAATGCCAAAACTCTCAAGTTCCAGTACGTAAGGACTTTCCAGGCACTTTAGCTATGTTTTGTACTTAGCACAAAAGTTTCACACAGCCAATGCCAGGTGAAACTTAGAACTTTCAGAGGCATGGATCCAGGAGAAAAAGATCATATTGGCAATTTGGCACAAATAACCAACTGCTCTGTTTTATATTGTTCCACAAAGGTGTGTGTATGTGTGTGTGTGTGTCTGTGTGTGTATCTGTTTCTTTGTCTAAGTGTTTCTATGTCTCTATATGTGTGTATATATATACACACATGATATGATGAGGAAATAATTAAAACTGGCACTTTTTATTAAAGGTTAAATCCATCTATAATGAGTTCAACTTACTTTTTCGTTCTTTGTAAATGACTAGCTGAAGAATAATGGCAGAAGTTTCACCCAAGCCTCTAGTTGTGACTGTAGCATTTGATTTACATTGTGACTCTCACTTTATGAGGATAAGACGCATAAGGAAGTTCCTTGATTTGAAAATGTTACAGGCCAGGTTATCTGGTAGGATTCAAGAATTTTTGTGTCTGAAACAATGCCTAGTGCTGGACATCATTTTAATGACTTTAAGACAATCTCACCTGGATCTTGGGACTGTCCCCTTTTGAACTGTAACTCAGGAACTGTTTGAATAGCATGTACTCATACTCCCTACATATATTCTCCCAAGTGCAGTCTATTTTCCATGATATTGATGTTGACAGTTCTAGCTAAGGTACCTTCCAGTGTACTAATACCCTACTGCTACTTTCCCTCTTCAGATAAACCCTAACATAATAGTAAAGAGAATTGAATCCAGTGTCATGAAGAGTAATTTCTTGATGAAGGAATCATCTTCATTTTCACTATACAATAAGAGGCTTGAAGAGATTTGTGCCTTCATTAGCATCCTTTCTGGAAACAGACACAGTTGTTTTCTTTCTTTTGTTACACATTAGACTAGACTGACCTAGAATTCAGGATGTTCTCATATAGTCCTTGAACTCATGTGAGCATCCTTTCTACCTCAGGCTCTTGAGTACCAGGACCAGCACTTTGAGGCAAGGCATGCAGGTAGTCTGTGCTCTGGCCCCACAACATTGTGGTCTTGATTTATTTTCTTCAGTTTTGAACTTCTTCTGTTGAGAGATCTCTGTTCAGCTCAGTGCCCCATTTTCTGATTGGGTTGATTAGCCTTTTACGGTCTAGTTTCTTGAGTTCTTTATATATTTTGGAGATCAGACCTTTGTCCATTGTGGAGTTGGTGATGATTTTCTCCCAGTCAGTGGGTTGCCTTTCTGTCTTAGCGACAGTGTCCTTTGCTTTACAGAAGCTTCTCAGTCTCAGGAGGTCCCATTTATTCAATGAGGCACTTACTGTCTGTGCTGCTGGGGTTATACGTAGGAAGTGGTCTCCTGTGCCCACATGCTGTAGAGTACTTCCCACTTTCTCTTCTATCAGGTTCAGTGTGTTCGGGCTGATATTGAGGTCTTTAATCCACTTGGACTTGAGTTTTGTGCATGGTGATAGATATGGATCTATTTTCATTCTTCTACAGATTGACATCCAGTTTTGCCAGCACAATTTGTTGAAGATGCTCTCTTTTTTCCATTGTATACTTCTAGCTCCTTTATCGAAAATTAGGTGCTCATAGGTTTGTGGGTTAACGTCAGGGTCTTCTATTCGATTCCACTGGTCGACTTCTCTGTTTTTATGCCAATACCAAGCTGTTTTCAATACTGTAGCTCTGTAATACAGTTTGAAGTCAGGGATGGTAATGCCTCCAGACGTTCCTTTATTGTATAAGATTGTTCTGGCTATCCTGGGTTTTTTGTTTTTCCATATAAAGTTGATTATTGTCTTCTCCAGATCTGTGAAGAATTTTGATGGGGATTGCATTGAATCTATAGATTGCTTTTGGTAGAATTGCCATTTTTACTATGTTGATCCTCCCAATTCAAGAGCAAGGGAGGTCCTTCCATTTTCTGGTGTCCTCTTCAATTTCTTTCTTCAAAGACTTAAAGTTCTTGTTAAATATATCTTTCACTTCCTTGGTCAGGTTTACCCCAAGATATTTTATGCTCTTTGTGGCTATTGTGAAAGGTGATGCTTCTCTGATTTCCCTCTCGGTTTCTTTATCCTTAGTGTATAGGAAGGCAACTGATTTTTTGGAGTTGATCTTCTATCCTGCCACATTACTAAAGGTGTTTATCAGGTGTAGGAGTTCTTTGGTAGAGTTTTTGGGGTCGCTTATGTATACTATCATATCATCTGCAAATAACGACAGCTTAACTTCTTCCTTTCCAATACGGATCCCCTTGATCCCCTTATGTTGTCTTATTGCTATTGCTAGAACTTCAAGCACTATATTGAAGAGGTATGGAGAGAGTGGACATCCTTGTCGTGTTCCTGATTTTAGTGGGATGGCTTTGAGTTTTTCTCCATTTAATTTAATGTTAGCTGTCGGCTTGCTGTAAATAGCTTTTATTATATTTAGGTATGACCCTTGTAGCCCTAGAGAAAGCATACATAGGGGACTTAACAGCACACCTGAAAGCTTTAGAAAAAAAAGAAGCAGATGTGCCCAGGAGGAGTAGAAGACTGGAAATAATCAAACTGAGGGTGGAAATCAACAAAATAGAAACACAGAAAACAGTCCAAAAAATCAATGAAACAAAAAGTTGGTTCTTGGAGAAAATCAACAAGATCGACAAACCCCTATCCAAACTAATTAAACAACAGAGAGAGAACACGCAATTAAATAAGATCAGAAATGAAAAGGGGGACATAACCACAGACACAGAGGAAATTCAGAGAATCATTAGATCCTACTACAAAAGCCTGTATGCCACAAAACTGGAAAATACAAAAGAAATGGACATTTTTTTAGATAAGTACCAAATACCAAAGCTAAACCAAGACCAGGTGAACAATCTAAACAGACCGGTTAGTCGCGAAGAACTAGAAGCTGTTATCAAAAATCTCCCCTCCAAAAAAAGCCCAGGACCAGATGGCTTCAATGCAGAGTTCTACCAGAACTTCCAAGAAGAGCTAATACCCATACTCCTTAATGTATTTCACAATATAGAAACAGAAAAGTCATTGCCAAATTCCTTTTATGAAGCTACAGTTACCCTGATACCAAAACCACATAAAGACCCAACCAAGAAAGAGAATTACAGGCCTATCTCACTCATGAATATTGACGCAAAAATTCTCAATAAAATACTGGCAAACCGAATTCAAGAACACATTAGAAATATTATCCATTACGATCAAGTAGGCTTCATCCCAGAGATGCAGGGCTGGTTCAACATACGCAAATCTATCAATGTAATCCACCATATAAATAAACTGAAAGAAAAAAAACCATATGATCATTTCATTAGATGCTGAAAAAGCATTCGACAAAATTCAACACCCCTTTCTTCAGTTTTGAAATGCTGGTGACAGAACTTGGGGTCCCTCACATGCTAGATGAATGTTCTGTTTCTGGATTGAATCCTGAGCCTTTTTCTTACTGTTTGGACTGCGTGTTTCAGGGCTAAGAAGCCAATGTCTTATAGTAATCCATCATGCCTATTTTGTTTTCCTTCTAGGATTACAATGATGAAATTCGCCAAGAACAGCTCCGGGAGTTGTCTTACTTAAATGGCTCAGAAGAGTCTGGCCGTGGCCGAGGACTTAGAGGCAGAGGAATCAGAATTACTCCCATAGCTCCTTCAAGGTACGTGAGTTCTCACTCTTAGTGGATTAACAAAAATGATGACTTCAGGCATCTGCTCTATGTCAAAATTCCAAAGAGAACTAAACAATTCATTAACACTCGCATAATAATATGACAGTAAGTCTGGATGCTTAAATAGTACAAAACACAACAGCCTCATCAATACTCACATCATAACAAAACAGTAAGAATGGATGGTTAAATAGGATATAAAAGATGGCACAGATTAATTCATCACATTTTTTGAACTTGAGATAAGTACTTTTTATAAACTTCAGAACAAAAGTTGGGTGGGCCAAGTGTGGTAGCCCACACCTTTAATCCCAGAACTCAAGAGACTGAGAAAAGTGGATCTCTGTGAGTTCAATACCAGCCTGATCTCCATGGTGATTTCAAGGCCAGCCATGGACCTAGTTTCAGAAACAAAACAACAAATGTAAGGGAGAATATTAAAATGTTACCTAAAATAATAGATGCATTCTGACTGCAGAATTCATGAATTTGAACACTTAACAACTATTTTGAGAAACTAAGGTGGGAACCCGAGATTCTCTACTTCCCTGTTCTGTCCCCAGGATTAGGTCACAGAGGTTACATAGCCCTTTGCTTTTTTAAAACCAGAAATGATAGAAAGCTGCATATTTTATCCATTCCATATATGGTCATATATATAGGGATATACTGTTGTCAGTTGACATATAAATGAATTGAATATATCTTCATCATGTAAGAAAAAAATAAGCTCACTATGGCATCACTAACAGCATAGCTATATAAAGTTCATGCATATATTTGTCTTTGCAAAATCCTTGATGATAATTTTTTGTTTTGTAGGATTCTGAATGATTTTTTTTTCTTTTTCGAGACAGGGTTTCTCTGTGGTTTTGGAGCCTGTCTTGGAACTAGCTCTTATAGACCAGGCTGGTCTCGAACTCACAGAGATCTGCCTGCCTCTGCCTCCCAAGTGCTGGGATTAAAGGCATGCGCCACCACCGCCTGGCTTCTGAATGAATTTTTAAGCTTTAAATAGAAGACATTAATTTGCCAAAAGGCAAAGATGCATGCATACTCTAATACCCAAATCTGAGACCAAACAGCAGTGAACTCAGACTAACATTCCTGAACATCTATTTCAGAGGCAGAAAACAAACATCGAAAAGTAAGGCATAGAGGGAAGTCTGGGGTCATAGTATCAAATGCCTTCCAATGATGCTGTAGCTGTTACTGTCTTCCCTTTTCTTTTTCTTACTTCCCCAAAAGTTCAACAGCTTTTCCTACCTTGCTGCCCATTTCTATTCTGGTGCCCTACACTCTGTCTGGCCTCTTATCAGCTATCTTAAAGCAGAGTCTTCCCAATCATAGCCCAGAACTAGAAAAACCTGGAGCCAAAATCAACCTTTTTCTGTTTAAAAGTTATAACACACACCACACACACACACACAAACACACACATCACAATCGTCACACACAAGATGCATAATCCATTTACTCATTCACTTTCTTTTCTGTGTAGCTGGCTAATATTTGTAAAGGACAGACTATGAATAATGTCTCATCTGTCATGATAAAAGTATAAGATAAGCTAACATATTCTGCGATTTCTGCCCCAAACACTTCAATAATTATCAATACACCACTGCTTTTTCCATTTAATATTTTAAAACCTTGCTTATTTTTCAGAAAAAAATTAAGGATTCCAAAATAGAATATTAAGCAGTTAGCGCTATACATGAATCAATGTATAAATTTTGGGACAATTAAATCTACCTGAAGGAAAAGACCACAAAATTTTCCAGAGATTTTGCTGATACTTCATCCCAAAAATTAAAAAGTAAATATTATACTAATTTTCCAGGTCTTATCCTTATTGATACAAGATGCAACACTTTACATGAGACAAGTCTTTTATAAAACTTGCATTTCTAGCCTAATTTTGTTTGATTCCAAAGTAGCATCCTAGCAAATCATCTTAAATAGGTTAATGCTAGAGTCTGAATAATAAAATCTCACAAATTTGTGGTACAGAAATGTTACTTTAACTATTTAGCAGTTTAGCAAGTAAACATTAACTATATATTTCATACACCAAACAAAGCAACATATCTTCAGTATTCCTTGAGAATCTAACTACTTAAAATAAATTACTTATCTTATTATGATATCTTAAAAGCATCATATTAATAGAATTTGTTCTATTACTAACATAGGGAACCAGATCTTGATGGAGACTTAAAGGAGAAATGTTTCTTTTGGCTCAGAGTATTTGCCAAATTTGAATGGACTTAAATTTTGATGAATCTTTATTCCAAAGTTTTAATTCATTTCTTAATCAAATAAATAAAGGTGCACTATTAATATTAAGGGCAGATTTTGGATGATTTGGGGGACAACATTAGGGGTAACATATAGAACTAGTAGATTTTAAAGGGATTGACCCGTATCTGTATTTTGGAAAGGATCTAGGAAATTGGCATGATGATAAGAGTTGAAGCAATTAGCTGTGTTCAAGGCTAAGAAGTGGTGAAAAAGCCTGAATCACAACTGGGGAAACAATGAAGACAAACCTGTGACCTGAGGCTGGCAGAAATGAACAGCACTTGAAATACAGAGAGACAGAATAGAGAAAAGAATAAAAGTCCAAAGAAACATTTTCCAGATAATAGTTCGGAGAAGTCTTAAATATAACTCAGGAGACACAGGGTCATGGGAGCTATAACAGGAAATTGGTAGGCTGTGGGCTTGGCAGGCTCAGCCAAGTGTCTTCCCAGAGTGCTGAAAACAAGAACTAAAGAGATGACATTTGGTTCAGAAATGAACATGAAGAGAAGATTAAATGCAGAAAATGCTCTTTGAAGAAGTCAGAAACTGAAAGAATACTGCACTGGGGATTTAGCCCTGGACAGTATCCTAAAAGAGATGGTGCATGCTTTAAGTTGAACGGGAGGAAGCAATGGTGTTAATACTGCCAGGAAATGACAAGACATATAAGAGGGAATGAGACACACTGGAAGAAGTTTTGCTAATATTGGGTCTATGAGTTAGTTAAAGAAGAAATGTAATGAAAAATCGGAATTAGTATGAGCATGAAATAATTGTAAAGCAGAAATATTATATAGATTTAGAAATCTAGGTACCTCTCAATCTGAAATATATGATTTTAGGTCTAGGTAATTGAAATATTTACCTACCATTATTCATTGACATAGCCAGCACATGTAGTTTATTATCAACACATGTACATTTTGATAGCATTAAAATACTAAACTAAATGAGAATTATTACCCTAGTCATCAGACCTAGGAGTATGTTACCATTGAGGAACCAGGCACTTGGAGGCTATATTAGTGACATGTCTCGTCATAAGCTAATATTCAGTAAAAAGCAACTCAACAGAGGAAAGAACGGTTATTTGGCTCACAGTATGAAGGGGATACGTTCATCATATTTGGACAGGCCCTGTGGAAGATGGTTCACTGCGATGGGGACCTGTGACTGGGAGAGCTTTGCTCTTTGTGTGTCCACAGATAACTAATCCCTCCAGTAAGGGTCCCCATCCTACAGATTCTAGAACTTCCCAAAACATCACTAAGAGCTGGGCATCATGTGTTCACACATTTCACATGCAGACAGCTCAGGAGCTCGGGGAAGGCGAACGGCACTTAACAGGTATCTTAATGTCATCTGATAACATTAGCTTGTCATCCCAGCCATTGCACTTGAAACTGGCACTGCAGGTTTGTGTCCTTTATGGACTTGGCTCTTGGCTACTGTTTTGTATACTCTCTATTCATAAGCTGGGTAAGCCAAGAATTCACTCCCAACACTCATTTTCTGTTGACCGAGGTTTCTGTCCTGCTCAATCTCAACATGGAGATAGATGGAGATAGTCTACACACACACACACACACACACACACACACACACACACGGTTCCACATGTAGCCAACATACTACATCTCAGAAAATTGTCTGTTTGGAGTATATAACTGGTGAACCTAAAGAAGCTAAATAAGAAGGCGAACCCAAGGAAAAACATATAATTATCCTCTTGGCTATGGGAAGTAGACAAAATTGCCAGGGAGAAAATTTGGGATCTTGGGGGTGGGGTGGGATGGGAGTATCGGGGGATGGGGAGAGAAAAGTGAGAAGGGGAGGATGAGGGAAACTTGGGGAAACAGGAGGATTGGGATAAAGGAATGTTCTTTTAAAGTCTGGAATATAATCAAGAAAGACTTCAGTTTTCTTTTTCCATTTTTTTCTCCTTTTTTAAATTATATAATTGAAAATATCAAAATATATTTCATGACTTTCATTAATTCATAATATTTAAAGAAATATGCTTTAATGTGACTCAAAGCACTTTATGTATTATATAATATCTATCAGAAAGAGAGACCGATTTGTATAGATGCAGTGAGCTGAACACATAATTTCTTGTCTTTCTTTTCTTTCATCTACTTGTCTCTTCTTTCTCATAGGGGCCGTGGGGGTGCTGTTCCTCCACCACCACCACCTGGACGCGGTGTTCTTACCCCTCGGGGGACCACTGTTACCCGTGGAGCTCTTCCAGTGCCCCCACTAGCCAGAGGTGTCCCTACACCTCGTTCCAGGGGGACAGCAGCTGTACCAGGCTATAGAGCACCCCCACCTCCAGCCCATGAGGCTTATGAAGAATATGTAAGTACCCCCAAGAAATTTGTGCTGAGGAAGAATTAAATTTACTGGTTCAGAAAGTAAACTCCATTCCATAAAAGTAGAAGGTAATGTCAGTTATAGGGCACAAATATAATTTTACAACAGAAGTTAAGCTATAGATTTACCTGTGAACACTTAGGGGAAAAAATTTCATCAATTTCATCATTGCAGTTCATATGACATCAACTCTACTGAGGTGTTTTCATCTTTACAAATTTTGATCAGCTTTCAAATTGGAAAGAGTTATACATTATTGCAAGTGTGGTATGAATTATTATATGGTCATATAATTCACTTGGAAGTGAATAAACATTAGAGAAAATGAATAAATATGAGCATCAATGTATACACTGTATACACAGATGGATAGCCTCCCATTTTCACGACTTTCACTTTCATTGGCCATTTGAAAGATATGTGATTGCCATCCAGAATTGAAATGCATAGTGTAAACAGGAAATGCAGGTCTTTAAGTACCCTCCTCCCATTTCCTCTGTCTTCAGAATTTTATCCTTGTGGCGAACCCAGCAGTGTCTACTCCACCACCTCTTTCAAAGGTCCCAGGGACTAACAAAGGTTCTATTCCACCAAAGTTCCTCCTGAGGCACGCATGAGAATATTGGGCTTACTTACAGCACATGGTGAGGTGTTACTAATAGGAGCAGGGGTGACTCTGGAGCAACCACATTGAAAGTCTTCATCCAGCAGGGATGGTGGCTTCCCTGTAGCTCCATAAGTGGGATCTCTTTCATCGAATCATCTCCAGGCTGTAGAATCCAGTTCACCACCCGTAAATCCACATGCAATTAGAGCAGAATTGCATACAATTGGTTTAGAGAAGGTAAGTTTCCAATAGCCCTTCTTCCCTCTCCTTCTATGAGAAAATGTCAGCACGCAGCATATCCAGTTGTGGTTATCTTTGTAATAACAGACACAGTTGATCTTATGAAAATGGTAGTTACTGTCTCAGGGGATAATGCTGTGCAGCATGAACCCTCTTTATGTCCAGATCATCTGGTATCTTCTAGAATCCTCTGACCTTGCTAAGAAAAGTCACTAGTCCAGGAGCCACTGTGTTATAGTCTCTCTATCTGTTTCTGCTGTATTATGAAGCTTGGAAAGAGAGTTTCCTGTTCATGCCCTGTGATTTTGTAATCTCAGGAATCTACCATAATGATCCAAACCAGATCATCATGCAATAAAAAAGGGTTGTTGTTGGGGTTGGAAAGATGATTTAGTAGTAAAGAGCACTTACTGCTCTTGCAGAGGACCTGGGTTTGATTCCTTGAATCCATGACAGTTTACAAGTCTCTGTAATTTTGGTTCCATGTAGATCTGATGTTCTCCTCTGTTCTCCAAGGGCACTGTGTCATGCCTATACATACATGCACAAGCATTCATACACGATAGCTCACCCTGTAATCTAGGCATTTATTTCATTCTGCCAACAAATGTCCTCCTCTTAAATGCCTTCTGCAAATCGTTGCTCATTAAGTTGAAACCTTTCAATAATAATTGCTCTCATGTGCTGGGCTCTAAAATCATATAAATCATTATACCCTATATGCTAGCAAAGTACTAGTCAAAGCTTCATCCAAAAATAAAGTAATCATGGTCGGTAGGTTCCACTCTAGAACATACTCATGCTTAATGCTGGGTGCACATTTTTGTTTTAACATAAAACACTGACAAATGTCTTAAAGACTGAAGGAAGATTAAACAAGGGCATTCTAGAACTGACAAAAGATGTTCATCTGTATTATCTCCTATATACCAGATACTGATGTTTAAAACTTGGACATTAAGGGAAAGTCAGAAAACATAACTCAACTTGTAATTAAGCTGACACAAAGTTTAGTCAGGAATATGACACCTCCTACCTGAGATGGATTATTTACAAGATAAGTCCATACTACACGGGTGAACAAAAAGGTGGTGGAAGATGTGAAAACTTCTCATGTTTAAAACAGAATTTTCTGTTAGAAAGAATTTGATTACAGACAAAGTTTCAGGCGAGTCTGCTGAGCCACTAGTGGCAGTCTCTGGAGTACCTAACTGGACTATAGTTAGAGACCTCTGCTTTCTGCTCAACTTCCAGACTATTGAGTCCTCTGTACTAGGAAGGAAAAACAAAAGTTTAAGTGTCTCAATAGCAAAATAATAGCACCATGCTGAGTTGATAGTGAAAAATCTCAAAGGAATTCTTAACTCTCAGATAAAATTTTGTAGAAAAAAAGGTTCCCTTTGTTATAAACCCCAGTGTGAGTCAATTCCTTCTTCACAGGCCTTCTCCTGCTGGGCCCCAGCATTAAGTTTCTGACCACACAAAATGCATGGAGGTAATCAAATCTGCTCCTGCAGCTGACCTGAAAAGACAATATATATATATATATATATATATATATATATATATATATATATATACACACACACACACACACACACACACACATACACACACATATAGTTTGGGGGTTCTTATCCCAACATTAAATATTTGAAAGCTTCTTTTTTGTTTAACATCTTCTCATGAAAGACATTCACAACTTGCTGAGCCATCACTATAACTGAGGGAAGTTAGAAAAATTGACAATTGCATTTGAACAAAAATTCACATAGAAATAATTAGAATCTCATCAGATCTACCAGAGGTTAGAAGTGAAATAACACTTTTGAAGACACAGACAGGTCTAATCATGGTATATTAAGTCACTGGGGCAGATGCCGATGCTACCAATGAGCTATTAATTTTGCTGTGATATTAGAGATGCTTAGGCTAGCTGTGCACCGTCTTCAGTGTCCAGAAACACTGTTCTTTCTCTCAGTGAAGATCAGAGTAGAATCCTACCTGGTGCTTTCTCACAGAGAACACACCTATGCTGACAGACTACCTACACATCCAGGCAGTGACTGAATTTCCAAGTCAGTATTTAGCACATCTTCTGATTCCTTTATGAATACCTCCACTACAGGGATCTGGATATCCCCGGAAACCAGGTGCTAGAAAGATGGCCATCTGTAGAGATTGGAAAGACTGTCAAAAATCAAACCTGTCTGGGGAGACAGAGTTGGTCCCATAACCACCATAAACAGTGGATTTGCTTTGTGGGACTCTTATCTCACTCTGTCATCTGTTAAAATTCATTTTACCTCATCCTTGACCATTACAACCCTCCGCATATCCCAAAGGCAGAAAATATTTCTTATATTCGTCTTTTAAGTTCTATGTAAACTGCTTAGTAGCAACAATAGGATTAAACTACTTATTATATTTTTAGAAATATTATATATATATATATATTGTTAATTATTAAATGAAAATGCAGAATAGCATAAATTGCATATCTAATTAATACTACCCACCTTAGGGTTTCTACTGCTGTGAAAAAATACTGTGACCATGGTAACTTTTATAAGGGAAAATTTTAATTCGTGTGGATTGCTTACAGTTTCAGAAGTTTAGTCCACTATCATCATGGTGGGTACATGGCGGTGTGCAGGCAGACATGGTGCTGGTTGCTTCTTGATCATAAGGCAAAAGGAAGTAGAATGTGTCTCTGATCGAATCTTAAGCAGGAGACCTCAAGACTGCTTCCCTCACAGAGACAAACTTGCTTCAACGAGACCATGCCTCCCAATAGTGCCACTCCCTATGAGATTATGGGGCGAACAACATTCAAACTACCACACTGCCCATGTTCCAGTAAAAGGAATTGCCAATCATGGCTATGGTTGTTTTACAAAGTTTCTATGATAGAGATCATAGGCAAATCTTTGAGAACCAGGGAGAAGAGAATTTCCATGAGCAGGGAATGGTGAGGGCAAAACCAGGAAAAGGTTTCTTCACTGCAAATGTAGAGAATCTAGGAGAAAAAGTTAGTAAAGCAGTAAATTAGACTGAGCAGTGGAAATGGCATAGGAGAATGGAAACAGAGGCCGGATAAAATGCAGGCTTCTGAGAAGATAAATATCAACAACAAAACATCAATAATATTTTTTCTTTCATTAAAAACAGAAAATATATCCTGTATTTTCTCTCCTCTATTAAATTTTTTAAATAAAATCACATTTATGTTATAACTTGATCAGAGCCTATAGTTTTAATAAAAAGGGATGGATCTAGGATGATAGCACAGTGGTAATGTGCTCAGTGTTCAAGTATGAGAGCTTGAGTCAGACACCCAGATTCCACAGTAAGACATAAAGCTGAACATGTAATGCAAACATGTCCTATCTCAGTGCTTCATGGCAAGATAGGAGGTATACAGGCATATACAAGAGAATCCCTGGAGGCTGTAAGAGAATCCAGGCAGGTAGTCTGTGTCTCAAACAAGGTGTCAGACAAAAACCCCCAAATTGTCCCCTCTCTTTCTGTCACACACACACACACACACACACACAAACACATATACAAATACACACACATTCACACAGAGAGAGACAGAAGATATGTTTTGTGAGTTTTGTAACTTATCTCACTTTGAAGCTTCTAAAAATTTGCTGTTGGTTGGTTGTGGTTTGTCAAATGAAGCACTTACTCTCATCTTGATCTTATATCCATGATTTTGTGGGGTTTCTTCTGATAGAATGCAAATGTGTGACCCTTAAAGTCACACAAAGCCTGGGTCTGTCCCTATAGTGATATGTCTATACAGCATGTATAGAACAATGTATGTGGGAGACAGGACAGGGAAAGATTGTTTAAAGGAAGCACTGTGCCTGTAGGATGCATCTGCATTTACTCATTATGATGTCAGTGCTGTTGAAAAGTCATTACTTGTGGTATGCGATCTGATTTTTTTTTTACAAGAATTGTGTGAAAATTAAAGTCAAGATAAATGCCCTGGGTTTCTTTAAGTGCCTGTAAGAACATAAAATCCTACAGAAAATATATGTGCTTTTATAAATACTCTCTGGTAACTCATAGGTTGATGGAGTTGAAAGAAATAAAACAAGTCTCTGTAGGTCTACAAAACAACTCCTAGTTTCCAAAGACATAAGTCTAATTTATTTTTAAACCACTTCATAATTTCTCCAAAGGTTAATGTGTGGATATCAAAGACATGTACCAAAGCACAAAACCAAGCAGCAAGAAAAGAGATAATTAAAATTCAGGCCAATGCTCCATGAGAAATTTTGGCTTAGTATAATCAATCATGTTAACCTAATTTACAAAATGCATCCTGACAAATTTTGAGTTTCTTTTTCATCAGTCTTCGCTAAGCCTATCGGCATGCTGACCAATCCAGCCATCTAATTCAACCTCTGAGGTATCCTTCCAGTAACTACGAGAGAAGTAGAAATTTCACAGACAAATCAATAGTCCTTAAAAGTTCCGTAAATGAGCTCAAGCCGACAATCTTTAGTTTCGTGTGTACAGAGAACTTTTTGACAGGAGAGGGAAATCAGTATTACATGATAATTGAAATCAATTCTTGTGCCATTTGTAGAAGGAAAGATTACAAGTCTGATCTATAATGCATTTTGAGGGCAGCCACGTATGATGGTTTCTGTGGAATAATAGCCAAGGGCCTTCACCCAAAGAGAGGAGACTTTTATTAGAGCCTCTAGATTGGATATTTGTATTCCATTAAACATTCTTGTTGGAGTTTCATGCTCTAGTCTCTTCTTATTAGAGACTAATTTACCAAAATGCATTTCAGGACTTTGTTTGTTGAAATGGAACTAATATTTAAAATAGTTGAAACATGTGAGGTTAATGGAATGTGTTGCAAAGCTATGGGCTGGCTGGGCATCATATTACTGTGGTTCTGAGTTCAGAGAAAGTTAGTAGTATTTAGTCACAACTACATAATAAATTACTTCCACAAATAATAAAACACCCATCCTTTAAACGCATTGGTATACCTCCTCTGTGGTTGAAGTCTGAATGAGCCATATTTCTAATGTGTTAGATTTCAAATCACTTAAGAATAAAGGAGGATTCTTCTGTTCACAACAATGCTTGGGATTGAGTTAAAAAAATCTACCTACAAATTACGAAGATGACAAATGTCTCTTGCAATACAGTGACTGTTTTCTCTCTTTGTTCTCTTTTGAAATGTCTGCTAGCCACTGGACAATATTATATCATATAAACATAATAGTAAAGTTTTCTCTAGGTTGTGTTATGAAAAAAAGCATTATCAATTAACTAATTTGTGTGTGTGTGTCTGTGTGTGCACTGTGGACAAGGAGAGAACAGTGATTAGGGATATTTATTATTAGTACTCAAAATTAAATTCTCACTTTGGTTATACTACTATTAATATATTACATTAACAATATTAATGTATTTGAGGCAGCATCATTCTTAACTTTGGTTCATACACATGGTCTCAGAATTAAAAAGAGTAAAAGTGTGCTGCTTGGAGTTAGTTCCATAGGTGTGTTCTCAAAGGTTCTGTGTGTCACAAGAAATATGTACACATTTTGCATGGTTCATTGTAAGGCTGAAAATTATATCCAGCTATGCCTTAAACCTGAAATGTACTTATAGGTTCACTTTAATGCTTAATGCTTAACCCCAAACATGTGGTACTATGTTAAAGGATGTGGAACCTTCAAGGGGAGAAGTTGCCTAAAGGTCATGGGGGCCGGTCTTCAAAGGCTGTGTGCCAGTGTTTAGGTCTAGGTCAGACCTCTCTGCCTCCTGCTCTCTGCCATATGCATGGCACTGTGACAGGCTTCTCCACTAAGGTCTAAAATGGTCCAGCCACGATGCCTTCCAAGATGGGGGACTGGAATATATGCCCCAGACACCTAATTCTCTCACGTGTTATATCAAAATGGTAACAATATACATCATAAACACACACACACTAGACAGGACCTTGTGAAACCTCCATCTGTGCTAGAATGATGGTTGGATTGTTCTTGTGCAGGTCTTATGTGGGCAACCACAGCCGCCATGAGTTCACTAGTGTTCTACCATGTCCTGAGGATACTATGTGGCAACGGTTAAAATGCATTTGCTAATGGTATTTTAGAGAAAGTTATCAGAAGGCTCTCAAAATTATTCCTTCCAAGTCATTAGGTCAGGCATATTGTTCCCATAAAGACCTATATCTAAAACTTAGAGAGACCATGCACTGACAGCATGGCATATGGGATTGTTTGAGTCCTCTCTGCAAGCAGATAAATCTGTGGAATTACCCAAATGTCTCTCATTTCACATGTTCCTTCCATAGAATTCTGATGACTCTCTAGAAGATACATGTGTACATACCTATGCAAGAGCATGCACATCATAGCACACACACGCATACACGCGCACGCCCACACACACATTCTCTATTCATTTCTAGTTATTGATACTACTGAAAAAAACAACTATCTTTGTTCATCAGAGTAGCTCCTACCTGAAAGCATGGTTTATTGAAACCACGTGAGGATATCTTTGCCCAGGCTGGAGAGATGGCTCTGAGGCTAAGAGCTCATAGTGTTTTACAGAAAACAAGAATTTCAGTTCTGAGCACCCACACTGGGCAGCTTGCAACCACCTGTGACTCCAGATCTAGAGAATCTGGTGCCCTCTTCTGGCCTCTATGACACCCACATGTATGCATGCACACAACCACAAATAGACATCACAGATACACATATGTACAAAATAAATGTTATCTCTCTATACATTCTATTCCTCACTTTTTAGAACTGTACCCACAAGAAAGGAGTTCTGCAGGCCTGAGCATACTGTTGTGCAAACCAGAAGCCAATGCAGAGATAGGAAAACATGTTTTAAAAAGAGCTTTCTGGGAACTTATTTGATCGAAAGAACAGTGAGGAGACATTTCCACTTTAGAGAGGAAAAGGCTTTGTGTTTAATTTCTGTTGTTTAGTAAAGGAATCTATTCTGTTTGCACTACAAATATACATGCAGACCTTTTAAGAAGAATAGCTGCTGTAGGCCATAGCCATACACACAGCATTCTAAATACGATTACAAAAAGTATTTCACTTCACATCTGGATGCTGCTTATTAATTAGTTTTTTTAATAAGAAATGTACAATTATTTATTTAATTTGTTTGCATTAATATACATTTTTCAGATTCACATAACAGCATTTAGGTTTCATAAATAATTTGATGTAGCATTTATCACCCCAAAATAAATCACCAAATCTTCCCCTTTCCCTTCACCAAATGAAGACTAGCTCCATTGAAATTCTTTCCAAAGAAACACATGTCATCCAGCCATCCCCCGCTTTGTCTTTTGTTTATCTGTTTATTCATTCATTTGTTTTTTAAACATAATTCTTTATTGATTCTTTGGAAATTTCACATCATGCACCCCAATCCCACTCACCTCCCAGTCCTTCCATATCTACCTCTCACCCCTGCAGTAAGTATGTACTCCAAATTAGCTTAAAAAAAAAAAACAAACAAAAACCCCACCACATGCCTCCATCTTTTCAACACCTCTTCCTTCATCCTAGTGTCATCAGGAGTTGCAACATGTAATGCAGTATACTCCTTTTTGTCCAAACAGTCCCACCTGCAAAATGTTTCCTACAATGAGTCATGGTCTGGTTCAAAACCTCTGGTTTCTGGTACACTATCATGGTACACCATCATCACTGGGCCCTCATTGAAACTCCTCTTGGATATCCAGTTGTTGCCCAGAGTCACGAGGATACCACTGCAATCGTTCGACAGGAGCAGTCCCCTTGCACAGTCCAGTAGGACATTGATGGTGCAGCTTGTAGTGTGGGCTAACCCACGGTCCAGGATGTGCATCTGGGTGATAGCTGACCTGGTCATTCCAGGCCACTGGCACTACCCCTTTTAGACAAGGGTAAGAGCAGGCTCTCTTAGGCTCATGCCACTGGGGCCAGCTCTCCCATGCCTGTGGTGAGAGGTGGGACCATCTCTTCCAAGTGCTGGTGTCAGCTCTCGCATGGTGGGTGTTGATAGCACCAGCTCTTCTGTTGCATTGTTCATCAAAGGACAGGGCCAGCTATTCTGGGCCCAGCAAGAGACAGACTGTCTCCACATGGTCCTTGGATTTCAACACATTTGTTTCCTATGATACCCCGTGGTAACAGACCCTGGCTGATGTTGGACCAAGGACCTAGATGTGGCCCAAAGCAACAGCTAGGGCTCAGTTCTGTTTGACTGCACAGGCCACTCATGTTGACATGACCCCAGTGGTAATGAAGCCCTCAAAAACTAACATGGCCAAAGGTGGAGCCCGATCTCCACTCCTTTGTTTTCTGTCCTAGGCTTTGCACAAGCTGTCATAACGAATTTTTAGCTTCAATCTCCACAACTACATAAAATGTTTTCTGACTCCAATGACCTATGTTTTTGATACTGTAATTATTTGAGTACCCTTCTGTTTAAAAAGTCCCCTTTCTCCTATACCCATGTATCTGATCAAATCTCATCAAACAGCTTCCATCTTATGATTCGCCTGCTTTTTTTTTCTTTTCTCTGAATGCTTCCCTCTGCTACCAGAAGAAGCCTCTCCGATGCTTACTGGATAAGGCACTGATCTATGAGTAACCGGAATATCATTAGGAATCTTTTATTGATTTTTTTTGATCAGTAGTATTTGGTTTTACCTTAGGCCTCTGGTCTACCTAGTTTCTGGTTCTTGTTAACCCAAACAGAGTCAGGTTTGGGTTTTTTCTTGCAAAGTGAGCCTTGAGTTAAATCAAGCCACTTGTGGGTTGGCTACTACCACAAGCTCTGTGAATCATTGACCTAGCATATTTTAGAGGAAAGACAGATTGTAGGTCAAAGGTTTTTGTGGATGAATTGGTGTCTACATTTCTTTTTCTGGTCACCTTCCTGCCAAGAAGACTAGAATGTAGGGTTGTGAGATCCATTTAGGCACCAACTTAACTTCACGTTCAATGATTTATGTGGATGTTGTTCTCATAAAGTCAATTTCCAGAGAGCAACCATTTGTCTTAGCAACAGCCTGGGTTGTTTGGTGATTTCCATGGGCCCCATTGGCCAACACCTCAGTTGAATGCAATACAGTTCCACCACTGGAATTCTCACCTGGGTAACAAGAGCTGGACAGCAGAAATTTTTAATTACTAGGAGTAATTGCTACGAGTCCTCATTGGGATCACCTTCATAGATTCCAGGAAGTTTCCACTGCACTAGATTTCCACACCACCACCAGATGCTTCCATGATTCCAACTGCCCTTCCCTGCCACTGCACTCTCGCCCTCCACCCTACCACCCCCTCAACAGATTCCCCCACTCCCATCCCACCCCCATATGATCTGCCCATAAAACCTGTTCTATTTTCCCCTTCCCAGGAGATCCATGTATGCCCCCCTAGACCTTCCTCTTTACCAAACTTTTTTGGGTCTATGTATTGTAGCTTGGTTATCATTTACTTATTAAAATAGCTATGTCAGCTTGCTTTTTATGTTCATTTGCATGGAATATCTTTTCCCACTCTTTACCCTGACTGAGGCAATGTTTATCCTTGATGCTGAGATGTAGTTCTTAGATGCAGCAGAAGGATGATTCCTGTTTTCACATCCATCCTGTGTTGCTGGTTTTCCTGTCCTGTTCAGATGGTGTGTTCATGGGAGATGCCTGATGGTGTTGGAGGCTGGAATACTGGGATCAGTTGGGGGAAGGAAGGTTGGAAGAAAAGATCTTTGTGATCCTTTGGGTATGAGGTCAGAGAGGAAAGGGAAACCACAGCAAGTTTCCTGCTACAGAGCTGTGAATGAGACTGGATTGAATCTGAGGAACAGTAGGAGGGGTGAAGGTCTGCCTTCAGCCTACTTCTTACCCTGGGAGGAGCTACCCTTGGGTTCATAAGGGGTGCCTGCCAGAACTGGGGTCTGAGTCAAAGCAATAGAGGGGGAGGGTATGAGGAGAAAATGGTTTGTGGGATCCCCAGGTGATATGGGCATGGATTAGGGAAGGTTGCAGCTGGTGTTCCTTGTAAGGCTAGGGATGAGGCTTGGGGTTCGAGTCTGGGCTGACAGTGAGAGGAATTCTGTAGGTAGCCTACCTGATTTTTTCCTGATTTGACTTCTTCCATTCAGACAAAAATCTAGAAGTTGTTATTCAGTTTTCTCATGGACTTTTCCACCTCAAATATTAAATATAGGTTGGCTTTTCTAAAATGCTCCATTCATTGTGCCACTTCTTCCTTTATAAACAACTTCCCATTGCCTAAGGATATAGTCCCAACTCTCAGCTTTGCATGTGTATAATTTAATATAATGAACCTAAAAGTATAATGACTGTAGTAAGTACTTTACGCTAAAACCTTCCTTACTATCAACTAGTGCGTTTCACTTTTATATGATTTTGACCAAGACTAGAAATAAAGTAGATGATCACAAAAGAGGGCAAACTCCAAGTCTATCCTGTAAGAAGTGAGCAGCAATGTTATCATTCTTCATATATTCAAATATAAAGTCATTTACTGACATTTAGTCAATTTATTATTTACCGAATGGTGATTTTGGATGGACTAATTCCCAAAGAGTCAATGAAGGATGAAAAACTGCAGCCAGCATCACTACCTGTCTATATCACACTAAAGCTTTTGCGTACATAATCTCAAGACCACAATAAAAGTAGAAAGTAGCATTCTCTTCTTTTCCGAGAAGGAGTTCTAGAATTAAAAATATTAGACTAATACGCCAGGTACATGTCTAGAAACAGCCAGATAGGTCTGTCTACATAGCTAATGCCTTATTCAGCATGAACATATGACAGGTGGAAAGTGTGGCTTTAAGGGACAGCTGGTAAGACTCCTAAAGTCAAGCTCATGGGTACAGGATGAGAAGATGTGAGAGTCAAACTCCAAAGTACATGATAGTAGCAAATATTTCCTTGACATACCTTGTCTGCTCTGGGAAAAGTAGTTGGCATCAATTAGAAACTGTTTATCTTCACATCTGCAGTTTTTTTTTTTTGTTTTTCTTTCGCTCGGGAAGGTTAAACTGATTGGGTCCACGCTAACTAAGGTTTAAGTGAAATTACAGGACATTAGGACACAAAAATAATTAAAAGTAGTTTCTAACAATAAAATAGCAAACGAACAAAACAGTACTCTTAATGATGTTTCTATAACAAAGCGAACTCATCTACCTTCATATTCACTGTGGTATATATGCTAAACGAAGTTTGTACCTTCAGCGTTTAGTTTCATAAAAACTTTATTTCATTCCTGATAATTTTCATTTCAAAATTGAAAAAATGGAGGCTGAAGAAGTTTTGTAATATGACAAAATGCTACCTCACCCATGAGCATCTGAGCCAGATTTCAAGTGGGAGTTCTGGGGCAGAGCTGATGGCTTCTAGGCCATAGCGCAATGGTACTATAAACAAAGAGGTGCATCTCTGATTGCAGCACATGCAAAGACTTAAGTTTTGCCTTTAGTCCTTGGATGAATTAAATCTTACATAAGGAAGCTTGTGCGCAAGGAGGGCATGAGGAACCAGTATCATTGTCCAAGGAACCAGACCCAGAACTGGGGTTTCAAGCCAAACCAATCAGTCCCTAGTCTACATTAATTAGGGTGAATTGCCTGAAGTAAATATTTTCTTTACAGAATGCATGCAAATCAGAGAGACAAAATACCACAAAATTACTGTGTCAGTTTTACTCATCAGTTTTCAGACAGGAGAGTCTATATGGGATTATTCTCTTTGCCTGTGCATTTTACCCTTTCATTTAAGTGCGCATATGCCATACAGCAGCAAACTGCTAAATTGCCCACTACAATAACACACCAACAGCAAAGGAAGGAGGATGGGCAAATGTTCAAAAGAGCTTCTGAATGTAGTGTGCAGGTGAGCGCCTTGTCTAATGATAGATGAACTGGGATCCTCACATATTTTACAAGACTGTAGGTACAGTAATGCCGGCACTCTCTGAAACCACCTACTTCTGATGATAAATTCTCCCCAGTCACATCACTGGGAATGCTTCCTTCCTGCCATCTGTAATAATCTAGTATAGGAGGGCATTGTCTGACAAATATTCACACGAGTGCGCCACTTGTTTTCTCCTGAAACAGCCTGTTAGCAATCATCCTTTAGACAGACTCCAAATTTAATGCATCCTTTAAAAAAATGTATTCGGCAGTAAAAACACGGTGGAAATTGATCTTGCGGTAAAATGTAGCACCTTAGAGTTGACATTAAGGCCACTTACAGGCTCCCACATCAGTAAGGTAGGGAAGCAACAAATGACTTTCAAGGTGATGGTTCGGGGGCCCTACAGTGAGAAATGGAAGCCATTGCAAAACTCAGTCTTTCAAGTCAGCCATTCATTTGTCAGCTGGACTATCAGGACACTCCACATCACAGATGAGTAAATAGCAGTGCCCTCTCTGGCATGTCTTGTAAATTGGAACCTGAAGGTCCTGATCTACAGAAGACTAGCAGTGAAATATCAAAACCATGTCCCAAATAATTTTTAAAATATCATGATGTATTAAATAAATGAATTAATTGCTTAACTATTAAGCAATAAATTGATGATTTATTATAAAAATTAACTAATAAATGAATATTACTCTTTAAATTGGAGATTTAAAATCTAACGTGATAGTATATAAAAAGTCATATAAAATTAACTATTACAGAAATTCAGATTCAAATAATTACTGAGTTATCAAAATTCCTATTTGTGTTTGCTGACTGTTAGATGGTTGATTTTAATGACATGTTATATGCAAGCTAAAACTTAGTAGAAGACTAAATTCAATAATTGGTGGAAATATGAGAATATCCTCAAGGATCCTCTCATCTAGTAAGGGCATACTTATGCATACTTGATTGTGACAGAATTCTCAGAGTGAAAACTGAACAGGTCCTGAAATTATGGGTAGTACAATATATGAGCAGCAGCATCTTCAAGCAGATGTGGATTCTGGGTGAAACAGACCAAAAGACAGTACTTACTGCCACCTGAAAGTTCCTCGTAGCACAGATTTATTTGTTCTTGTTGATATTGGCCTTTCCTGGATGCTCACTCCCTGTACCATGCCTATCATTGTACCCCAATTCCACAAAAACAAACAAAAAACCCAACCCTGCTTCATCAAAATGTTTACTGTGTTAAATTATTTTATTTTCATTCCTCCCTATTTTCACTTTTTAGCCTACACACACACACACACACACACACACATTTACAGTTAGTGGGATATACCCTTTGACCTCACATTAGGTTGTCAACTCTATTCCTTAGCTAACTCCTGAAAAAAAAATCTTAGGTCAGATGGCATTTAATAGAGTCAGTTATATACACATTTACCTGTCTGTTTCACTGAAATGTGAACTCTGGGAAGCAATGTGCATTACTTTTAAATTATTTTTATTGTTTTGCAGGTAAATAATGAGTAAGAATTAGTAAAACAATGACTTCTATCAGTCTAGCCAGACTATTGAAACAAAATACCTACTCTCTCCCACAGATCTGGAGCCCTTAAGATATCCCAGGGGTTTGTAAGTCCGCCTGGACTCCAGCATTGGTGCTGAGCTGGAGATGCGAGACTTAGCAGTATATATCCAGACCAGACCCACAGGTCTTGGTCATTCAGATCATGATGCTCAGGGAGTCTCAGTCACATCACTAAGATCTTAAATGTGGAGTTCCGCAATCTTGTGACAACTTTCACTTCTACACCCAACCTGTAGGAGAAACAATGTGTAGGAGACCCGAAGAGCAAAGAAGCTCAGAGAAAATGTTCACTGATGCCAATTGGTTGGATTGGTATTGTTTAAAAAGTATATCCATTTGCGAAAGATCTAAATAATATTACTTAGATCCTGACCTATATTAGATGCTATGATTGTATATTGTATGCAAACTAATTGGTTTAATCATCATAAAGTCTTACGTGATTACTTAGCAGAAGATGATAAATATTCAATTCTTTCAAAAATTTATCTATCAAATTCATTGCCAAAAAGATATTATTTTTGCCAGTATATATACTGAATGCCACCTAATCGTTCTTTTCTGAAAAACAGAAGAAGTCATAGAAATGAATCAGCTGTTCTGGCATATTGCATTATATGACCAAAGACAATTTTCCAAAAAGTGAAAATGCAAAATCCCCATTTGTTCAACATTATTGTTGCCATTATTCTCCATTACTGTGAAAAGCTTATAAACACATTGGGCTCCGTCATTAAATTATAAATATTAACAATTAAAATGTTCATAAAATAAACTCACATTAAGAACACATTGTAATTCTGAAAAGCCCCACTCAGCCTTTGTTAGCACACTTCCACAGCCCGTGCTTTAACACCCTGCACTAATACTCACCACTCTGCTTCTCATATTTTGCTCTACATACACATATATGTACCCCAACAATTCTCCTCAAGTGTGTGTCTTTTTAAATTTCACATATAAAGGCTAAAAATAGAACTATTTTTACTTTATTCTTTGAGTCTTCATTGTTTGCTCTGGGCTGATTTCACTGTAACAAAAGATGATATAAAGTTTAATATCTCTATGTGCTTAAATAAAAACTCAGCAAAATTTCCACTTTTATGGTGTTACAGTCAAGTAAGAAGTTATTGTTTGCCATGTAATAGAAGATCAATAATAGATCAAATAGTGTTACATATTACCTTTCCATAAAATTTGAAATAATTACATTTGAGTGAACGAAGGCTGGAAGATAGGGAGAAGATCCATGCAATTCTATCTCGTGGTGAAGACACAGCCACTGAAATCATGCACTTACAGCAGATGTAGTTGTCTACACTGCATGTGCACAAACATGAGTGTGTCAACAGTCTGATATGCATAGAAAAGAAACTCAGGGTGCCCTACCTCTCATTGCTGAATTGCTTTCTGCTGATAGATTCAAGGAGAGGGAGAAACATGGCCTTCAATTCTGTGCCCATTGATAATCCTACCAGACTCTGATGGATAGATCCAATCAACTGATCACACTGATGTCTCTGTAGGGGCTAATAGAGAGTGGGGAGTTGAGTTTGTAAGAACAGGAAGGAAATAAAAGATAGGAATAATCTAAATATATTGTATTAAGTTGCCAAATAAAATTAATCACATAAAATATTCTAAACAAATATTTTACCTAAAATTCCTTCTTAGAGAATATGTATTGGTTCTACCATATATAAACCTATTCTTAAAATGCAAGAAACCTACAATATGCCAGTTTCTGACTGCTCTATTGACAATAACATCAATGGAATGAGGACATTCAGAATCTATTGGGTTATAATGGGTTAAGAATGTTTAGTGATGTTTTATTTTCAAAATTACATAAGAGATTCTTGGAGTAATTAAAACACAGACAATCATCCTGTGAGAGGTAGAGGGGTTGGGTATGGTGAAGCACACCTGTAATCTTCACCACTGGAATGCTGATGGAAGAGGATTGTATGAGGCAAACCTTAGCTGCATGACAAAACCCTGTTTCAATAAAAAAAAAAAGGAAGATATAGAATTCGACATCATTTGTTTGAATCAGGGATAGAAAAACCAAGAGAATAATGTGCAATTTTGTAACAATAAGAAAAATATAAATTCATGGTGTAACAATTCCCTCATACTTCATTATCCCAGTGAATCCCTGTCACTCAGCCTACAGCACTTCCGAAATGTTATGCAAACATAATCTAACATGAAATAATACATTATGATATTGTTGCATATGATGACCTATGATTGTAAAATAAATTTTAAGTAGTGCATTCAGCAAGATCCCATTGATTATATTCCTATCAACTATTAAGTAGATATCTTAAATAACAAGAGTGCTTTTGTCTGAAAAGTCCTCATCATGTTGTAAGAAGCTGTCACTCGTGATTCATGTCCTCACTGGCACTCGCCTGCATGAAGTTCATGAGAGCATACATACAGTTTGTTCAATCTCAAAAGCTAAAAAGGAATCTCAGTGTATAAGAAAGCTGCCAGCATTTACTTTGGCAAAAAAAAAAAATCGGTGTCTCACTAAAAGAGCATTTTCTTAAAAGTGAGGTAAGTCACTGGGTTCATTTGAAGACATTTTTAAAATAGTAGTGATAGATAAGGGAGTGACTTACATTAAATGGAACATTAGAAAGTCGTGAATCTTTTAAAAGAAATGTTTAATCAGTCTGAATTTTCATGTTGAATTTCTGAAAGGTAAAATTTCTTCATTTGTTTTCAACTATGTAATTCACATAATTACTGAAATTCTTGTGTCTTACCGAGAAAAAAAATGGACTTCTAGAAAGGTGCCTACTTGATTAACAGCTCTTGACTCTATTATCATTACTGGAACTACTGTGATTATGAGACTAAGTATGCCCCAAAGCAATAGTATAGTTTTAAAAGTATTCTTTGTCCATGCAGGACTCATCAGCATAGCACTGAGGAAGGATAGGGATTTGTCTTTTTTAACTGTTCTCACGATCTGGCCAGATAAACTGGCTTTCCTTAAGATAGTCTATCATTACTAGGTGTCAAAAGAGACGGATTGAAACAACTACTGAATTATCCTGCTGGCTCCCTCCTATAGCCAACTTTTCCATGTGTGAGCCGTGACCTCTGTGAGTGCCTGTGAATCATAAAAGTCTCTGCTGTGGGTTCTGAGCAGAAAAATACACTCATATGACTGTAGAAGAAAACAGGATGAAATATGATGTTTTTAAAAAGCAGGATACTAACTCAGTAACCTGGGAAGAAAAAAACCTTCAAATCTACCTTCTAACTCTATTCTTTTCTTTCTAGAAGTAAGAAGCAATAGAAACTCCATAAATAAGAAAAGAAACACTTCCTAGCTATCTTTCAAAATAAAGCAAATATTTGCAATATGTTCAGGGTTTTTTCAGATAAATTAAATCAAAAAACATATAATTTATTAATAAATTAGAGGAACTTATTTCAGATTCAGCTATCTTCTATCAGAAAAAAAATAGAGAAAGAAACAATGACTATTAAAAGAGAGGAAAATAAAGGAAGGTTTGCTTTGACTACAAGTGCAATAAAATGGCCAACAGATTAAATAAGGTTGGACAATGAAGATTGAAAACACATGACAAGGATCTGAAGGCTGGCACTAGGTACATAAATATATACATATATACACATACACATACTCCAATATGTATACATATTTATTGGAGGGGCACAGCTTAAGTCCTAAATGGCATTCTGCAAACAGCAAAAATTATCTGTGCAAAAGCTGCACATGATAACAGAAAGGAAAAGACAGTGAGATTAGTACCTGGACACGGCACCTAGGTATAATTCGAAATGAATATTATGTTGATGCATGCCTTTTTGTTTTGCCAAAGGCAGAACCTGAAGCAAGGGTTTGGGTGTAAGTAGTTTATTTAAGAGTGAATTCCAAGAAACCAGATGAAGCCTGAGCTAAAAGTGGAAAAGGGGAAAGGATGCTTGTTGCAGGCTTGTTGCTGTGCCTGTTGTGTGATGCCCATTTCCTATGGAGAAGGGGTGGGAAGACGCAGAGGCAACATCACAGAGTCTGAGAGATTCCAATGTAAAAGCTCTTCATTGTAAAAAAAAGTGAGGGATTTCTATGGGGTTAGGGAAATTAAGCAGCTACAGGAACATTTTTTGGTTGGTCCTTTTGAACCTGGCAGTCACTGCTGGCGTGTTGTGATTAGCTAGGAGTGTGCATCATTAGTGACCATGCTTTTGATCCACTGACAGGTTGTTTTGGCCAATTTTTCTTATTTGTTGTGAGTTTGTGCTTGCGTGTGCTTCTGCTATTGTCCTACCACATCTCACTTTTTTATTTAATTTTTATTGGGCGTCCTAGTGGGAGTTTTGGATTTTTATAAACCCAACTCTAGGACACCCCCCCCCCATCATTTTTGGCCTGTGCCTGTCTTAGGTTGGCCCACTGACAACTTCTTACCAATCTTTGACTACCATTCCTCAAAGAGTTGGGTCCCCAGAAGATCCCAAGAAGTTAGAAGCAAGGAGAGACTTTTATAAGAACTAGGGCTTTAAATGGCCTCCTGCGTTTGCATTAGCCAAGCATGGACCACCTCTCTTGGAGGTTTTGGTTCAGCATGCTCCATAGCAATTAACACCTTGAGTGATGCCTTGTTCATTTGCTTTTGTCAGGATCTTAGCTGTAGGAGACACTTAAGCAGAAATATTAGAGCCACCACAACCCCTCCCATAAGGCACCATGCAACAAGTTTAGAGGAATCTGGGAGAGATTTTATGTGATCCCATACTTGGCCGAGGAATGTAGTAGATAGTTCCAATGGATGGATCCGTGTTGTGTTGCATAGGTTCTGATTAAACATTTACAGCTGGGCATAGGTAAACCAGGTAAAAAGCTTGTATAAATTTGGAGGTGGACAAATGAAATGGCTGATGGAGGAGCCTAGCCTGTTCCAGCAAAGGCAAAAAAAGCACTGCCATATTCATAATTAGGTAGTCTACTAAGTGGTTGCCTGTTGTTAGCATTCTTGGCAGCCCCATATGAGACCTGACGTGAGATATGTTCCAGGGGTGTCCTCTGGACTGTAATAAGTCTTGAATAGTTTGCATGGTTGTAGAGATGGAATCCTGTTGGGAATTTAATTTTGCAAAAGAGTTTTTTACATGATTGTGTGGCATAGCAGCAATCTGAGAAAATATTTATGGGCTCTGATTAGGTCATTTCCAATACTTAAGGACCATCAATTACTCCCCTAGTGTACTGATCCAGGATTTTATTGGATATAGGCTCTTTCCTTATGATTAACTACCATTATTATTAACCCAAAATTAGTTTTATTGTCATCTGTAAAAGTTATAGAGGCCTGGGGGGTGGAATTTTTTTGATGGTGTGGCAGAATTTTTCATCTTTAATTCTAAAATTGGAGGGCAGCAAGTCACCTGTCCTGAGGGAAATGATTATCCAGCATGCCAGGAAAACCTGTCATCATTTGTTGAAAATTGAGAAAGTCTGTCCATAAGGACTGAGTATCTTGTAAGGAGAAGGGGAGTATGATTTTTTTCTGACTCCTGTCCCAGAATTTTTCTCACAGTCATTCATGCCTTGTGGGCAATAATGAAGGCTATATCAAATTTAGAGGTAAGGTGCCATAATTCTGAATAAGATAAGATATCCACTTTAGGGGGGGCAGATTTGCAAAGTACCCCATTAAAGAAACATTTGGGTTTTACTATTGTAGGAAGGTAGAATCAGAAAGCTGGCTAACATTTGTCAACACCCCTTAGCTTCCTCTGTCAAGGTTACAACATTGAAAGGGGGAGTGGCCATCCAGTAGAAAAATCAAACCTCTCTTTGCTTCATCAGGAATAGGGAGAACTTGCTTGAGGCAATTAACAGTGTCACATAATTCCTGTAGCTTAATATAAAGAATGCCTTGCGTGCACTTCATTGGAGGCATTGAGTGGACGTATTGTCTGACTAATCTGGTACCCCAAAAAAGATGGTAATGACAGATGACCTGGTTGCTAGTGTGGGAAGTAAAGACTGCTTCTCACTTGGTACTCCTAAGAACCAAGTAGAAGACACTCCAAAATTTTTCACAGGGTTAAGAGAAGCTTACATTATCAGGATAATGCATGTTAGGGCCTCTCGATTGCATCTGTGTTGATGAGTACACTTTTCAGTCTTCACACAAAAAAGAACAAATACTTGGTTGATATTAAAATTGGCAGTATATAGTAAAATCAAGTGTATGAAATGCTTGTTACACACACAAACACATATATGTGTATATATATATATATATATATATATATATATATATATATTCCACAAAAGGGTGATTACTAATGTTGCTTGATGCATGTATCAAGGATGGTCTACCTAGTGACAGGCAGAATTACTATTTGAATTAAATAATTTGTTTCCAGAAACTCTATATTCACTACATGATAATTACCCTTCAAAAACCCAAAGAAACCAAAGTATTTTTTCAGAAAAGAAATTTAATTCTAAAAATTGCATGTATAAAATGTTAAACCTATGTAGCATATATAGAAGCTAAATCAGAGTTGCACTTATTACACCCATGTATGCTGAGTAGATTGCACAATTTTAAACTTCATAAAGAAAGCATTCACATCACAGTCTTTATAATGACTTTGCTGTTGCCACCTGCTACAATACATCCAAGGTCTTACAAACAAACTCAAGCAATTCTTTGGGTTGTCTTTTGTTTTTCTTTAATTATTATTGTTTTACATATGTGTATTGTTATATATAAATATATATGTTGTACACACACACACACACACACACACACACACACACACACATATATATATATATATATATATATATATATATATATATATATTTCTGAGGTCATTTTGTATGGCTCTCATGATTAAGTTTTTAGGGTTGATCACTTGTTATTTGCTGTTGAATAACCAATTTTGGAGGTTATCCCTGGGGGAGATTAATTTTCCTCTTTCGACAGTCATTAACTGCTTGTAGCTCTAAATCTAGGGCTGGGACCTTGTGAGATTTCCCCATCTATGTTGACATGTTGAATTATCTGATCATTGTTCAGGTATTGTTTAGACCATCATATGTTGAGATTTCATGAGTTGTAGCCACACTGTCATACATAGAAGACACTATCTCACAGCAGACATCCTGGTCTTCTGGCTCTTATAATCGTCCTGCCCCCTTATCTTCAATGTTCCCTGAACCTTTGGTGTAGGTGTTTCATTATAGATATAGCCATTGTGGTTTGCATGCTATCTTAGTTAGGATTATTATTGCTGTGATGAAACACTATGAACAAAGCATCTTGGGGAAGAAAGTGTATATTCAGCTCACAAACATCACAGTTCATCATCAAAGGAAGTCAGGACAGGAATCCTGGGGTAGGAGCTGATGCAGAAGCCACAGAGAAGTGCTGCTTACTGGTTTGCTTCCCATTGCTTTCTCAGCCTGTTTTCAAGACCACCAGCCCAGGGATAGCACCACCTATAATAGCCTGGGCCCTTCCCTATCAGTCACTAATTAAGAAAATGCCCTACACGCTTTCTTGCAGCTGGATATTTTGGAGATGTTTTCTTAATCAAGGCATATTCATCTGTGATTTCTCTAGTTTGTATCAAGTTGACATGAAACTAGCCAGTACCTCATGGTCAGATGTTCTCCACAGTCTGAACAATTGTGGTTTTATGTAATTGTCTCTATATGATGCAAAAGGAGGTTTCTTTGATGATGAGTAAAAGCTATACTTATCTGTGTGTATAGAGATGAGTATGAGGAATAATATTAGGAATTATACTGGTTTAAGGAAGTGGCAGTAGTAGTAGCTTCTCCCTTAGGCTTCATATTCTTAGCTATCTTGAGTAGTTTGTTAGGTTTGCAGTACAGAGCATGAATTCCTTCTATTGCATGGGTTTTAGGTAAAATTAAACACCTACCTGTTATTACCAAGCTATCAGTACCTCTACTTCACCTTTTGGGCTACCTTGCTATGCTGGTCTTTGCTGTGGTTAATAAATGTCACAGCTCAGTAAGACTATTAGTTGCTTTTTCTTTCTTGGAAACTTGCATAACATTTTCAACACTGTAAGAGGTATTCCTTCAAGAGGAGGCACCTAAGTTAGTTGCAGTTCAATGTTTCCAAGTGTTGTGACTGAAATGTGTGGTGTCTTCAGAAGTAGGGGTTTACCTTCAAATTCCAGGTGGCAACAATGAGCAACTGGAACAGCTTATGCTGTTTGGAGAATCATTTGGACACCATGGACCAACAGCTCGAAGAGCTTGGAACTTGGCTGTTGTTGGCTAAAATAGGCCCCATGGGAGAAGCATTATCATTCCCCACAACCACAATTTTATACATGTCTGTCTACACTATATAAATGGGTAATTATAAAGTGATATTATTCCCTGTGGCTTTTTCAAACATTCTTAGTATAATTTATTTTCCTTGCTCCCTTTCTCTCCTTCAGAAAAGACCTCCCCTCCCCAAATAAAGCTCCACTCTTTTCTCATTTCCACCTTCATAGCACCTATGACTTGCTATTAACCTCTCTCTTCCTCATTCTCATACACCCCCAATCCTTCTCTACTTTCATGGTTTCTGTGGTTACTTAGGCTATGTACTCACATCTAATGATTTGGAGATAGGACCAACAAATAATCTGTCATGGTTTAAGTTACCTTAGTTACTAATATTTTCTAACTCTTATCAATTTGGCTTCAAATTTCATGACTTCATTTTCTGGACAACAGAATAGCATTCCATTTTATGCATGCACCATACTGTTACATTCCCTGTAACAAGCTCTAATTTTAAAATGATATTCATAGACTATTTGAAAGCTGAACTTGTTGAGACACATTTCACTTTCATGTTAATTCTCCTTTCCAAAGGTTCATTTCCCATGAGAGTTATAGCAAATTTACAAGCTATCAGTGATGAATTTGGGATTCATTAATTGGGGTGGGTATTATCAGAAATAATTAAAAGGAGAAAATGTATTTAATTGGTGATAAAGTCAGTGTTATCCTATTTTTCATTTCCTTGATTCATAGGTGGAATGGACCTTTTCACAACTCTGTAATAATTACAGCTAATCTATAAGTTCATATAATATTATTATCCTGTGCATGAAATCCAGATTGCATATTTCATTGGCACAGTTGCATATGTGGAACAAGGAATAAATTTCTTCTTCATCACAATTGTATTACTTCACATAGGGTGATGATTATTACATAGTACATACTAATAACTATAAACAGTGTAGTTAAAAATGAAGAAGATCTCAGAAGTCTCTTGTGTCTCACACCTTAGTATTCTAGGAGTTCTTTCTTGGGGTGTACATTGTCTCTTTTCATTATTTTTTTCTGGGTCCTAATCTCCCCTGCTTATGATGACATCAGTCATTAAATTCAACCTGCCTTTATGATCTCATACATGTATACAATGGATTTTGATATTTCTCCCTCAACCCTTTATTTTTCTTCCATCCCTATAAACTTCTTCCTACAGGTTTTTTTTCCAATGCTCTTGTCTTTTGGTTTGACTTTTTGACCCACCGAGTTTAACCAGGGTCATCTATGTGACCATGGGAATGGGGCAAATCAACAGAACTGGGTGGATTCACTAGTGGGTACTCACTTAAATTTTATGATAATCCTATCAAGAAAAAGATTTATAAGGCCTATTATCAAGAGTAGTTTAGATAAATTATTTTAAATACTCGTAACATATTTAATCAGAATCATATGATATAATAAATCATAAATAAAACTGTAGCTTTCAAGCTCAAATAAACTAATATTTTACCCTGCTAATCACTTACTGATAATAAACACAAGTGCTCTTTCCTCTGTGTCATAATATAATTGATCATATTTTTTCTTCAATCTCATAGTTAAGATTAACAGTAGCTGGTCCAAAGAAAAGTGAAAATAGGATCTGTTAAAATCTTAGCAGTGGAATTCCATCCGTTTTATAAACAAAAGGAAATCTGCAGGAAAATAAATGGAACTGGAGAACATTGTTGGAAGTGAGATGACCCAGCCTCAGAAAGATGAACACTGTCTATTCTCATGTGTGGATCCAAGCTCCTAATTGTTAGACATGTGTATCCACGTGGGAGAAAATAAGGGGAAAAACCAGAAAACAAGAAAGGTAAACACATGGCTGAAAAATTAAAACAGACTTTTACAAAAGGGGTAGGATATGAGAAAACAAACTGGGGAGGGGTATATTGGAGATAAAACAGTGTAGCAGAGAAGAGGGACAGGGGGATGAGGGAAGAATCAGTGAACAGGGATCAGCCAAAATGAAGTATGGATAAACACTCCACATGAAACATATTATTTGTTAACTAAATTAGTTGAAATACACTGAACAGTTGCCCTACGATTCCCAAGCTTGATTCATTCAAGATATTTGTGTTGATTTTCATATTTATATTCCAATTGAAACTATTAAACACAATCAGATCTCCACCCTACTCTGTCAGAGACTCAGGCTCACACAGGCCATCTAGGGATGGGGCGTTAGAGAGTTTCAGACTTAGATCAGACACAAATCTCAGAGAAGTAAAACCTAGTCTACCACTCACTGAAACATCGACTTTAGAAAGTATTTGTGTGTTCTTGTCTTAGTATATAATGCTGCTGTGTTCTCTAAACTGAAGACATCTCTAGCTAGCTGAGATGCTGGTAACTTAGTCTAATTTAATATGGATAGCATATCCTGGCACCTTCATCATGTACAATAAGCCATAGTACCTTGCAGCATTCGCTGCCCAGCAAACTGGTCCATTTCTGCCATAAGGTTAAGATTATTTCTAATAAACCTTGAAGCACTAGGGAGATCTTAAGAGATCTTTATCCACTATAAAATACTATAAAATTTTGTAGAGCCTTGATCATGATCTGTGATACACATTAATAATGTTTTATGAATCTCACTGAAAGCTCCTTCTGTGTCTTTGGGAAAGATTTAGCTTTAAAAATTCCCTGAGGGATATTACTCATCAGAATATTGAAACCTAAAGTCGGTTTTAAGGGCAGATACATGCTCAATTCAGCAGGCTAATGGTAAAATAAGTTATTGTTAATAATATGAGGAAAATGTAAAAGTACTCATTATTTAGCATTCATTAAAATGATTTCTAATTAGCAAAAGAATGTTATTTGCGTACCTTATATTTTTATAAATGACAACATTCAAAATGGAATGAATTTCACTGCTTAAGAGCAGAAATTATTTTAATAAATAAAATATCAGTGTTAAACTATAATTGTAAATAATAACTGACTATTCTCAAGCATATTTTGCACAAGCCTATGTGATAGATTCAATTTAACATATTAATTAATGTGGGAACTGATGATGCTATATCAGACTTGAAGAAAACTAATAAGCTAAGAGTCTATTTATAGAAAACTTGTTCAAAAAACACTAGGATGAAGCTATAAATCATCTGTTAATTAAATGCTAGCTGGTTAATTTCTAAGATGTTACCAGTACTTATGATGGTCTCTGTGACTAGACAAATTATTTCAGTCTATCTGGAAGAAAGCAAGGAGATTGACATCACCAACAAAGACATTATGGTTAAACAAACCCTTCAGTAGGACATCTTCCTGCTCCTCTGTGCTACAGGAAGGCTGTGCTGCTCTTCTTTTGTCTTAAATCGTTGCATATTTTAAATTTAAATTTCTGAGAAGATATATTGGCTTAACTCCTCAATTTTATACAGCAAATAATTACTGTCTGCTCTTAACTTACTTCAAATGAGTTCAAAGTGTAAATTAGAAATGTTTCTTCAAATTGCTAACAGTGTGAGAGGGAAATAAGAAGACGCGTAAAGTTTTATGACAGAAATCAGAGGGATATGAATGAATGGCAGTCAGATTTTGAGGTGGGCCAGGGATTTTAGGTTTGGGTCCCTAGGAAAATGCCTTAGGTAAATAACATAAGTGAAACCTCATTGAATCATGGGATGTATGGAAGCCCTAGAATTAAGTAAAAAGAAAAATGTTCCCACCCACCCTTTGTAAATATAGACTTGGTGCATCTGTCTTCCTTTGTAAATGGGCAATCTTATACATGTTAATCTTAAACTAGGGCATTGCTCCCTACAGCTTTATTTGCAACCTTGTGTGCATCCCCAGGTTTCAAATTTTGGATCTAGAAGCAAATAAATGCAGAGGAATCAGTTGCATATAAAGTATCGTACATAATGTGGGTAAGGGGGCACCTGCATCAGGATCAGGCCTGTTCCAAATGTAGTCACTTCAGACCTCTTCCCAGCACATGGTGGTCCTGAAGTAGTCACCTGCTTCATTCAACTGTAGGAGCTGGTATCTTGGCAGGTGTTTGACCAGCTCGTTAGAGATCTTATCAAGCTTGTGCCTTAAGTACCCCCAATAAGGAGAAAACTGCTAAAGTCTCTAACATACACATTTATCAAAGAGCTATGATAACTTAGGATAAAGTCAGCAGAAGCAAGGCTTTCTAATGCTGTTTAAAATACAGTGTTGCTTTTGAGGTACAATTAGCTGAATTCTGTGTACTGTTATTGAATATCACACCTTGCATATCTTAATGACTTTAAGCTGTTAGAAAATAAAAGTTAAAGCAAAATACTTCTTTCAACCCAGAAATCCTGTCCTTGAAGTGAAAAAGAAGCCTCTTGTTTTCCTGAAAGAACTTTGATCCTGAATGTGCTGGTGATTACATACATTAACAAAAAAAAAAAAAAAGGAACTCATACTATCCATAACCAAACACATAAGACCCATTCCATGTATTTCTAAGTAAAACAAAACATTGAAGTAATAACACATTAAAAGGCCATTGTCTTGGTGTAATTTTTTCAAAACAAAAGATAAAATTTGGATCATTTTTTCATCTACCTCAATTCATATCGTGTGTGCTAAATGACCATAGACTATTTTATACGATGAACATTTTGTTCATGATATGTTTGAAATTAAGATGTATTTGTCAGGAGAAAATATAATTGTTTTTTTTTCCTCAATCGCACCCCACAATTATTTTCTTTTTGTTTTTAATTTTTTATTGAGAAAAAGAAAAAAAAAGTTTACGCCTCCTCCCAGCCTCCCATTTCCCTCCCCCTCCTCCCACCCTTCTCCTCCTCCCTCCACTCCTCTCCCCATCCCTCTCCAGTCCAAAGAGCAGTCAGGGTTCCCTGCCCTGTGGAAAGTCCAAGGTCCTCCCCCCTCTGTCCATGTCTAGGAAGGTGAACATCCAAACTGGCTAGGCTCCCACAAAGCCAGAACTTGAAGTAGGATCAAAACCCAGGGCCATTGTAATTTACTTTCTTACTATATAACACCAAAACTGTCTCACTAAATATCTGTATTTATTTAAGTAAAATAACATCTTATTTTCATTTTTAAAAGACTTTGAAGAAAACACAACAATAAATCCATATTTTTAAATTTTTTTCTTTACAATGACTTATGTTTGTGAAGTATATATTAAAATTATTTTGTAATTTTAGAATCACTAAATCCCATATGAATTTCCTTAATGGTGTTCTTAACCCATGCAACCATTTAAACCTGCAGTTATCACACAGTGGGTCACCAACCCTTTAGGGATTAAAAGACCCTTTAACCAGTATCACCAAAGACTACCAGAAGCACAAGAATTTACATGATAAATTATAATAGTAACAAATAACTGTTATGAAGTATCAATGAAAATAATCTTATGGTTGGGGGTTACCACAAAATGAGAAATTGTATTAAGGGGTCACAGCATTAGGAAGACTGAGAAACATTGATTTAAACTCTAAAATTATGAGGAAATTAAAATTATAATTCTCTATAACAGAAGTTCTTAGTGAATATGCAAAATTAAATATGCAAATACTTATTAGTAATATTCAATTTTTACAAGGAGGCTTTCAGATGGAGACATTCCAAATAGGATGGGTGTAATGGCAAAATCCAGCTCAAAACAGATTTTGTGATATGATTCACACCGGGTGATGTACTATTTCAAGGGTGTGGTCCAGATATAATGGATCGTGGATTTGCAGGGAAATTCAAGCCACTGTGGAGTAAATAAAGGCACCAGTTGTGGCTTAGGTTTCTATTATACGAAACAGTCTCTTATACATTTGTGCAAATGCCATACTTCAGACGTTGTCTCTTTTCTGTTTCTGAACTGAGGGACAGTAGGCAAAGTGCAGCCACTCTGAAACACTCCCGTTGTTCACAAAATGACAGATGGAGACGTTTCTCAATGTTAGTCTTGATAAATTCACCACCAAGCCCTGCATGTTAGTGGGAAAAGTTCTAAAATTGCAAAAACATCTCTTGATCTCAAAGGAGTTATAAAGATTTATTAATATTTGTTAAAAATTAGAATATCCCCTACCATAAGTATGAGCAGACATATGAAGCACTTACATTATGTATGATAATCTCCAAAAGCCATGCATTTTTTGAATAATTTTTGTGAGGTAACTGTGTGTCAGTCACAGGTATATTACATAAAAATCCAAAATTATTACAGAAAATAAACAATGGCATATATGACTTTAAAGCAAAACAATTAAACTACATAAATTAACTGAAGTTTTTGTTTATTGAAAACATTTTTACATAAAATATATTCTAATCATTGTTTTCCCTTTATCTCCTCCAAGATCTTCCCCACCTCCCACCTTGATGGTCGAAAATTTATGTGCCTTTAGGGATAAAAATGCAGAGCTTGTATGATTTTAACTGGCCTTGCTGAATTCTAACGATTAATTTAATCCAACCAACATTGACTAAAGAGTTACCAAGTCAGGGTTTCGTGCTATAAATGTTAGGAAATATGAAATGAATGAGACAATAGAAATAAATACTCAACTAAAATGTTCAGTGGGAATGGGAGATCACCTCAGTGGTAGGACACTTGTCTATCAGGCCTGCAGCTCTGGTTTTGATCCTTAAAATAACAAAGACAGAAATTTGGGGTGGGGAGGAAGACAAAGGAAATGATATTAACATCATGAAAACCATGGCTTACATGTTTTTAGAACGGAACAAATTGGCAAAGCAAGTAAAATGTAGAGATTTTATAGATGCCCAGAATATATAGACATAATTGGTCTTATCTTTTATCTATCAATAATTTTACTTTTCTGAGTTGAATTTTTGGTTTGTGGCATGAATTATTTTGTTCACTGAGGTTAAAATGCTGACTGCGGAGACTCTGACAGTCGGGCTCCTCTGGTGTTACCTGACAATAAAATCGCTGTAAAAACTGGGTGGGCTATTAACAGCAATGCTATCAACCTGGCAGTTGGTTTCCACAATGATCACAGTAGGCGTGTATAGAAAAATGAGAAAAAAAAAAGCACGGGCTGGCCAAGAATAAAAGGTAAATATAGAAATGTAGAAAAGGCAGAGAAAGCAAAAGCCAGAGTGAAAATTATGCCATGTAATCAGGAGGAAACTGATACTGAAGACAGGAGCACTATAAGGTTTTTCTTATGAAAACCTATAGTTTTATAAACCTACAGTATGGAAGGTTTTTCCTTACTGAATCTTAAATATTCAGTTAAATATTAAAAGTGAAGGCTACATTAGAGAGGGGTGAGAGGTTGGATGATGCCAGTTAACAGACCATTTTTATATTCCCACGCATAGTTAATGATGGGTTTTGAAAAATGGTAATTTGAAACTTTTAAAATATATTTATTTCTGCCTGTGACCCAGTACTGTATTTCCTGAAGTGAACTGGACCAGTGTACTGGATCTATAAACTAAAGGCAGCCTCCTTTCTTTATTCATCTCTTTTGAAAAGGATAAATTTTTTAAATACAGATTTAATAGTGACTGAAAAAATCATTGTTTTCATTCTTTATAAGAAAAACATTGTTGTGTCACCCACATTAAATAAATGCAATGAAGGAAATCTGAGATCGTAATTTAAAAAAGTGAGATGTGGTATAAGTTCTCTAATGGTAAATACTTTACCAGTGATATTTTATACCTGGGCTATTAGATAGAATGCAGAATAATGATTAATGTGAGTAAAATTCTGAATATATCATTCCACATCAGCTTCTTCATGCATGTGAAACTGTAATAACCTATCAGTGCTTTTTTACATAAAATTCACATATTTCACTGTTCCCCTTTTTAAGAGTTTCTGGGATATTTTAAAAGCATTCACAGCCTCCAAAACTATCTCATTATTACTCTCAGAAAAAAAAATCCCACCTTTTTCTCAGTCATAGTCACCCACATTGCTCACTCCTCCACTCTCTAACCTGTACTGATATGCTATGGGTTTCTATTGCCTATCTGGTAATTTTATATAGGAAGAGTGGAGTGTCATCCTTGACTTTGGTGTCTGACTGCTCTCCATTCACATATTGTCTCTCTCCTACACGATGTCATATGCGTGGGAGGACGTCATGGCTTTTGGTACCTAACAGTATTTCTATTTAACAAATATACCACATTTGATTTTTGCATTCATCAATTGGTGGACACTGGTGTTCTTTCATCTTTGGTGATTATATATAGTTCTGCTACAAATACCAGCGCACAACTTTTTATGTGATTGTAATCTTCTCAGCCCTGTGTGTATATACCTAGCATCAGGTGATGTGGTCTCTACAATTAACTATGGAAACACCAGATCGTCTTCCAAAGGCACTGTTTCTCTTTATATTCCCATCAATGCTGTACAAAGGATCCCAACTGCTCCACATCTTTGCCAGCACTTGGAATGGGTATTTTGTTAGCAAGTCTGGAATTATTTAGACCTGTTTCACATAAGTGGGTTTTGCAAATCCTTTCACTGTTACAGCACAGCTACCTGGTCCTCAATGGAAATCAAGCTGTGCTTCTCCCTCTCACTTGTGAAATATGGGTCACAGGGGCAAAGGTAATATTGGCAATCTTTATTTGAAACACGTTTTTTTGTGGAAACTCCTTCAGCCAATAGCCTTTAAGATACTGGCCCACGTTGGGGGTGGTCTCATGTATTATAAGTGCAGACAAAAACTCATATGGCCCTTTTTTCTCTTGGATTTGATTTCAGTTCCCAGTGCACACAAAGTACTGCGAATTGCTATGCTTGCTGTGAGTTTAACCTCAAATAAATAAACCTTTCTCTTACTCTATTTCAGGGCTATCGTGGAACTCTTTGATATTAGTACAGTATATCAAATGTTAATGTTTATGTCCCATTGAATAACAGAAACTTGTCTCCCATAGCAAGGCCTAACCAGTATCCACAACAGTGACCACTTTTGTTCTTCATATGTGTGCCTCTGGAATATCAAATATATAACAATGATTAGATTCCTTTGCTAAATTATTGTTCTGATCTTGTTTTGTCATCAGCACCATTATAAAGGTCCTTAGCATCTTTTGGGTTGGGCAGCAAAGAAAGCATGCTCTCAGTTAAAATCCAGCAGTAATCAGGTTGCAATTCAGCATGCCATAGAAGCCAACAGCACACAGAGTGAGGTGCACAATGATATGCGGTGATGAATATAAATAATGTAGATTTTCTATCTGTCAGTCTATGGGAATAGGAACAAAGTAGTTTGTTTCAGTTTAAAGTTCAGCTGTCGTGATCAAAAACTTGTACAATAGCTAATGATGGCCTCTGGGTAGTGACATATGAGAGAAAAATGGAAGAGGTACTCGGGCCTCATACTTAGTAGTTCCTGAGCAAATTAGAGTTCCATCTTCATATAAAAAGAAATTTCTTCAAGAAATTTTATAGAGGGCTGTGCCCTGGTAGCAGAGCTATTACTGCTTCGGATGAGTATGTTTTATGGCAGATGCTGCCATGACTGTACTCTTCAGTGCGAGCTCTTGTGCATGATTCATAACGCTGTAAGAAAGATGTAATTGTGGAACTCATCTGGGAACAGGCAGTTCATCACTGTCCTTGTCAAATGAATGGGAATGACCTCACCCCACAGTGTCAGCATCAACACCATGCCACCAACGACAAGCCAGTAAGTATCACTTAACGTGTTTGTCAATAAAATCAGAGGGCTATATTAATCCTTGTAAAGCCACATTGTTTACTACTTTGCTGCTTTATTTTAAATTAGGGATGAGGATCAAATTCTTTTATGGCGTGAATATTTCCCAGATATCTTTACATAACATTTTTCATGTGGAAAGAATGGTTATAGAAACATAAACAGGCCTTAGTGTCTATGGTCTAGGAGACCAGGCCCCAAAAAAGAAAAAAAAAAAGCCTAATCCATACATTCCTTTACTGTTTTAGAATACTTAAATACTAATAAGGGAGATCAATCTGACAAAAGAACAAGTTAAAGATGAGATAAGTCTGGCAACTACTAGCTACAGGCTGTTAGATGTTAGATTTACATTAAAAATGAAAACATACATTATATGGACTCAACAGGTTTAATTTAGGAACATATATGTATTAAAGTAATAACAACTGGTTAAGGAACAGGCCATGAACTGATAGGTATATGGGAGAGTTTGAAGGAAGGGAAGGTGGATATGTTGTAGCAACAATGCAATCTCAAAAACAAATAACAATAAAAATGAAGAAACTTGCCTTTCATGAATTTCAGTAGACTTAAAATAGCCCGAGACTATAAAGCTTTCAGTGCTATCAAGTCCAAAGTAAATTCCTATTTATTTTGATAAAAAATAATTAGCTCTTTGATACAATTCTAGAATAAAGTGAACAGAAGTGATGGTTCCTGGTGGCCACTGAGGCCCTGCTGGTTGATTTCCTTCTTCCAATTCAGTTTTGAAGATTATTTTCTATGTTTTGACATAGGCCAAGTTATTGAAGGAGTTCTCTCCTCCCACACAGAAACAGAGTAAGGATCTCTCTTCTCCTTAATTAAAACTTCGGAACCTCCTCAGCTCCTTGGGAGAGGCAATAGTGAAGACTCACTTGGAAAACAGCTACAACATGGCTCTGAATTGTGCCCGCACTATCCCATACCTGAGAGAACACAGAACCATGTCCCCTAAGTGTTTAGTAGAAAGAATGGTTGCTTTATGGAAGAGAATATCCTGCTGCATGCTTGTTGTCTCTACCTTAAAAATGTGCAGGTAGACACTGGTGCCCTCCAGTATTGGTGATTGGCAGTCTCTTTTGTTGTTTAGTGTTTCAGTCCTGTGTTAGTGCCACCGTAAACAGTCCACTTTTGACATGTCTTCCCATCCGCCATGTAATTATATCATTGCATGAATGGATAGTGGTCAGGGTTAGTCACATGAAGGCAAGCACGTGCGTGTTTGGCTTACACCAAGACCCGGGTACTTTATTTTCATCCTGGTCTGAATCCCTTGCCTTCAGTCTGGGAATTTATTTGGACCATATGTTCACCAAAGCAGTAGCTGACATTTGTCTGTGTGTTGGCATGTAAAGAGACGGATAGTTCCCAGGGTGAAAGGGTTGTGTAGATGAAGAATTGTGTACATTTGCTAATACCTTAAGAACTGCTAAAATGGGGCTAGAAATAATGTACACTTTGAATAATTATGTACACACACAGTGAAAATGTTTTGTCTTTAATTAATAATAGAGATGTTCTAACTTATGAATTATAATTTTTACCTTTTAATTTACTTCATGCGCATGCATACTTTTTCTGTGTGTAAGTATGTATGTATGTGCACTGTGTGCATACAGTGCCCACAGAGACCTGAAAAGAACATTTCACACCTGGATCTGGAGTTATAGATGGTTGTGAGACACCATCTAGGTTCTGGGAACTGACCCAGGTCCTCTGCAAGACACCAAATGCTCTTAGCTGCAAAGTCATCTCTCCATTGCTTGTTCTTGCTTTAACTGTACTAGATTATGAATGCTTATAGCTAAATATATTTGCTTAATTCATTTTATTGAATATTTAAAATGTCATTATGACCATGCCTGCCATGCTGTGTCATTAGCAGATAAATTCTTCTTTTAACTCAATAGAAAGATGTCTACATTTCAAGTAATTATTTTTTGAGCATATATGTGTTTAAAAGAAAAACAGAATTGTACATGCAATGTGGAGATCACCTTAAGCCTCTTTTAACACCAACTAATTAAAGTGTAAATACCTTGGTTTCCTAACATAATAACATGATTTCAGAGAGTTTAGTTTCACTGTTAATAATCTATTTGCACACATGTGTGTTTATATTCCATCCACAATGTCTACCTAATAGATGCAATACTAAGTATCATTATGATGTTATTACTTTTAGCCAATTGACAATCTGGACTCGGTAATTGCCGAGAGGTCATAGGCACCGCCTTTATCTCGCTAGTTGATGATGGCATTAGTATTTGAATACAGATTAGATTCATCTGTCTAGAGGTTTTCATTATGTGAGTACATTCTACGTGTTTATTGAAAGCACGTTGTGCCTCTCTTAACTTTATCTGAGGAAATGGACAAGAAGGCAAAAATAAATTTCATAAAATTAAAATGTCATCTACCTGATTTTCCTATAATTCTGCTAGATAAATATGTTTCATATGGAAAATATGACTCTTTCTTACTGGGTTTCTGTGCATTTAGCAGCCAAGACTCTGTTGCAATACAACCACTAAGGTTTCTGCAGTGGCCAGCAGGACAGCCCCAGAGGAGACCATTCCAGAGTCACCTAAGTGACTACTTTGCCATAGATGAAAGGCTGGCTAAGATGAGCCCATATTTTGTTAATGATTTTTTGGAATAACATTTTTATTTATTTTTTGAAAACTTATTTGTATATTTGATGTAATCTACCTTCTACTAATTCCTCCCAATTCCTCCCAGGTCCTACCACCTGTCTTTCTTCTGACTTCATGTCCTATGTTATTGTTACTAATGTGCCCCTGAGTTTCTATCAGACCAATAAATCACCCAAGTAGCTCTGATTCCAAATGACAAATAATTTAAAAAAAAAATGGAATCAAAGGATGACTTCGTCTCTACTCCACTCGTCCTGACAGAGGCGACTTTGCATTTAGTGATTATTGCCTTTCACATAACAAGCTTATAACTAAAGACTAAGGAAAACAATATGAAAACTTTATTTATTTTTCATATTTTTTATATTTATAAATATTTCATATTTATTTATATTTCATATTTTTCATCCTGATGATTATCTTTGACTATAGAAATCATTTTAATATCAGGATTCTCATATGTCCATGAAGCACTGAGAAAATAAATGATCACCAGACTTATAAAAAGTATTAACCAATTCATTACAAGACTCTAACATTTTCTAAGTTGACCTATTGTTTTCCTCTTCAACTCAGTCTTAGAATGTATGTTGTATATACAAGAAAATATAGGTTTATTCTTAAATATATAACCCAAACCACTCACATCTATAAATACATTATATGCATTCTAAGTTGAAAGCATAAGTTCTTATAATTAGTATCAGTTACTAGTCAAGTGATTTGCAGATTGATTTCTTTTTATTTTGTGTATATGAATGTGTGCCTATGTGGGTATATTTCTACTGTGTGCGTGCCTTGTGTCGGTAGAGGTCAAATTTGGGTATCAGGTTCTCAGTAACTAGAAATATAGATGGTTGAGATCTGCCATATGGGTGTTAGGAACTGAAAGTGCGTCATACAAGAGTGGCAAATGCTCTCAGCTGCTTGTGAACACTTTGTAACTGATGTCTAAGTTTGGTGGCTCCCTGTGCATTAGCTGAAGTATCAGCAGGGAATTCTGGATGTATCTCTGGACTGTTAAAAGCTCCAAGGCTAGGAAGATGGGTCAGTGGTTAAGAGAACATTCTGGTTCTACAGAGGACCCAGATCACAGCCACCTGTAACCCTACTTATAATCCAATCATTTCTAAGAGATCTATCTCCCCTGTGACCTTTGCATATACCTGCATTCACATGCATATACCCACCCAGAAACACACACATGCATACACATAGGTAATAAACAAATAAATAGTTCTTTTAAAAATATAAATCAAAATAAAAGCTAACAAATTCTAGCTGCTATCGCAAAGCCTTTCACATTTTCTAAATGAAATTTCTTAACCTGTAAATTTTATGAAAATAAAATCTATGATCAGGAAAGACATGATGCTGACTAAAAAAAATTCTAGTCAGGGCCTGACAAATGCTTGCTGAATTTCCCTCTCTTAAAGAAATGAAAAGTTTTAGAAAGAAAAAAAAGTGAGGAAAAACATTGAAGTGAGAAGGAAAAAAGAAAGGGGGAAGCAAGGAAAGTTTAGAAAAGGGGAAAAGAAGGCAAGTCTCCGGGTCTCTGCCTCTCCCTCTCTCCTTCATTCTTACCTCTCTTCCTCCATATAATCTATGTCCTTTGGCTAGAATCTTTGCATGCTGGGACACAATAATCCAGAACCGTGTTTATTTGAGACTGCTGCCTCATTCTAGAATTGAGAATAAAGCATATTAAGATCTGTAAATCTGGATTTGTTATACTTTCATTTTTTAAAAAAGGAGAAATGACAGGAGATATTCTTTTTTAGAGGAATTTGCAAGACTTAATTTTAATAAATCTGTTAGAAAATTAAAGTTATACTTTTCAACCAAATTATTAATTTATAAAAATCATACCGTTGGATTTCACTAAAATATAGTAGTACTTGAAAGTCAAACTTACTTTCAGTGCAGACTTTCTATTGGTAAAATTAAACTCAGAACCCCAAAAGAGGAAACTGTGGTTTCTATCTGCTAAGGACTGTTGCAGACTGACATTCCTGAATTTGTTTCCAAAGGATCAAGCATCAATGTAAATACAAAACATGCCTTTAAACCAAGATGAATAAGCTTTTGAGAGTATTTCTTACCTCAATTATGATAAAGACAAACCAGAATTTAAACTACCAGAAGTGAAAGAATTAATTCTCTCTATGCTAATTAGGTTCACAATGCTAAGTGATTGTGTTTTCCTGTTTGCTTTGCTGTGCACCTCTTAGTGGCTTGTATTTAATATGCATTTTAAACACACATCTTGTTTTTAAATAACTAGATTGAAGAAACTGAGGAACAAAACCCTTTGTGGATTTGGATCCCAAAAGTTAGAACACATAAGCCTCCTCAAAATGGATCTATTTGGTTAATTGTACCTGAGGAGCAATTTGAGGTTATTCATGTTTAGTAATCTATACTTAAGTAATACATGTGATTCAAAGAGCAAATATTTCTTAGGTGAATGGAAGGATAGGTGAAGGTGATGTTTATGTAGAACTTGAGAGTATAATGATTTTGATTTAGAAACTTTATTACAGACATAGGGCAAGTCATCTGCTTGTATTTGTGATGTTTGGTCCATTTCTCTCATGTATTGATCCGTCTGCAGCCATCATTACCAACTCCAGTTGTTATTAGAAACCCCTGGGACAGTCATTTGAAAAATGTTCACATGAAGAGTAGAGGAAAGTGAAGGAGGAAGGAATATTTTTAAATATGTGTCTTTCAGAATTCTGGAGCTACATTATCTCCTTTCTGTAAGTCCCAAGTACTGGTCTCTGGCCTCCATCTTCAGAGGCCCGGTCCCTGTGCCCGCCAAGCCTTGACCCCTCCCCAGAAGGTGTCAAGACAGCCCACCAAAATCTTGACCACTTCCCCAGTCTATTTAAACTGTTTCCCTGGAAAGTTCCTGAATGGTCTATTTCCTTTCCCCCTTGTAGTCACGTTTGCAGCTTCCTGGTTCTCACTCAGGGCCACCTGAGAGTGCAGGAATCCCATTAAACCTGGATTTTTTTTTAATTTGGCTTGTTATGATTTGGGTTGGTTGGGATTTTTGCATTGGCAAAGAGCTAGCGTTAGGAAAATTCCTAACACTTTCAGTCTTTTAGTGTGTTTTCTCAAGTAGAGTATGTCAACATTAACCTGTCATCTCAAACATTGGAAGGCAGAGGCAGAAGGGTCAGGAGTTCAAAGTCACCTATGCAGGTTCAAGGCCATCTTGGTCTACCTGAAAAAAAGTTTCTTTTTATGAGTTTCAAAAATATATTTTATTGGAGAGCAACTGAACACAAAGTCAGTATCATCATGGTATTTTTCACACTAGTCACACTAAAGACAACCTGCCCTTAGATGAACTTTTCATGCCCTTAAAACCTGTCTCTCTCCACTTCTAGTGATCAATGGTGAAGAACTATATGCTAGGGTTTCATTTCATTTGAATTCGGAAGAAATGTTACAGCATGCCTGGCTGACAGTTGTGCCATAAGACCAATTTTTTGAGCTGAGAACATGTGGTGGAAGCTGAACATGTGGTATTGGAAAGGAGAAAGTTCTACTACAAGCAGGGCTCCCCTCTACTAGGCCAAGGTTAGAGTGCTCCTTCAACTACCGTGGGTCTCCCAGGTCAGCTGCTTCCACATCCCAGAACTGTGAAGGTACCTGTTTTTACTAACTCTACAAAACTATGACATTATATTCAGTGCCAACACGACTCCCATGAGAGGAAGATACAGACATCCAAAATATTCCAGATAACATGTTCTCCACTCATTTCTGATTTCTGCTATTTTTACCACCCATAAAATTGTTATTGAAAACAACCACAGTCCTAGTAAGTAAATGAACCAACCGTGCTTCTCGTATGAAGAAGACACAATAAAATTCTGCCAGAAAAGGGGATCCCTTACAGATAAATACACATCAGTGTTTATGATTCACACATTTCCTTTAAAGCAGAAATAAATACAAATGGGATACTAGAAAACACTTAGGGACAAACAGTATCCATTGTAGAAAGGATTGAGTGATCCCCTAATTACTCTCTTTCTTCAATACTACATTAATATTTCAGAATCAAACCCTCCTCATGACACAAATTTTTAAACCAATTACATGTTTAAAATAGTCCTTTGGGTTTCAATACCCACAAGTTTGGCCAACCACATCCCTTCTCTATTAGTATTTAATCTAGAATATAGCATCTCTATTTGCACTTGAATGGAGCCAAAATTGGAGACATGCTAGATTCTTCCCTTTTTTAACCACTCATTTCAAGTCCATCAGAAAAGCCTTTTGCTTATATAAAACTCATCATGAGCCTCTCTGGACATAATACAACATAGTCTAAGTTATCATCACTTTTTCCAAAAATTGAATGAAGGTTTTTCTAAGAAAATAAGTATATAAAAATACCTATATCCCATAATTCATGCTTTTCCAATAGCAGATTTCAACTTTCTTAAATATAAATAAAATGTTTTGGATATTCAGTGCCTTCCCATTGCAACTTGAAAAAGCTGACTTAAAAAAATCTTTTTAAATGAAACCAAGCCCTTTCTTATCATCATAGCTTATCGCTATAAATTCTATCTGCAACCACCAGGCACTGTGCTGAACAGAAAGTAAGGTTGTGAAAACACACTGCTTGGGTTTGCATTGTGACTTTCTGCTTTCCAGTTTAGGCAAGTTAGTAATCTTCCTGTGCATCACCTGGGCACAATCATAAAACATTTGTTCATAATCCATGCTTTTTCTTGAAACTTTTACCTGTGTTTATTCTTTAGGAAGGGGACCCCCTAAAATTTCTCACACTTTCATGCCTCATTCTCAGATGTTGGCTCCACTATTTCATTATCTCATTTTAGTTGAAACTCCTCAATTCCGAAAATCTCTTTTCTGCCTACATATGTCTCTTAACTTCAAAAATTGTCATGTTCATTTATCTTCCTGGGTTTTTTTTTTTGGTGGTATTTTTTTTCAAATTAAGATTGGAAACTGTAAACTTTCCTTTCTGAGTTGTAAGACTAAGTAAGAACTAATTTATTCTGAGGTCCTATTTGGAAAAGAAATACAAGCGTCTATGAATCTTGTTTAATCTCAGAAAGAACAGTATCTTCATTTGTTAATGAGTAGGACAAGACATAATGGTGAACGTACAGTGTTGACATTCATTATAACGGTACCTATAGCAAGCATTGAAAGAGAAAGAAGAGGATATAGCACCAATTCTAGAATTTTGGAGATGTCTAAGAAAATAAAAGGAAATGAAGAAAATAACAGTTGAATATAGTGAGCCCCTTGTGTTCACTTATCTCACTAAAGAATATTGAACTGAAAGAAGTAATATAATGAGAAACTAATATTTTAAAAGTTTTATTTAAATTATTCATTAAAATTGGATGGAATATCCCCTCTCAATTTGTTATTTTCTTATGCCCTCCTTTGACCTCATCCAAATATTCATTTCCCTTAGATGATTTGTATGAATGAAACCATTTTATATTTCACAAATTAAATATTGGCCTTGCTTTGGAAAAGGCTAAAGGTTTCTCAAGTACTGCAATGCACAAAGATATTATATCAAAAATAGAGATCATTAAGACAAGTATGTATTGGAAATGATGAAGAAGAGAGAGATTTAGAGGAGGCAGTTATGTCAACTATTATCTTAATCTTACTACAGAATATGTGCTTACCCAAGCTTTTAAGTGTTCAATAAACTAATTTACAGTAACATATATAAGGTCAGATTTTTGTTGCTGTTGTTTCACCTAATAATCAGTCTATTGGGACATCTTAGAACTAATCATTAAGTGTAAGAAACAAAGCAAAACATAGGAGAAGAATAAGCTTATGGTATAACCTTTGTTGCTTATTATATTCAGATCTTATGTCTAGAAGAAGCCCAATTTTATTTCCTTCCTAGAACTTTAAGATTCTAATGAATTCTAAAATAACCAAATCCACAGAAACTTGGTTCATAAAATAAAATGTCGCATTAGTAATTTGCAAAAGGAGGCATACATTTCAAACAACTGTGTTTGGGTATGTACATGTGTCTCTGTGTATTACTGTGTATTTATCCATGTTTTCACATGCATGTGGAGGTCATGTGTGTTTTTCAGTTATCCTCACTGAATCTGGAGATCGTTGATGTAGCCATAGTGGCTAGCTAGCAAGCCCCAAACATCACTTTGTCTCTTGGTATTTGATGATCATATTACAGGCAATTACCTCCATAACTTGAGATGTTGCTTGGGTTTAAAGCTCAGGTTCTCATGATTGTATTTGTCAGCAGTTTGCGATAGAGCCATATTCCAAGACCTCTCCTCAAACTTTTTTTCATCTCCATTATTCAATGACAAATTTTTTTAGTGAATTTTTTGGACCAATATGCTCTTGAATTACATTTCACCCAGCCCAAACCCAGTACTGCCACACTAAGAACAGGATCCTTTGTCACCTGATGTCAATTCCTTGGTCTCTAAGTAGTGCCAACGTTTGCTCCCAATATCTTACTGCCACGTATCTTTTCAGACATTCCCTCTCCTTACCATGTAGCCCCATAACACCATATTCTAGTAACTTCAGTATGGTTGAACTTCCTCCCATCATCCTTTATCTTTCCTCTTATTCCTATATTGTCTTACTTCAAGGTATTTCTTCTGCATAATATCCTGACTTTAAAACTGAATGGTCTTTTTAAAATGAGTAGTAAAACTTGTTTCTGAATGTTAGCTGGTCTGAAGAACAGTGGAGTAGCATCTTAACAGACATTATCTTGGCAGGCTGAATGGGAAATATTAAGTGACGTTCATTGTAAATTGTGTCAAACTTTTAGGGTTCTATGATTCAAGACATGGGTCTTGAGATGGAAGATGAGGACAGTGTGCTTAAAATAAATTAATGTCTTTAATCTGTGGAACTTGCCAATCAAAACCTAAAACTCCGCATACACAGCCTTGGGCGTATCAGCCGCCTAATTACACAGAGTCTGGCCCATCACTGATGTTTTAACACTTGATTTATTTCCTGTTCAATTTGTTCAATAAGGCCAGAGTTAATTGGTTTTCCAAGTGAGTGTTAAAATATAAAGCGCTACCTTCATTAAGTGGAGACTGTGCTTATTATGCACCAATGACTTAAAAGTCTATGTAAAGGGCACTAGGGTGAGATTTCAGGGCACTATTTACAAATCATGGCTTTGACTTGATACTAATATGATAAATAACCAAGAAATAGCCAGACCTCTGTGATTCATAACAAGAAGTGATTATATGAATTTTTTAATGTCCCTGAAACAAAAAATATTTTTAAAAAAAAAGCATTTTAAAGCACTGTATGTTATCTTTCAAATTAATTACTTTTTATGTTTTTTAAGAAAATATAATGTACAAGTAAATATCTATGTTACTGTTATTTATTTTTTGTTTGTTTGTTTAACAGTGCTTAGTATTTGCGTGCCATGCTCCTGTGGAACACAAGGCCATTTAAATATGTGCTATTTTGAAAATATAAATGACAAATTAGAGACTATATGATGAAAACTAATGTGTTTTAAAATTGTATCGGACTCCTATATGAATATGAAGAATGCAAAAGCAGTACTTTTTATCGCATCATTTTTCTATGGGCTATTTTTATCTTGAACACTACCAACAGTAATGCTGTTTTTCATTACTGTCAAATTTGATTCTCAAGAAATATCACTTGGCAAGGAAAATGTCTTTCAGGGAACTGGATTTGCATTCTTGGCAAAAAAGGTTGTATTTTGGAAAATTTTTCAGGAATCCTAAGTATTATCCACAGTGTGGATATTATACATGGATTCTCTAGTTAGTGTTTCATCAACTACTGCTACCACCTTCCTTTCATTCTGGGAAGGAGTAACATGTTACAAATAGAAACACCAAAATTGAAATCTGCTAGCTAATTTTCAGGAGTTATAGACTGATTAAGCACAACACACACACGTATGCACATATGCATGCATGTACACTTAGAAGAACTCCTTATATTTGAAAGGAATACTTTGCATGCAAAAATATTAGCACAAAGCTTTATGTGAAAGGGTCCAAATATCACCTAAATTGAATGGGATAATTTAATCATGTTTTATTACATAATACCATTACATTTTACACTTTAATAGATTCTTTCTCTAACAATAAACTCGACTGTCTTTGAGAAATTGTGTTTAAAGTCCATGACACTGATGTTTCTTAGAGCTATGGGAACAAAATGCCACAAACTACAGGCAAAACAAAATCCGGAGTCTATTAGTCTGCAACCAAGACACCAGCAGGCCCTTCTCTGAGAGACTGGCTAGAGATCTTCTTTGCCTCTCTCTCCCTGACACCTGTTTTAGCATCAATTCTTTGCTTCCACTCACTCAATTCCTCCAGCTTCTCCCTCTGTCAAAGTATGTATTCTCTTTGCAAGTCTGCCTACACTTATAACTCCTCTTCCTATAAAGATGCCTATGCTACTGGAAGTTGCCACCTTTATTTACTTGTTCTTAATTTCACTACATCTATAAAGACCCAGTTTCCAAATAAGTCATAATTAAGGAATTAGTAATAAACATTATTTAGGGCCCAGAGTTGAACTTGTGAAAATGGTTTTTGGAAATATTTTACACATCAGATTAGTATATAATTATTTGATTCAAATAGTAATTGTTTGGACAAAATGATAAATATCAGTGGTCTCACTCAGAACAATGTGCTTTTAGATTTAGAGAATGAGGTTTGGAATCACATATGGGATAGGTATTTCCATTAAACATAGTTTTATGTGAGTATCCTGGTGCAAGTTATCTTAAACTTTGTATGTGTTCCTGCTATCCAGACTTAATTTTTGTGAAGTCTAGTCAAGGGTAAACAAACACCCAAATAGAAAGCCAAGTCTAAGACTCAGTAACTCAGTAGAACAAATACATTCCTTATTTGTCTTAACAACAAGAGGGACAATGTTCTCAACAAGGATTTTAGAGACAGAAGTCTTCACAAATCCAATGTCTCCACCATCTTCTAACAAAACTCATGAGATTGTATACCGATGGAATCAGTTCTCTCATATTCATTACTGTTGACTCTGATAATTCCAAACCTTGTGAATGTAGGTCGTGAGGTCACTGTAAATTTCTGAACTATCACCAAAATCCATTATTTTTGCTAAATCCATAAAACATAGTGATTAATGTTATTCAGTAAGATAAAACATTATTTTCTTTTTTTTCTTTTTCTTTAAAACATTATTTTCATTTTATTATTTATGCTTTCAATAGTTACCTGCTCCGAGAGAAGCACAATTTAAATTGAAGGTAGAGCAAAGCCATATTGACGTCTTATACATGAGTTTGAAAACTGCAAATCAACTTAAGAACTGTATTGTATTCAATCAATTTCATTTCATTCTTTTTTATTTTCACATTATACTAACGTAGAGGGCAACAGAGGCCCAAAGTCCTACCTTTTGTTGAATGAAGAACTTATTTTACCATGAAGAAGTCATGTGGCAGTTCTTGGTCATAGGATTAAAAAAATCATATAATCTTTTGTTTGAATAGGACTAGAAAATTAGCCAGTAGAAATTTTCAGCCAGTCCTCCATGAGGAACTGATAAGTTTATTGATTGCTCTTCTAGTAAATCTTAAAGTTTCACCAGATTAAACCTGGTGTCTAGCTCCTTTCACACTGGCCTTGGGGGTGTGATCATGACGAAATGTTTCATAAGATTTCACACATGGTTATAATTAAAAATAAGACAAAGTAAGAGGCAGTAATGCATGTGAGGTGCTTAGTGACTAGCCAGCAGGAATGCATGTCTTTGTAATGTCTAAGTAACCCAGTCATTCCAGAATAGTTTGGCTCTGTTTAAGGCATATGATGTTCAGCTCAAATAATACTGATAAAGTGAAAGCAGTTCTGCCAGCCAATAAGTTATGAGCACCGACCCAAACACTGAGATAGAACCTCTCATCCCAAGGCTACTATGATGTGCAAAATAGAGAGACTGTACCAAAACATGATCTTCATGACTATTTTGCAAATGATATGCCAGACTCTTCCAACAATACCTCTCCTAAGTCTTTTTTTTATAATCCAGCATCAACACTTAGCAGTAATTCCAATTTCATTTAAGAACCTTTAGTTTACACATTCTGACCAATCTCTCTCAATTCAGTTGTCTCCCTTCCACCTGATAATGGCAGACTAGTTTTGTTTTAATACAACTAGGTATCATGGTAAATGAACTTTAATTGTAAGATGACAATTCTAAACCTGGTATTGTCACTTGACAGCAGAAGAGATTACCTAATATCTAAGCTCTGCTGTCACAGAAACCAAACAAACAAACTTCGCGGCTTGGGTCGGTTTTACTTTCTTACAATATCCACAAATGTCTTCTATATTCTAATGATTGTATGACCCTTTCACTTGCCTTAAAATTTTGCTCCTTTCTTACTTTCTTACTGATAAATCTGTTTTTGTATAATTATACAAATTTACATATGCATATGATATTCAAACCTTTTATGGGGCTCATAAATCCTGTTTCTTGCAAGCTATACTAGATAGGTGTCTTTAAGTAACTTAGTAACTTAAAACATCATGCCCATAATACACATGAAAAATTATCAATGTGAGGGGAAATGTGAAATGAGAAAGCATGATAAGAGCACAAAATCGTGGTTAATTTTCGAGGGCTCCTTTAATGACAAAATACAAAAGTAGATCCATCTCTTTCAAACTATAATATGTACTATTTGTTTCCTGATATTAAATTTTAAATCATTAAAATAGTTTTAATTTTCGTTTCCTTTTAAAGAACCTTTATTTCACCTCATTTGTTTTTCATTCTTCTGTATAAAGTATTAATTTATTTTATATTTTTAAACTTTATTACTAAAGTTATTTGTGTAAAATATATTAAGATCTCAGTTTTCTTAAAGACAAATTCAAGTGTATACACAATTAATGTAAACTTATTAATGAATATTATTTTTCATTCCATCACATGAAGCTTATCTGGGGTAAGTTACTTGAAATTTATGCCCTTCATTTTTTTCAGGGGTTTCTGGAAAGATTAAATCTGATGGTTCATGTAAATCATGAATATCATTAATTTAGTAAATGATGTATCTGAGTATCACATATACATTTACTGAGTACCATAAAGTTCTCATAAAGTAAATTTCTATGTACTAAGCTCTTTTTCTAGTACTGGGAAGGCAAATATATATATAAAACCATAAAAGAACATGATTTAATAACCCCAAACACACAAAAATCATACATATTGCTTTAGGGCAGGGTTCTCAACAATTTGGGGTCACATACTAGACATCTTCATATCAGATATTTACATAACAATTCATAATAGTAGAAAATTACTGTTATGAAGTAGCAACAAAATAATTTTATGATTGGGAATCACCACAACTTGAGGAATTGTATTAAAGGGTCGCAACATTAGGAAAGGTCGAGAACCACTGCTTTAGGGCATTCTAGAAAGAGCTGAAAGGCAGTCGTCTGGATAACTGGAAATATGTAAGAGAAACCCAACCAAGTAAGTGAAATTAGTCACCTTGTCTGTGAGGAGAGCATCCTAGCATTTGTGCGATATGCAGCAAGCGGGATTCCAGGATCATGACTTGTATGCTCGTTATGAATCCTGAGAGGTGCAAAGACTTTTTCCCTGTCCCTTTGCGGCGAAGATACAAACTGTATTGATTTCTATAATAGAACTTGAAAACTACAACATTTTTTACATTCACATAAAGGCGCAGGGTGATAAGGAGCTGGAAGACGTCAGATTCATTACACTGGCAATGGGGGAAGAAATGTGGGGCTATCAGACTCGATCGTGTACTGAGTGAAAGTCTCAAAGGAGTAATAGATACAACTTTGTGGCTGTAGGTATCTGGCAGAATTGGAGAGGAGAAGGAAGAAAATGTTAAATGTCCTTAAACTAGACATAAATAAAATATCAAATACGGAGAAATTGGATTTAGCAAATTGTATTGAAGCTGAGGTTATCAGGAAATAGCTGTGGTTGGCCTTTCCTGAGTAACCTCCAAATGCCCCCGTGCTTTCGTCTGTAGCCCAAAAGCAGTTATCTCCCCACACCTGCTAGGAAGGAGCGTAGTTTTTCTCACTCTAAATGTTCTACAATGCTGTTCTTTCTACTCAGTATTAACACTTTATATTATTTTTAGCTTTCCATGAACAGTATTTATTTAATCATTTATCCAAATATAGTTTTGTGGTGTGGATGTGTGCACTTGCACACATGTATGTATGTGAGTATATGTGTGAGCATGTGGAAGCATGATGAGAGCACCACCTGTCATCCTCAGCAGCCCCATCACTTTCCCGCGAGATGGGGTGGGTCTCTCTTTGGCGTGGGACCTACCGCATATGCTAGGGTGACTGCTGAGCAAGCCTGGAGCATTCTTCTTATTCTGCTTCCCTGCACTGGGATGCCAAGCAATCAGATGAGGTAATTCTTTACATAGCTTCTGGGGATGAAACTCAGGACCTCATACATGCTAAACAAGCTTCTTACCCATCGAATCCAGATCCCAAATTTCTCACATATGTTTATTATCATTATCATTATTATTATTATGAGCATTTATTTCATTGAGGTGCTGTGACACACTATATATTTTATCTGATAATATTTTAAAGACATTTATTCTGAATCTTGCTTTGCAATAATAAAACTGAAAATATTTAATGACTTGATATATTGGATTGTCCTCTTTATTTTATATAGCTTAAATCCTAGTTAAAGTAAAAAAATGTTGCAATATTTATTCATGCTTTGGAATGTTTGAGGAGAAGACAGTGACAGCTTGGTCTTGACTACAATGCATCAGAGAAGCGCCATCCCATTTGTCAGATAATTTCCCGAGCCTGACATTTTCTGGGCACAATTCTTTAACCTAACATTGCTTTGCAAAGTTTAGTAAAAAAATGTTTGCACACTGTACTAGTTTAGATATCAATGAAACATTGGCTTTCGAGTGTTTGTTGGGCTTTTTTCTGTATTATCGATTTGACATCAACCCCAAAGAAAGCAGGAGTTTGAAGGTCAATGTTCCCTTAAGCTATGTTGCAGGCACCTATTATAATAACTGTCTCAGGCATTGGGAAAATTAGTCATTTCACCTTGTGTGTAGTTATGTCCTCTTGAATGAAGAGTTGCCCAGGTTTCAAGATAACCAAATGTCAAAGCATATACTTGGGCAGTAAACTAATTGGTAGCAAACCTCATTAAGAATTCTGGTTGCAGTAATAGCTTTTCTTCAATTGCCACTGCTGTTAATGAGAAGCACAACAGAAGCCACATTACCGCTCTGACAATTTGTTCCATTGATTTATTAGGCTTGCTCTGCCGCCATCTACATGCGGGGACTGCAAAGCGTTTGTCTGATATTAGTGCATCTTGGCTTCTGCAAATAGACTGAAGGGAGGCCAGTTTTTAAACGGTGACACAGCTACTACTAGTAGTTTATCCTGCCATCCCGGGAAATATACAGGCAGCAATTGAGTTGAAGGTGCTATTCAGGGAATCATTGCTTACAGATCATTTTTACTCCAGTTCTGGAAATGAAGAAATACGTGTTTCACTTAACAAACTACTCCAAATACATGTTTATGTCAAATTAAATTCAATTTTATTTAACCTTCCACTTTTTATGCATTACTTTTCTGGCAAATGAATTTGTATGTCACCTCATCTATGTAAATCTCAAGAGAGAGAAAAAAATGAATTGAATTTTCAAAGCATCTAAAAGATGTAACATTTTTTCACATTCCTCTAACTTCTCAACTCATTTAAAATCCTAAAGTATCCAACAACCTCTTAAATTATAATTAAAATCACTGAAATACAAACATTTGAACTTTTCCACAAACCAACCTAAAACACCTTTGGCAGAATTTATCTCTCAGTTATCTGTTTTATCAGTGCCTATCCTGTATTGAATTTGCAGATGCATATTATTTCAGGGCCTAGTTTGGCATTTGGTTGAATAACTCAGAGAAGTTGTGGGTTTGCTAGTAAACTGGAGTGTTAGAGGCTGCAATGGAATTATAGCCATGTTAATAATTATCCTTGTGTCATTGTTACAGAATTTGTTGAAGAACTGTTTAAGAAAGAAAAACTCATTTTGGTTCATGGTCTCAGGATATTTCCGTCCATACTGTGGGAACTTTATGGGAAAGTGATATAGAGATCATGTGGCAGATCAAGAAATAGAGACCTTTTTCTTCAGCTAGGCCCTACTTCCCAAAGATTTTACAACCTCTTAAATAAATCTTCCCCAGCTGTGGAACAAGCATTTGAACATGACTCTGTGATTCAGATTGAAACCAAAACTGTACCTTTGATGAGGATCATATGGGATGAAACTCTAAAGATGCAGTGGCGTGCTTTTTAGAGGAGAAGAACATCAAGAGATGCTCTCTGCATTTTATTGTCATGATCACTTTGTTCACCCTCATGTTATCACCAGAGGAAGAGGAGGAACAATTATCCATTAACCATCAATTATCTATTAACCAGCAGGTAACCAAATTGTAGAAGGCCAGAAGCTGTTCATTAGTTGGCTTTCTTTATCAAATATAATCCAAAGAAATTGACAATTTGACTGGAAAAACATGGAGCAGATATGAATCCATTGACTATTATCTCAAACACCATTCATTCATAATACATAAGTACTAGCACCTGTGCCAAATGTTTCTCACTCTCCACTTTCCTCTTTTGTTCTATCAGTGCTGAACCAGACAACACTCTTTGAATTACTTTTGCTCTCTTTCACCATCTTCTAATTCCATTTATTTTTTCTTTAGAGACCACTTGAAATCTTTAAATGTACAAGAATGTTTATAATTTCCGGAATTATATAAAATTAAAGCAAATTGATGTGGAATAATATGCTTGACATAAAATTAAAGTTTCACAGGGATAAAACATTTAGTAACTGATAGTGTTACTTTCATCTCATTATCCTCTGTCAACACAGGCATACAGCTGGCATGAACACTTAGCATGTATTCTCAAGATGTGTTGGCATGTGTGTTAGTGGGCTATGGCAGCAAAGCATCTGGGGACTGGGGATATTGAGATATCAATGAAAGTAGTCTGTACCAAGGTGTGAGTCCTTTTAAGACACAACACACCTGAGAGTGAGAAACTGAAGTGAATGAGATAGTGTCCTAAACTGTGAGAGACAGGATTAGAGGTAATGAGCTAAAAGAGGAATTCCATCAAAGGTGGACAAGTTTAAACATAAACTCCCATACCAGAGAATGAGATAGGTAATTCTACACCAAGAGTTTGGTTGAATAACAAAAGCTGCATACATCCCTTGATTATGGATAGAATGGACCTCAGATATGAAAGATGGTAGGAATCCAATTATTATTTGCAACCAAGTTCAGAGTCATCAAAATCTAAATCCCGTGCATCAGCAAAAGATCGTTCTTCTATTAGTTATGTTGAAGGACAATGTGTGACATCGCCTGTATTACTACAACCATCAGTGCAAGACAAAGTAATTTTGGTCACGGTGTTTTGGAGGCATAGGCGGCTTATAAGGAAAGATTTGAGAGACTCAAGACATAAATGCAAAAAAGGCCATTTACAATCACCTCATTAGAATTCCTTGTATTACGATTGGAGAAACAGCTCAGTGGTTAAGAATGCTTGCTACTCTTGCAGAGGACCCAGATCCATTCCCAGAACCCACATCAGATGACTTACAACCATCTGTAACACTAATTCCAGAAAATATGATGTCCTATTCTGGTCTCCTGGGTACTTGCCCTTATGTGCACATAACCCCCACACGCACACACATATATGCTCATAACTTCAAAATAAAATATGTCTTTAAAAGGAAAAATGAAATACAACTCTGTTCATGGTAAGAACTGCTTTTGAAAAATATTTTTTTCAGAGAGTTGCCTTACTTTCTGATCTAACACAATGAAGTTTTATCAATATAGGATATGAATTTTTAAAGTCTGCAATAATATTTTTGAGACAGGGTCTCACTACACAGCCTTGGCTAGTCTGAAATGCGATATGTAGATAAGATTGACCTTGAAATCATAGGGCTCTACCCACCTCTGACTCCTGAAAGCTGAGGTGTTGTGAACCACCATACCTGACTTGGAATTAAATTCTTAATGATTGCCTTTTACTGAAAAGTTTTGAACATCAAAATTAATTAGACACTAAGAACTCTGATTCTTAGGTTAAAGGTTAGAGAACTCCACAGACAGTAAGACTCTTTTCATCAGTGTTATTAAAATTGCAAATCCAATTAGCTTGAAAAGAATACTCTTGTAATTTTGTTAGTAGAGGTGTATTATGGAAGAAATAAATTTACTTAAAGGCATGTGTGGGTATCAACCCACACATTAATTCCGTATTAACTATATTATCATTTAATACATGTGTATGCTAAAATATATAATGAATATATTGTATTTTGGTTGATATACATGCCATTGCTTTATAACTTTACAAACAATAATACTTGTAAATAATATTTTCATTGTGCCTAGTAAATGACAAACTTATCATTATAAGAAGAACTAAATTAAGAATTATTTGTCAAATATCTCCTTATTGCCAATTGACTCTTTTTCTGTTGGTATCTTATTGTTCATGGAGATATTTGGTTTCATAGCTGAAAGGTTTATTTTTAGAAACTTTGGAAGAGAATTATCTACAAAATAGTCCACCAAAATAAGCAGAACTGTGATTGTGTTCATAAACGTTTTTATTTCAAATTTAAAACTTGAAGCCATATACTTCATTAAAATTGAGGAGATAAGAAAAGGTGAGAAACTTTAATTGTGGAGCAATATACGAGGAGACAAATAACACTAAGGATGTTTGAAAGAGCCATAAGAAAATGTATCATTTATATTTATTAAAATACATAAATGATATAGATAAGTGTATGTGTGTACAGTACATACATGTATATATATATCTTTATTTATATATGTAACTATATATAATTATGTTTAACTATGTATGTGAGATATAAAAGATAATATATGCTTTTATGATAACAGATAAGAGAGATGTTCTCTGGCCACAGAGAAAAACTATAATATTCTTTGGAAATAATTTTAATATAATAATTAAAACAACATCTAATAATCTTTTAGATTATTTCAGCAGATGGTATAGCATACAATTCTGTAACTTTTACATTATACTTAACTATTCTTTCAGGCCTTTTCTAATGCTGTTGCATGGATTTAAATAAATCCTGCTGGTAACAATGCAGTTTGTGCTTTCTGCTTTAACAACAACAAAGATTAAATACCATGCAAAATGAAGTAATTCATACTTGAGAGTGCTCTTATTATGAGTATTGATGTGATTAAAAATATTCGTTGTTAATATTAATATTTCTGCTTGTATGCAATATGGTCAAAATGAACAATCTACATTGAGACAGTTCACTATTTACATCATGAGTTATTTTTCCTTTGAATCAAAGGACTGAAATCCCATCTCATTACATAGACATACATATATATGCATACACACGCGTATACTATATCACACACAATCGCTACCTATCATAGTTAGGGTTACTATTGTTGGGATGAAACACTATGACCAAAAACAACTTGGGAAGGAAAGGGCTTATTTGGCTTCCATTTCCACATCACTGTTCATAACAGATGTAAGTCAGGACAGGAACTCAAACAGGGCAGGGACCTGGAGGCAGGAGCTGATGCAGAGGACATGCTTAGTAGCTTACTCCCCCTGGCTTGTTCAGCCTGCTTTCTTAGAACTCAGGACTACCAGCTCAAGGACAGCCCACACTTGTTGTAATAGGGGCGGCGGGCTACATTCTGCCACCCGGCCACCCACACGGCTAGCTTATGCCCCGAAATAATTACACAGAAACTGTATTCTTTTAAACACTGCCTGGCCCATTAGTTCCAGCCTCTTATTGGCTAGCTCTTACATATTAATCTAACCCATTTCTAATAATCTGTGTAGCCCACGAGGTGGCTTACCAGGAAAGATCTTAACCTGCGACTGTGTCAGGTGGGAGAATCATGGCAACTCCCTGACTCAGCTTCTTTCTCCCAGCATTCTGTTCTGTTTACTCCACCTATCTAAATTCTACCCTATCAGAGGCCAAACAGTTTCTTTATTACTTAACCAATGAAACAACAGATAGAAAGATTACCCTCCTCCATCACACACTGGGCTGGGTCCACTTACATCAACTACTAATTTAAAAATGCTCTACAGGCATGCGTATAACTAGATCTTATGAAGACATTGTCTTAATTGAGGTTCACTGCATTCAGATGACTCTAGTATGGGTCAAGCTGACATAAAGCTATCCAGCATACCACCGTAAAATGGTTTTAGTTGTCATGAGGCTATTTTGTGATGTTCTTACTTAGAGGCTGCTGCCTTAAAATACGACAACTTCATGTGGATGTGTGTCTTCAATCAGGGAAAGTAAAAGTTGGCATTCATCCTTTTTGAGAAAAGCAGACAGGTGACTGAGGTTGAGATCTTGTTAAATGCTCATAAGTATTTGTGAGATAAAAAATGATTGGACCTTGAATATCATTTATCAATTTCTCTTGTAGTCTGGCATGCTTCCCCATCTCTTATCAGTAGGCTCCGATTCTACGTGTCCTTTGTATAATGATAGTGAGAAAAATGCCTTCGAGCTGGCTCATTTTGAGAATAATATGGATAAAATATTATTCAGATGTGCTTAATGAGTTACAAGTATCCTATCAAGAAAGATGAGCACCCATGTAGATTTGTGAATGGTATTCACAGTATGGTCAGCAAGTCTTTTTCTGTATTAATTCCCTAACTGCTACATAACAAAGAAGCTTGGTTTTTCCTTCATTTTATGTGTGTGTGGAGGAAATCATACACTGAACTAGTTATTGCCAGCACTATAAAGGTTTCTGAAACTCTTTATTCATTAATCAATCATGTAAAAGAAGGTTGAAAAATGTCATTTAACAGGAGCTGATTTCCAGAAAAGACTGGACATTTGTTCTTCATTATCACTTACATAATTTAGGAAATTGAGATATTTTACAGGGAAACATAAGATACAGAAAATAAGGAAATTCAAGTATTTTGCTTATATTTTATAACATCCATATCATTTGTTCTTAGAATTTTTTCACTTCTTTTGAGTACACTAAACTGGTGAGCAGCCTCCAAACCTTACAACAAATTTTCAAATTTGTCCATCTTATTTTTATAAGTACTGCTGCAGTATAGAATATGTGACATTGTATGACATCATCTGAAAATTGGGAAAAATCCAATATGTCTCTCCTTCTACAAACAGCTAACATGCTTTTTAGATATAAAAGGAATCAAATATATCCAATATTAGACTCATACAAAAGTTTTTTGTGTGTTTTTACTGTGTATGGTATTATTTTTCAATAATGTCATTATTTTATTTGTTGATATAAAGTATTCTACAAATTTTTCATGTAACATTTGAGATAGAGTAAAAAGTAACCTTCGTGAGTGCAAGCTACATTCATTTGGTTTCAAATATCAAATATTGATCATTTCAGGGTGCTCAACAGATAATGTCCATTTAAAGCGAATTTATTGAGTAAGTAAATATTGAAAAATTGAAAGACAATGATGAATGCTTTGGATTATCTTTTTTATTCTTTTTTTCTCTTTTATTCTTTGGAAATTTTGTACATATATAAAATGTACGTTTATCTTTTCCACCCTGCAGTTTCTCACAGGAATCCCCCTCTCAAATCAATGCCTTCCCTTTTATAATTAATAATTGATTAATTAATTTTAACCACTTAATCCAATTAGTGCTAATCCTGTTCGTACAAATGTGGGTTATCCACTGGGTTATGGGACCCACTCCCAAACAAAAGGGACTCTCCATTTTCCAACAGTCATCTCCTGCTTGTCGCTCCTCAGCTAGCAGTGGAGTCTTGAGAGACTTTCTTCCGTCTATGCTAGAATTTGCTACTGGCTTGATCTTGTGTAGGTCTTAATTAGATAATTTTTCTATATTAAAAACAATTAGCTCTGCAAAGAAAGCTAAATCTCAATTATTTATGTTCTTCGAAATGAGCTTACTTGTTTCTCATGTTTTTAATTTACTATCGAAATAATTATAAACTCATAGTATGGTGATCTCAATAGATGAAATTATGAAAACTAGTTATTTTCTTGCAGGAAATGGAATTTTAAGATAGTATTTAATATTAGAACAGTCTTAGTGATGTGTTTATTTTAAATATGAGGAAACAAATTTATTCAGGTACAAGTAGTTGAAAGGGACAGGACTGAGACTCATTTGCGCCCCATCATATCCTGAAACTCTCACTCAGAACTCATTTGTTCTTAAGTTTTTTCCATTTCTTTTGAGCACAGTAACTTAAATTAAGAGAATCTGTAATAACAGGATAATGATAAAACCAGAAAGCACTTGGGTGTACTGTGTGCAGTAGACCAAACAAACCAACCCGGAATATGTGTTATTCAAATGCATCCTTTACAATAAGAAGAAAAGAAGCAAAACATGAAAATGACTTTCAGGGAAGAACAAAGCATAAGTCACACTGATGTAGAAAGGCAAGAATGCTGTGAAGGAAGACAAACAAAACTGGACCAAACGTCACATCAAAACCATCGTTTTCTTTCTGCACCAGTGAGCACTACAAATTATAAATATAATTCATAGCAGTGCATTCTATAAGCCTGCCTACACTAGAGAACTTTAAAAAGAGGACCATCTAGCAGCAGGAAGGAGATTAATCATGGGTAAATGGATAATACTCCCTTTAGAGCGTTTTGTGGTGATTTCTGTTGGCTTACATGAGCAGTCCTTTAATCGCCTTAAGCCACACACAGGAAGCAAAGCACAAATTGGGAATGGTGAAGTCATTACACTATAAGGCCTGCCCTTAGTGATGTCCCAGAAATAAGGTACCTTTAAAGTTACCAAAACAGCTATGTCACCTGGGGACAAAGCACTCAGCCAAGCCGCCACGTGTTCTATATGAAGTCCTTTCATGATTTACAAAAGCTGATAGTTCCACCAAACAAGGGTAAAAGACCACCCAACCCAGCTGGCCAAACTGGGGCAGCCCTATTCATGTAAATGGGCTGACTACCCCTAAAGAGGGTTCAAGAGGTCAGCCTGGTCATGGGGAAGTCAAGGTTTTAATAGCACAGGAGTTGGGGGGTTCCAAATGGGGAATGTGGCGGGGAAATAAGCGGTGCTACAGAAGCAAAACACAGCCTAACAAGTCGGTCATGACAAACAACTTCCTGAAACAAAGGCATGGTTGCCATTTCTGGGACAGGCAGTACAGAATTATTTGTAGTTAAGGTTACAGGTAGGGCTTATCCCAATCCTTAAGAAGAAACTTCATAAACATTAACAAACTTAATTTGATGTTGCTGTAAAATGATTTCCATGCTTAGGATGGAGGCAGAATGGTTTATCAGTGCCAGCTCTACTTAGATTCTTAGATTTCAGGGAAGATTTGAAAGACTTGTGGTGTTACATTTTCTATTTCAGAGGCGTTATTCTGACATTTCATCAGCATGCTGATGATATGAATAATGTCAAAACGCCCAAAGTTCAAATATATCACATAAAATTCAAGATGAATATTTTAATATTATTTTAATATTAATTTTTATTTTTAAAAAATCATTGATATATCAACCATTAATCCAAGTGTACGAAGAATAACTCAGATAGAAATAATAAATTTTAAGAATGGGTAATAAGAAATAAAATATTTACGAAAAACAGAGAGCCTGACAATTTAAAATAAAATAATTGTGCTGTACACAAATTAAAACAGAGAGTCTAAATATAAATGTGCATTTAAATCTGCAGTATATGTAACAGAGGAAAGGATTATTGGGTGGAAATAAAGTGATTGTATGTATGATTTCTCAAAAAAATATGCACTCACGTTAACTTTACACTTCTATAAGTTTAGATGGCAATCATGACAAATTAAAAGTTTAATAATTTAGAAAGGTTTAAGGTATAATTTTCCTTATGTTATAGAGAGCAAAGACTGAAGTGAAAAAATATCCTACAGATTTAAGAAAGAAGAAAATTATTCATGGTTCATGAAAGGCAAATAAAAATAAAAACAGATGGTAAAATTCAACATACATCCCTATATCAGGTGCTAGAGTTGCTGTAGCTATAATGTGATATAGAAAGGAAACACATTGGTCAGAACTTTTAAAACAACGTGTTTAGCTCTATTAGTATTTGAGACGTATTCTAGAATGAATAAAAGTAAAAGAGAAAAGAGGAAACAAAAACCAAGAAAACCTCCTGATGGACACACTGACAAACTACATAAAGAGGAGAGAGAGTGCCAACAGGACGATAAACAACAACCGTTTTAATTTTTAAATTAGTAGTAAAGAAAATTAGCAGAGATTTAGTTATTCAACAAGTGCTTTCAGAATCAGAGCAGAAAAACATCACCCCCCAGAAAAGGGAGGTGAGAAGAAAGATTATAACAGAAAGTAATAAGATTATAACGTTAAAGATTATTCTGTTTGTTTTCTGTGAGAGATAGATGGAGGAGTTTTTTCTATTTGATGTTTTTTTCTTTTGAGAGACAGAAATGGGGGTGTATCTGGATGGGAGCGAAGGTAGAAGGAACTAGGAGGAATAGATGGAGGAGAAACCATAATCAGTATGTACTAATAAGAAAAAAAAATCTGTTTCACAAAAATAAAAGAAATCACTTTAAAATAGATTTTAATGGCCAAAAATTATTCTTAAACAAGAAAAAATAATAAACACGACCACATTTTTATTCAAATAGCAGGAAACAGAAGACATGGAATACATATATTTACACTAAAAAAGACGGCAATCTATAGTCATCAAAATAATAGGGCTGTTGTAAAAATTCTTTCAAACCAATGCATATAAAATAAAAATTAAACCGATGGCTTTGTAGAAAAATAAGATGACAGCATTATGTAAAGATTTGGAAAACTGAGTAATCCCAAAGTTGTTGAAGAGGCATTTCAATTCTGAGCTCTAAAATTTGGGGAGCATGTCAGGTGAAAGACTTCTTAAATACAGGCTGGTGTTTACACAGACTATGCCACAATACAGAAAAATTTCAGTTTGAAGTTATTTATGCCAGATGTCAAAGGCTGATGAATCACGCATGAACACTAAATTACTGGACATGATTGCTTCTCAGCACAGATGAGAAATATCTGAAGTGAAATATTAGCAACCGCATCTGGCAATGGAAGCTAGATAGATGGTTAGTCCTAAGAACATGTGGTGGTTTGGCTTAACAGTCAAAAAAATGAGCCTGTCGCCAGAATTGACTAAAAGAGAGAGCCATCTTTCTTCCTTTTAAATTTATTTGTTTGCCCTCTTCCTCGAACTCTGAGTTATTTTGAGGGTCAGGTGGAAAATGCAGGCGAACAGCTTTGTAAGCTGAACGGTGAAGAGTTCTTGCTGGTTCAGTCCTCCCTTGTCTTCCTATGCTGCTGTTTTCAGAAAGTCCTCAGTAAGGCATATTGTGAGAGCAGTGATTAATTCCTCCTGCAACTGCCGCTTTCAAATGCACACACTTAAGCATCTTTCAAACCTAATGGATTAGAAATCTCGATGAAACTAAAGGGCAAATACTTCAAAATAAGTAAAGAGCAAAATAAAAGCGGTCCAGTGATGACCCACTAGGAAAGCTCACCAGTATTTTAGTCTTAAAAGGATTTGCTTTATTTTTCATGAAGACATCTTTTGAAAAGCAGCTTTGGATGGAAAGTGCATGTGCCATTATGGTCAGGTCTATCTGTAACCTTTCAGATTTAAAAGGTCACTGTTTTGAACAAAGGGTTACCTGCTTGAATTAATTCCCTAGCTTCCAGCCCAACTTAAGGAGGTAAATATATCTTTGATAAAACATCATTTCTGAGAAATTTCACTGAACTTTATAATAGTCCCATGAGATTTTGTAATTCATTACCATTGGAGGTGCTATTATTTTATTTTATAAAAATGTATAGTTGCTAAGCCATTTTAGTTAGCTGTGTAGCTGTATACTTTTTATTTTTAAATCTAGTAGAGTCCAGTAGGAAAAAAAATCATTCATTTCTTGTTTTCTCATAGCATACCTGTTTCAAATGAACAGTGTTTTTAAGATTAACCATGTTTTTCTTTACTCTTTCTTCTTCATTCTTGAGTTTTACTGATATCCAGAGAAAAACACTTAA
>JABTXL010021554.1:8042931-8117157 GCA_025134845.1 Neodon shergylaensis
TAAAAAAATAAATTTTAACACCATCAAAACAAACAAACATCTCTTCAATCACTCTAGGCAATGATCTGTTCCCTTATCACCCGCAGCTTCTCTGCCACCCCTCATAGCTGTCACATCTCCAAGTACGACATGCAAGTACCACTTCATTTCTCCATCTCTCCCACCTCTCCATCACATATTCCTTCGTGTAATAGGTACCAGTGGCATGGCATTGAAAGCTGTAGTGGATCCTGTGGTACATCCTTTTACCCAACAGCTTTGCAGTGAATCATTGTTCCAGTTCCAGACCTCTGGCTTCTGAGTCTCCTCTCAGCTATGGCAGGGCGTAGGAAAGATGCCTGCCCCCCCCCCACAGTGTGGTCGCATGGGGACCCAGCAAAATCCTTTGCTGACCAACTCACTTACTACCCAGATCGGGGGCTTTGAGTTGCTGAACCCCGACATCCACACCATCTATGAGCTGTTGGAGCACAAGAAGGGGCCAGTCCTGGGAACCATAGAAGCAAGATCTTCACAACTCTGGGCAGCAGCAAGATATCCTTACTCTTACTTAAACCTTTGACATCTCTACCATCCTCCCGCTATGATTAGCTTTCCCTCATTCATATCTTTTGTTTTGTTTTGTGATCTATCTACTGAGCTTATCCCCCGACATCTGTGTGATCCTTGGTTTAGACCTGTTCATTGTCACCTGATGGGTTCATCAGTGGATCTAAAACTGAAGACAATGTCTGTCCTCTGTCCCAATATTTATCCATCAGTAGATTAAGTTCAGCAGAGAGCAATAAGGCCACCAGCCCTTCTATGAGTTATCATTGACTATTAGCAGATCTGGCAGATATAGGACTATTGAAGCCAGCAATTGCTGGCAGACCCATTGAGACTCCATGGTTTTTATCTATAATGGAAAACTAAAAGTCTTAAGACTGTAAATTATTCACAGTCTGGATTGGTATCTGTCATGTGTGATTCTTCAAAATTCCAAGAAGATTAAAAACTGTAATCATGGTGAAAATCATAACTAATTTCATTCTAGATAGAGAAAGACATCCCTTAAAATTAAATTTATTGCTAGAAATATGCAGTGAGAGAGATGAGGTCAAAGATTCATGTGCACAGATGTTCATTATAGCAGTATTTATAATAGACAAGTGTTGAAAACAAACTCAGTATCTAAGAAAAGTAACTGGGTAAAACAACCTTTGTGCATTTTCAACGATGCTGTCTTCTACAGCAGTAGCATCCTGAATGCAACCATCTTGTCCAGTGGTATATAGCTCTATACATAAAGCAAAGCAGATTTCAGCACCTTTAAGACTATGTAAAATCTCTTCCTTAAGATACTATCATACATACGACTTTTAAAGATCAGACTCTGAGCAATTATATTAAAATATATTCAGATAAAAAGAAATAATAAAATCTCTACTACAAATAGTTTTGTACTGTAGAAGGAAATCATACTACAATAATATAGTATGTTTTAAACAATTCTGCAATACAGCATGCATTCCTGGTATATATGTGGATGTGTGTGTATTTGTGACTATGTCTATGCAAATTTCTGTATGTATGTATGAATGTCTATCTGTATATCTGCCTGTGTGTTTGCTAAGCCATATTGAGAATCAGAAGTAGTATCCAAGCCCTGATACTTGTTTCTGGAAATTAAAACTGAACCAAGTACACATTCTATTTGAAAGACTATTCACTTACTTAGTATTCCAGTTCAGGACTCCAATTTGTTTAGAACAATTTAGTTCTTGGGATATCAATTCTTTCTTCTCCAAATTCCTTTACTTTGGAAACCCACATAAAAATTGACTAGCCTTCTTTTTAGCAGATTCTTGATAGGATTATGTCTGCTTTTACTTTTTCAAATTATTTTATATAATTTTTCAGTGATTCTACATAATATTAATTGATATACAATCTATATCAAATATGACCATTAATAATGAAAAGACTGTCTCATAAGGTACTGGTGTACATTATTTAATATGTTGAAGAAATAGAGCAGTTTTCAACATATATCTTGATTAAGAATAACAAGTTTATATTTTAAAACTCTTGATCTTTCTCACTCTGAGTACCTTTTGCTCTCTCACAGAACTTTAGAACTTTATAAGAGTCAAACAAGTGAATGCCATCAAAAACGTAGCATTGTTATACCTCTTCCTGTCACAAAGTGGTGCTTCGTATTTATTACATGAGAGATCAGAAGTGGGGCGAAACAGAGGGAGAGGGGAGAGGGAGACTGAGACTATTGTGTATGTGCCTTGGTTTAATTTTAACCATGGATCTAGTCAATAGCTAACCAGACATAAGCAATTAGTAGCTTTATTTGCCTAAATAATTTTGACCTACAAAACACTTGTAGAAAAACAAATAGCAATTCACCATCTTGGGAGAAAGAAGTTTATTAAATAGACTATAATTATTACATAGTTAAAGAACGATGCTCTTTCCTTTAGATGAAGACTAGAGATGAGGAAGGAAAGCAATAGCTTTCATTATAGGCTGCTTATTTTAAGTACATAGAATACTAAATAAACAACTCCAATTCTTTCCATTTCTATTATGGATGGAATATATTTTAAAAAGAAAAATCTCTTATTTCAGTCTTGTAGACAGTATGATTTGTCTTCAAGTATTCTTTATGACATTAACACAAACACATATTTTTCTTTTTCCAGAAGTAAAAAAGATCCATTTATATTTCAACCTAGTATATTTGTGAGATAAATTAGCAAGAAGTATAATGATAACCTCTAACATTTTTGCATCCGAAAGTGTTATCTATGAAAATTATATTCCCATAAAGAATAAAACTATTCCTTTCCCATTGTAACTAATCTTTCTGTGAGTTTGTTGTTGTTATTGTTCTTGAGTTGAGAAGCAGAAACGTTCTAAGTTTTGCAGGCTCTCTTCTTTCAGGTATAATATATAGTATATCTAACACTTTTGTTGTTCAATTTTTATCTACTTCAAATTTTAGTTCAGGTTATTTTTGTTATGATGACACACTATGACAAAAACAGGGAAGGAAAGGGTTTGCCTGGCTTACACTTCTCTATCATAGTCTATCACTGAAGGAAGCCAAGAAGGAGCCTCAAGCAAGACTGGAACTTGAAATCAGGAGCTCAAAAACCTTCATTTATGGCTAGATTTAATTACAGGTTTGTTGTTTTTCAGGGCGTATTTTCTTTTCATTGAATAAAAAGAAAATTAATAGAGTCATTCTTAGATTTGTTTTTCACACTTCTTTAATGAAATTTGGGGGTTGCGATTTAATGGCTTCAGTGATTCACATTTTGTAATTTAAAGGAGCAATGCTTAAAATCGTCAAGTAAGTGAAGTTTGTACTCAAAAACATTGACAAAAAAATTACATTCCCCCCCCTAAACATAGCAGCCCATTTGTTTATAATACGATAAACAGCAAAGACCAGGCATGTGCAGGCTCTGGCATCTCTTGCCAACCTGTTCATATTATGATTTTATATAAAATAAAGAGAAAGTCATTTTAGAGACAAAGCACATATAATATATCTGTGGAAAAATAAGGATACCGAATTTTCAAATGGATATTCTCTTTCATTTATGACTCTATGTCACCATGAAAATTAATTTACTTTGATAATTCAAATTTCTATTCCATAGAACCTGAGAAAATAAAGAGTTTTAGAGTACAGAGCAGGAGATTTGGTGGCGGGGATCATACACTGTTTGTTTTTGTTTGTTTGTTTTCTGTCCCTTAGAAAACGTAGACTCAGTAGCTGTTCCATGCAAACAATGGATTAAAGGTGCTCAGACTTCTGTGGAGGCTGACACAGAGGCTGTGCTTTCCCTGAAATTGTGTGTGCTGATTGTAACAGATGAGTGAAACCGTGCCTGGTTAAGAAAATAATAGACATCCGAGGAGAAGCAGCTGTGAAGATGCTTGGGAAATAAACATGACTTTATAAAAATGAAAGTCGAAAGCTCCGTTCTTTTTAAGGAATCTGCTTCAGACCCTTCCAAAGGGTCCTTGATGCTTACAGTACACAGACCTGTGAGTATTGCTGTATTCACATTCATTATGGAATACAGCATGTGTTTTCAAGGATCTCTAGGACTATCTATCCAGGGACAGGTCACGTTGACTCCATTTGTCAGTGCCTATTAAAGCTATTGTAATAGAATTCATCCTGAATGTGCAACCAGAATAACACTGCTAAGATGAAAATCAGAAGTTTTCTTTTTTTTTTTAGTAAAATTCTGCGGTGTCCTTCCACTTACTAAATAAGCCGAGAATAACTGTTTTGAATGCTAATGTCTACAACAACTGCTTTTAAGACTCACTCTTGTAAATAATTTTCCAGTCATTTATCTCTTGATAATGAACTGTAAGACGATTATTAATGTCAAGTTTTGATTGGCTTATCTATGACACAAAAATTAAGACCCTTCTCTCTTGTCCTGTAAAAATATTCTGTGACTATCTTTGTAATCCTTTATCCTTTGTTATGGCTTTGTGTGATGTGTACTTAAGTAAACTTTAGTGTTACTCACTGAGAGAAAATATAATAATTATTCAGCCATAAAGAAAAAAATGTTCAAAGACATTCTTATAAACAAATTATTCCTAGTTAATGAAATTTTCCTCTTTCTGAACTATAGTCGTTGAAACTATTGTGCCCATTTATGCCCTTGAAGTGATTTTGCACATGCATGCATTTGCCATGGCTCTATGGTTGGCAGAATACTACCTTAGTCTTTAGTATTAGATTTGGTCAGGTGTCTTGCTTTAGCCAAGGCAGGTTAGTGTAAATTAAGAGAGGAAATCCTGCTTCACGTGTTCTTCCTCTTCTGCCTCAATCAGTGTGCCAAGAGACTACGGCCTGAGCAGCTACCTAATCCAAAAAGCCAGGCAGACAAGTGGAGCCAATGAGTGTGCCCACCTGGAAATGTCCCAATGTCCACAAACCTAGATATATAAATGAATAGTACAAACTTATTGCCACGTGATGCAGGAATTTTGTGCATTTTCTCTGTAATGTTCATATGTAAAAAATAATCTGAGCATGAACTTTGCTGTAGCCATAGTCAGTGCATAGGGGGAGGGAAATGGGAGGCTGGGAGGAGGCGGGAATTTCTTTTTTTTTTCTTTCAATAGAAAAAAACAGGTTCCGCAAGAAAAAAAATCAATTTTAATTCATTTGTGATTGTTTTTGGGGGGGGGATTCAGATTCATTCAAATAGCTCAGATTGAACCATTATATAATTTCCTTGGTACTGCAAAGTTAGAACAAACTGTATTTATTTTCCCCTTCAGAAATGGCACTTCATTCCCCATAAGAGAAGCATAAAATTCTAACTCCTAAAATTTGATTGATTTTCAAACTATGTATATTATATCCTGGTGCAGCCACCCTACCTGATGTCAGAACACACAGCTACTGTCTCACTTTGACAACAAGTTCACTGCCTTGGAAACAAAGTCTAAAGATAGACACCTTATTGCTTAGAAGGTGACTTATCAGTCATTCCAGAAGTCACCAGTCAGGCAGCATAGTCCACAGCAAGCAGACTGATTTCTTTGTGTATGACAAACTGCATTTTCAGCTATAAAATCCCAACTCAAAGCAAAACTAGGAAACTGATCAACTAAAGCCCATTTCCCTGTTCCTGAGTGAAAATATATTCTTATAGGTATTAAAACAAGGAAAGACTAAAGGTTGGGTGCCCAGCCCTAGTGATACATCTACATTATAACTTCTGCCCCTATGGCTCAGGGGTCATAGTAGAAGAGGGGGGCAAAAAGATCTGTAAGAGCCAGAGACCAGGAAATCGGCTGTGAGATTGTGTCTCCTAGAAATGACAGGACAGCTTCACCCAAGATACCTCAACAATACGGCAACATAAACAAAACCTGGTCAAGGATGATACCAATAGATACGCTCATGTAGAAGGGGGAAATCACAGGGGTCCCCAACCCTAGACAAAGAAGAGCAAGCAAGTAAGGAATTCTGGGAGAAGAAGTAGTCTGTTATGCATGCCTATAACAATTAGTGAAAAAGAGACCTGGAGTTTGGAAGTGAGGGAGAGACAGGGAATGGGAAAAGTAGGAGGAAGGGAAGATGGAGGAAAGAAATGTTATTATATTTCAATGTTTTAAAGTGTTTTTTTTTTAAAGAAAGAGTCGTCTCCTTCTTAACATCTCTTAATATTTTTAATTTGTCACATAGGAGTTATTTTAAGTACTCAAGTCATGTAGATTCTTTGTGGCCATCATCCATTTATCTCCCTTTCCTATCAAACTTGTCATTGTGAGAAAAGTGTAGGAATCACCCATTTGTGTGTGGAGCTTCAGGTACAGCATTTGCCCTCCAGACTAACGATCTGGGGAAAGCAAAAAAATGGAAAACTTCCTACTGAGAAATACTAATTCTATTTTCTTTCTTATGAATCTTCTTATTTGAAGTAACATATTTAATGACCACCATGTAGGTGTGTGTCTACAACTACTGATTGTGTCGAACAAATTTATAGGAAAGCATTCACTGACTTTTGAAGGTGCAAGTCAGTAAAGTTCATTGTTTTATTGAAAAATAACTCACTTTTGTTTTTCTAAGTTATCAGTGACTTTCATGCTTTAAATAGAATGCATAGAGAATACAGTTTGTGACCCTATAATGCTTTAAATAAAACCTGTAATTACACAGAAGTGTAGACATTTACACTGTTCCTAATGAGATAAATGACTCCTACCCAATTGATCTGGAAATTATAATTTGTAGTCTCCTAAATAATCTGAAATTTTAATTCTATTGTTATTTAATAGTATTTACAATAGGTTATGTAACAATTATATTTAATATAAGTTACCTAAATATTTATAAAAACAAAGGATATATGCAGCTAATAATTCAAATATTATTGTTATGCTCAGATCATGGAGTCCCCCAAAGACCACCAAGGAGTCCAAATTTGTATACAAAAGCAAAGAGCGTTAAATCATTCAAGCGTGGGCTTACACCCTCAGAGTGTCCTACACAGCCATATGAATGGAGATTGTCCAGTCTGGGTAGGGTAGAGCATTTATCATAACAGATGTTAGGGTTGGGGGAATTTTCAGAGTTCAAGACCGTGATTGCCTGACATTTGTCTAGGGGCATCTGGGTGGAAGGGAATAGGGGTGTTCTGGGTTCAAGGACATCTGATGATCTTATTTAATCTTATCTGATGGTTGGGATATTTGTAATGTCAGGTACTTCTCCTTTGATGCCATTCCCATCTTGGAGCAGAATCAGCATATGGCTTTTCCTGGTATTGGGTACTGCCTGCCAGTAATTTCATATGAACATGGGGTTTAGAATTACTTTAAGAAGAATTTATATATAAATCTTGAACTATAATAATTTTTGTGTCTAAAAGTGGGATGAAAAGACCTAGTTAATAATGTAAATATGATTGAAAACATTTTTTGAGGGGTATTGTTTTTAAATTACTGGGCAGTGTGTTGTGCAACTGTAATTTTGGTCATATTATTTGTAAGTTCATAATTGTCTATAATAAAGCAAATTGAGATTTAGGGGAAAGCCATCATGTCTCATAAATGAGATGGACACCTTACATACATGAAGATAGTTTTGATAAAAGAGTTTTGTCAAAAACGCATGCTCATTGAATAGTCCAGAGTAGTCAGTGGTACAAGCATCTTGCATCTATATGAACAACAGTGGCTAGCAGCGTTCATGTATAAACTTATGTTAAGTCCTACCAGGTGAAAATAAGACCACTATCACAGTTTTTACGCAAATCTAAAGAAAGGATTTTTAAATATTGGCTAAGACAATGGGTACTGGCCAGGTTTATATCCAGAGTATAACACCGAATTTTATTAGCCTGGGGCTTAAAAATGGCAAGATCCACAAGGCTAGGTACTTCTCACCTTCATCTAATCAGGGGTAAGCTTTCATTTTGACATACTTCCTGTCAACATACCTCATGCCTACATATGATCATGCACATATCCTGTGCAATTGGGTCAACCAAGCTTGTTTGCAGAAGCAAAGCACATAATGGCTTGTTATATTACATGAACAACAGCCCCAGCACGCCAGTATGTTATCTGTCCTTGGCCAAGTGAGCTTACAGGTTAAAGGCATTTTTTGTTTTATAGATCTCTGAAGCACGGTAATTTAAGTTTAAAACACAATGTTAGCCATCATACTTTTGGGGAAGAGCCTCATATTTTACCAAACAGCTCAAACTTAGGCTTCAGAAGTAACTGCAATTAGATATCAATGAAAAACGATTTACTAGAAGGAAATTGTCCAAGAGTCATAGCAGTATTTGTTTCCAAGGGAAGAATGAGCCTATGGGAACTCAGTGACTTCTATAAGAAAAATATTAAACCAGGCACAGAGGACCAATGCTAAGAACTCTACCAAACAATATCCACCTTTTCATATTGTCACATTCATACAACACATATCCAGTTTTCATTATAACACTATCTCACAGGAAAGAAACTATAGTGGGCATATTTTGTCAGACCTCCATGGAAGAAGATTTTTAAGAAATCTTCCAATATAAGTAGTTAATAAGTAGACACAAGAAAGTCTTTATAGACATGTGTTAAAAGCATTTCTTATCATTAAAATTCCATAAGAAAGATATTGCTTTGTATATTAAAATGTGTAATATAAAGTAATCTATTATAGTCTCTGATGGACAGCAGGATGAAGGGATAATGCACATGCTTGCCAATACACCCAAATGCCAAGTAAACAAAGTAATTACTTTCTATTCTCAAAGCATGTAGACTCTAGAGTGCTTTTCACTGAGCTAGACAAAAGAAAAGGAGATGTCAGTGTGGAGATGAGCTTGACACAATGGGGGCTATTCAGGAAGGAAACAGTAGATTGTTGGTGGGCAAATACTGAAATATAGTTAAAGAAGCAAGAAGAGCCAAACTGATAAGGGGTTGAAGCAAATGGATCTGCAGTTTAGGAATATTTAATACATCTTTACAACATCTTAGCCTTTAAACTGAGCAATGATATAGAAACAACAGTCTGATTCCTGTTGTCATTGGGGTATGACATATCTCAATAAACATGAGTGATAGAGTGGATGAAGGAACAAATGGAGATGAAAAGGCATGACTGTGTGTCCAGGTGTCACTGCATGTTAACATAAAGGATTTGTGAGAGGGTATATGACTTAGCGGGACGTCAGTAACTGCTGTTCAGGCTGTCACATGGATGGTCTATCCTTGGAACTTACCATTTTATTTGAACCACCCATTCTGTTTTGCATGTACTATGTGCTGTATTGGACTGCAGTTAGATCTTAGAATTTGCTGTGATTCAAACAAGTGTGAGGTATTGGGTGAATTCTCTTCTCTCTGAGTTTCTTATCATATAATTTAAAGAAGTACCCATTTCATTGAGTTATATCAAGGGAATGATGTCAAGAATATGCACAGTCTTACACAAATAAGCACAATAAAGTAGGGTCACACCAGTACAAACACCTTAGAGTCACAAAATGCTAAGTCTCTAGAATTAGATCAATCCTCCTAAGTAGGATTTTTGAAACTGCTGTTATTATATTCTGTTTGTTGCTCTTATTTAAGAGACAAACTACAGGAAAACATTTTTAAACTGATATAAAGATAAAAATCTTCAGCAAGACAGTGGTAGTGCAGGCCTGTAATCCCAGCACTTGGGAGGCAGAGGCAGGAGGATCTCTATGAGTTCAGGGCCAGCCTGGTCTATAAGAGCTAGTTCCAGGACAGGCTTCAAAGCTACAGAGAAACCTGGTCTCAAAAAATAAATAAATAAAGTAAACAAACAAAAAAACAACTAAAATCTTACAATTGTCTTATTTTTATAGGATGTTTATATTGCACCACTAAGAGTACTAAACTCTGAAACATGTACCATCATTATGACCTCTCCTAAATTAAGGAAACAAACAGATGTTTCCTTGAAATTCTCATTACCAGATACCACATTCTGGGCAATTTTACACCATCCATGTATCTCTCATGAGACTTTCATTGTTGTGTCCCTTTAAAAGCCTGCTGTGTTCTCTACTAGGTGAAAAGTAGAATTCTCATGTGTTTTCCCAGGGCCTACTGGCACACTCTGTTCCCATGTTTATTTGCAGAATTGCTTTATTCCATCCTTTGTCCTCTTTTATTTAGACTTTCTTCCCAAAATAAAACACTGGGGGGCAGTAAGATAGTAAATGCCAAGCCCTTGACCTGAGTTTCAGCACCAGAACTCAAGGTGGAATTGTTCGCCCAGTCTTGCACAGCTATCCTCTAGCAGGCACAAGTACACCATACCACATGCACATGCACATGAACAGCCCACACATAATACCTTATTCCTTTCAAAGATAAACATAAATATATCACTCAAGTTTATATTTGATTGAAGTGAAAGTGTTCTAATCATAAATGTCTGTACCTGACCTCAGTTGCTATCAGACTAAATTAAAATATATGAACTTTTGAAAATGGGTTTTAAAAACATGTTATTTACATGGTCATTTATGCTCATTATCAATAAAATGATCCAAAGATATAGAAGACAGGTGAAAAGTTCAAGGAGTTCATCATTATTGTCATTTCAGTTACACAAGTATGGTGCTTGCTTTGAACTAAAATGATTTCATGCTCCTTCTAAATTTTTTTGGTGATTTAGTCAAATCTTAAAATTACTAAATCCAATCATTTTTAGTTGTCTATTGACAATTAATAAATGACCTTTGCAAGTTATTATATCTAATGACTATTTCATTTAATTTAGACTTTTAAAAATTTAACATAGATTTCTGGGGTTTTTGGCATAGTAAGGCACACTTAAAATATGACACAGAAATGTGAGACACTAGAATCTTTTATCTACACCCCTATGAACCAAAATTCATAATATGTTGTTCTCTTCAAAGGACATTCATAAAATGAATTAAGGTTTTAGGCGGTTGTTTGTTTGGTTAGTTGTATTTGTTATTTTTTTTTGCTTTGTTTTGTTTTGTCACATGTTGTGAAATGATTTGCATTCCTCATAGTCTGAAGAAACTGCAACACTCTCACTGGTTTGACATTGACTTTACACCTTTGAATTATGGAACACAAAAACTTAGTCCATTTTCAAATCTAAGAGGGGGTCCTATTAATTCCATTTTTTCCTCTTAGTGGTGATTTGTATTATCTTCTAGTTCATGTATTTATGTTTAGTTGTTCTATTTCTTCAGATTATTGCATAATGTTTGTCTTCTTTGCCATGCTGGGGAATCACACCAAGGACCTCATGTATACAGGGCAAGTGCTCCAAGGGCAGTGATCAAACATTGTTTTGTATCCCAGCTTTGGTTTTAACTTGGTTGGAAATTCATGTTTTCTGGCAGCCAGTATAACTGGCAGAAAATTTTATAATTCCATTTTACTCCTATCCCATTAACATTGAGAACATTATTTCAAATTCTTCACAGTAAAATCTAAGACCTGGATATACTTCCTCCACAATATAAAGGCTAAACATACAGTCTAATTAGACATCAAGATATTAATATGCAGAAGCTAATATAGAGGTGTTTCTATAGAAGTCAATGGCTGAGCACTTGTGTGGTATCTCAAAATGTGTTAAAGATTTGTTGAACCATTTATTCAAGTGTTCTATGATATTTATAGAGCCCTTTCCATGTGCCAGAAGCAGGGCAATGCAATAGAAACAAAACAGGACACAAAAATCTGCTGTCTAGGGATTCAATTACTTTTTCATACCCAATTCTAAGAGCTTGCTTTCTTTCTTTCTTTCTTTCTTTCTTTCTTTCTTTCTTTCTTTCTTTCTGTCCATTTGTCTGTTTGTCTTTCTTTCTTTTTTTCCTGTTTTTGATTTTTGATTTGTTATGGGTTTGTTTTTTTTTTTTTCCAGCTTGATTTCTGACTTTCTCTTGTTCTAGTGACATTGCAGATATTGGGAAGAGTTCACGTTAGTATGAATTAGAAAGACCGGATTTCCACGCAGGACAGACTGGGCAGAAAAGAGCATAAGGTGTAGAGCATGGTGTGGGAGAACAGGAGGAGAGGGCATGCTGGGAAAGGGTCTCATACTTGTCTATCAGCCTCTGTCCTCCTTCTTGCTGTAGGTTTGGTGGTTTGAAGAAGAGGACTTTGAGAAAAGTGAAAAGTATGTAAGGTTTGAACAGGACCTTCAGCTCTGGGAAGCCTTCATTGTTTCTGTTTGTATGCCAATTGTTCTGAGCTGGTGGCACTGACTTTGTCTCTATATAAAACACCACACTGTATTGCTGTATTGTTTTTTCTGGGCTATACAAGCCAACAAGAATATCTTTTTGAAACAAATGTTGACTCTCTGAGTTGATTAAACAATTTATTTTATTCTTCTGTATTACTATAGCCTACATTTAGCCTACAATGGTCACTAGCATCTCTGAATCACAGTTAGTGAGCAGGAAACACCCTATCTTCTCAGCCAGTCAGGAAGCTGAGGTAGAAGGATGGCTTAAGTTCACGAATTTGAGAAAGCATCTCCAGAATGGATGAATGAATGAATGAATGAATGAATGAGAAAACATAGTGAAAATTATCCTTTTTCCAGCTTAAACCATTTTAAACCCCATATATAAACAGAGGCACGTTAGACCACAGGAAATACATGGTCTTTATTATCCTTACTATTTGAAAATATCTGAACTACATTGTCATCAATAATAGCACTACTAGGGAAAATGAAGGTTGCTTTTTTGGGGCTCTTAATCTCACTAGTAGAAAAAAAAAATATAGCCAGAAACAAACACATCCATTAGATTTTGAAAGAAAAAAAAAATAAAAACAGTCCCAAACTGAAAATGCCAGCATCCCGCAGCAGAGGAGTTGGACAAAAAGTCATGCTGCTAAGTCAGTCGGGTGGAGGATAAGGTAAGAAAACCTGACGTATAAGTGGAATATGCTTAGGAGTGCCAGCCGCCCTCCACCCCACGCTTGTGGCAGTGGATATATTTAATTCCAGCACTGGGGAGATGGAGGGGACAGATTTCTGTGAGTTCAAGGCCAAGCTGCCTAAATACAGAGTTCTCAGTTATTACATGCTATACAGTGAGACTGTCTAAAAAAGAAAAAGAAAAGCAAAGAAAAAAAATGATCTGGAGAAATGGCTCACTGGTAAAGAGTACTTGCTGCTTACCGAGTTTGAAGATCAATTTCCAGCACCCAAATTAAGCGGTTCACAGCCACCTGTAGTTGCACTTCCAGGGGATCTGACACCCTCTGCTCTATGTGTGTGTGTGCACAAACACACACACACACACACACACACACACACACACACTAAATCCTTCAAAATGGTTTGAAATAGGAAGAACTTTCCCAAAGTAAGCTAGTGAGCTGAGGAAAGAGTACAACAAGTTACTGGCAAGCAGTGTATGGCTCTTTATAGTGTCCTCCCTCTCCAGTCTGTATTTCCCAGGTTCCCGCACACGCCAGGAAGGAAAGAATTCCAGCATTCTTCTGCGACCTAGCTTCATTTATATTATCATTATTTATTTCAGTGTATATTTATATTATTTATTTCAATGTAGCTTTCTACAAGCCATACTCTATTGCGACAAAAGATGTCCTATAAGATATTCATAATTCCTACTATGATAAATAAATCTTAGAAAAATTATGCTTCATTTCATAAAATTAGGGCATCCATATTTAGTTTGTATGCACTAGTATCTACATTTTACAAAATAGGAAAGTGTTAAAGTTGGACCTCAAGTACTTGTTAATCTGGTTTCACAATCCACAAATCTCACGGCATCAAATAGTAATGACAGTTCCATTCAGTACACAAGCATATATTTCATAGAGTTTCCATCAGTAAATGTAATGAACCTGAGCTAAGTGATCTCCATTTGACATTTATGGTGTTAGTCTCTAGACAAATGGTACCAAATACCTTACCACGAATGGTGTGCAATTCTATTTTCTAAATATGCAAGAACATATTAGCTGCCTTGTAAAAATCTTCTAGATTAAAATGAACCATTAAAGTATATAAGCTGATATCACCAGCACCTCATTGCAAAAGAAACTAAGCAAATATTGTTGCTCTGGCGTGAAATCAAATAGATGTCTACAGGAATGGCTAAGCAGACGTGTAAATGTTTTCCAAAATGTGTAACAGTCAAAGATGCCAGCAACCTTCAGACTCAACTGCCCTGATTAATTGCCTAGGCCAGGCCTTGCAGCTGGCAATACCTTTCTGTATTCCACATCCTGACTTGCATTGTACCTGCATCATCACTCTGCACTGACCAAGTATTAAAACTTCACCTAAATGAGCAAAATAGCTGGTCCCTAAGCTAATGAAATAATAGTCCCCTCTGAAGTTACCCGACTTGGGATCATAGCCTGTGCCCCAACAAGCCAGGTTTGGCCATTGATCCTCTGAAAGCTAATGCTAGTGAAAAGAAACGAATTATCAGTGTGGCCACATTGGAAAAATTGACAACAAGATGTAGAGACCCTTCTCGGTGTGAACATCATGAGGGTAGAGTTTAAATGGAAGTTGGGACATATGCATATCTAAGCAGTCTGTGTCCACCCTCTCTCCAAGTCTACCATCTCTTTCCTGGAAGGAAAGGCTTTTCTGGAAGGCCATCTGATGAGTAGCACATTTTTCAATAGTCTGATAGTCAAAGATATAGGCAAAAGTGTCTCTGTTGAATACACTGTTCCTGTCAGGGAGGTTATGTACATGAAGACACTATGAAAGCAAACTGGTTGCAAGTTCACTCACAGGAAATTTGTACTCATTTTACTTACAGTGTGAAAACTATCTTTTATATTTTTTAAATATGTCTGCATGGCCGCTCCACTGTTACTTCAAAGGTCTCACTATGTTACATTGGCCAAGATATGACTTCCACATGGAAATTCCTCTCTGGGCCTCTGCTTGATCAAGAAATTTTTGGACTTGTTATTTTGTTCTCGTAGTTGTATATAAACCTTCTGTAAGGGAATAGTACAGGTTTTTTTTAGAAAGACAATTGCATATTTATTTAATTATCTCACCTCTATATTACCTTCAAAAACTATAATCATATATAATTGAATTGCCAAATTGAAAATAGCAGCCATTTAAAACTGCTGCATTGTTTAGATAATTTTTTTCTTTTTTTCACAACAGTAGGAAAATGGCTTGGGTGTATTCCTAACTAATTCTTACAACTTAAATTAACCCATTTCTATTAATTTATGTTTTTCCATGAAATTGTGACTTACTGGTAATATTGTGGCATCTTTCTCCTTCAGTGGCTACGTGGCATCTCTTCGACTTTGCCTACTATCTCTCTCTCTCTCTCTCTCTCTCTCTCTCTCTCTCTCTCTCTCTCTCTCTCTTATATATATATATTCCCTTCAGGACTCAGGAATTGTGCAGAAAGGAAGTTGGAAAGATGTCAGAGTCAGAAGCAGGGGCCCACTCCTAGGCAAAAAACATCTTCTAGATACAAGAGTGATGATGCACATAGGAGCTCACACAGACGGTCACATCACAAGTTCAAGTCAGACAAGTAAGAGCACAGTGAAGAGAGCAAAGTCCCACTCCAAACCAACAAGCTACTCTCAATGGCTATCTCCTAGGAGATGAAAAGATCAGCTTTCTCCAGTGACACTGGGTTTATCCACCATACCCCAGGTCCCATACTCTGGAGTGTTTGTCCCCCAAAATGTGCTGCGTTTATGTTTTGGTTGTTGTTGGTGGTGGTATGGTAGGGTGTTTGGGGGCTTTGTTTTTTGTTTTGTTATGTTTTGTTTTGCTGGATTTGGGGGTTTCTGGGAGAGAGAAAGAACGTAAGTTCAAATTGGTTAGGAGGAAGGGTGAATCTAGGGGAATGTTGTAAGGAGGCCGCTTGTTTTGTTCCCGGCTGCTGAGCCCCCAAATAATCACATAGAAACCATATTATTTAAATCACTGCTTGGCCCATTAGCTCTAGCTTCCTATTGGCTAACTCTTACTTCTTAATTTAACCCATTTTCATTAGGGGAATATAGGAGAGGAAAAGAAATATGATCAAAATATACTGAATGGTAAGTTTAAGTAACCAAAAAAATGTAAAATTAAAAATAAGGCAATTATCATGTTTCTAGACTAGGGTTAAAAACTTAACTGTGTAAGCTGAATCAACTTAGAGGATGAGGCGTTATAGAAGGAAACACTAATTTTCTGTATATTAAAAAACCAGAATGGTGAGGACTGTTTATGCATAACAGATAGCACTGAAAGCTAACAAAACAGAAGAGAATCGTTTCACAATTTTTAAAAAAAAAAAAAACGTATATATGAGGAGAAAAAGCGAGAAAGAAAACATTTATAAAAGGTGATGCTTGGACATTTTCAGTGCTCCTGGAAACTCTTTCGAATACAGTGTCAAGAGGCTCAGTGCAGCCTCAACACCAGCTGCAAGAAGGAAACCATCAGAACTAAATGGATCCAACTGCCAATAAATGGAAAATCTTCTACATAGTCGGAAAAAAAAGGGTGCATTTGTGCCAGGTTACAAAGAGATGGATAATGTCTATAAAGACTTCTCTAACAAATGATGTGTTCAGCCGTAATGGAGCAATTTCAAAAGTTTTCAAAGAAACCTGAGAGAGAGAGAGAGAGAGAAGCAGCTTGAAAATCTGTAACTTTAAAAGCGTCTTTCAGAAATGAAGATGAAACCAGCATTTATGCAGACATACAAAGTTGAAATAATTCATCAGCAGCAGACTGAAACTACAAAAATCATTTTCAACAGTTCATTAAGCAGGAAGAACACAGTCTGGCGGATGAGAACAGGGCCTACAGAGGAGGGAACAGGAATGGAAGGAAATCTGCTTAGGGCGCTCTCCAGACCAGGAGAGGTCCATATCTTATACTCAAATACAGGTTACAAACATGCAGAAAGAGATCTTTCTGGGCTGGACATGCCATCTCCTAAACAATACACACAATTACATAAAATATGTTAATTTAGAGATTATTTAAATTGAAGAGTTGTGTAGGATATATGCAAATGGCAAGTCATTTAATACTAGGAATTTGATTATACACAGGAGTTCTAGAATTAAACCTCTAAAGATACAGAGAAATAACTGTATCATTTTATGAAAATTGATTGTTTAGGCAAAGTAATAGTGTTATTTCAGAGCATTAGAGACAATTGGATTGGCTATATTAACAGAAAAAAATGTTTTAGGGTATTGCGTAGAGCAGCAATGAAGATAGTCTTTTATTATATGGACTCAACTAATAGTTAATGCTATCACAGCTGAGGTTTATGGTGCAAGCCTGTAAATCCCAGAGGAAGCTGTGGTTCCAGATCACAGGTTCAAGCCTGCTGTGACAACCAATGAGCACAAAGTGTGGTGGGCAACTTAGAGCGACTCTGTCTAACAATAAAAAAAAAAAATTAAAAAAAAAAGAAAGCAGCAGAATATATCTCAGTAGTATAGTGCTTGCTTAGCAAGAATGAGGCCCTACGTTCAACCTATTAATAAAACAACAACAATAATAATAACAATAATATCACAAAGCATAAATATTTAATCTTCTAATAATAGGTCTTCAAATGCCTTCAGGAAAAATAGAAAAATAGTAGAACTGCAATGAGAAACGCCTGAATCAACAATCATAGGAAAAATTTAATAAATTAGTAGGTAAAGTGGACCTCATCACGAATGTAGATAATTTGAGGAACACTGCCCACTCAGACAAACTAAGCATATAGACATTTTCAGCAGTGGGCATCAACATTGCACATCGTTTTCAGATGTACATGGATATCATAGCAGTGAACATGGGTTACTACTCAGTAAGAAAATGAGAACAGCCACTGAGGGACCCTGAGATGGAGATGAGTCTTCAGACTGTTGCACTAAGTGGAAGGTAGTAATTAAAGAGTGACCGTTCTGTGCTATTGCGTTTAGGAAAGCGGAGAGAAAATGCAGACCAATTACAGTGACAGAAAGCAGATCTATTGTTGCCTTGAAATGAGCTGAGGAGGGAAGGGGGAGGAGTTACAAAGGGGCGGGAGGGGGGCGGGGACTGGAAACAGGTGGATTCTGGTGATTCTGGTAAGGAGTTTCAAAGTACTGTTGCAAATCTCTGCTGTTTAGTTGTTTCTTTGTTGTCTGTCTGTTTGTTTCTTTGTTCATTTTGGTAAACTTGATACAAGATAGTGGTCTGCTAGGAGGAAATATTAATTTGACAAAATACTGCCATGAGATCAAGCTGTAAGCAAGCCTTTTTGATTAATGATTCAAATTGTTTTTTTATTAATGGTTCAAATGGCAGGGCTCAGCCTACTATGGGTGATGCTGCCCTTGAGCAGGTGGTCCTGAGTTGAATAAGAAACCAGACTGAGCAAGATGACATGGGGAGCAAGTCAGGAAGCAGCACTCCTCCATGGCCTCTGCCTCCAAGTTTCTGCCATGAGCTCTGCCCTGGCTTCCGCAGTGGTGGAGTGCAACATGAGAATTGTAAGACAAAATCAACTTCTCCTCCCCAAAGTGCTTTCAGTCATGATGTTTTATGACAGCAATAGAAACCCTGACTAAGACAATACCTTTGTTAATTACAAAATCAAAAGCATTTATGCGGAAAACAGTAAGGTGTACTTTTATTTTTAGGGTATATAACCTTTCAGCCAAGTGCACAGCTTCTAAATCCTGATCAGCATTGCCAGGTTTGAACTGTTGCTCATGAATGATATTTAAGACTCCTCACACATCAACTCTGAGACATCTGTGTCATAACCATGTAATCAGTGCTACACATATATTTGATAATAATTGGTACCCTAATTAATTAGTGTAGCCATAAAACCATGTTTATCCAAACTGTCTATCTGGCTTAGAATATGGGTCATTGAATAAATTTTCCTGACCAAAGCTTGTCGGTAATATTGCCAACGTATGAAAGATTACAGTCATACTGATGTATCACCCTTCCTAAGAGGAGTCCTGGAACCACTGAGATTCTGCTTGTGGCACTAAAAGATGAAGACATCAGAACAAGAGCAGGTTTGCAAAGGATCGGTTCAATGGCCTTTAGCTCCTTCTACTCAAGAAAGTATGTACCGGACCTTGAAATCAGAGACCCCCGCCCCCATCTTGCCTCCCAAGTGCTGGGATTAAGCACATGTTTAACTACCGTTTTGCTATGACAGCATTTCAAACCCGGGTGCATCACCCCACTATGTTTTATCTCCACAACAACTGTACTTCTGAATGTAATCTTTGAATATACCTGTGTCACTCTCGGGAGACACTTATATAGTATTCGTGTCAAGATTTTAAGCATAATTACTTCTGGGGGAAAAAGTCTTATCCAAATCAAGTGATGTTTGAGGATTCCTGAGAGCAGATGTGGTCATATTACCCATGGTGGACGTGAACCTACTTCACCAACTTACATGCTAATTCTGGGGTGTAGAACAAAGATTTGGGCATTTCTTCCATGCCCCCTCTTCCTATCTCCTGTCCTTCCCACGCAACCTAATAAGAAAACAAACACCCCTTCACTACATACAAATGAGCAAAAGATCCTATTCATTAACTCAGCTAATCTGCCTACGATTGCAATGGTTTTTCCTTAAAGATGTTTCTTCTTAGTTTACTAATTAGTTTTACATGCCCAGAACACCACTCTTTATACCCTCTGGGAGTGGTAATCCAGTAAAATAGCATTCACTGGCACAAAAGGTATGACCGGGAACACCCAAAAGAAGCAAGCTTTTTCAGATCACCAGTCCCCAAATCATAACACAGAGACTCGTTATTAGTTATAATGCCCAAACTTTTCATATGTTTGGTACATTAGCTGTTATGACTTAATTTAACCTGTTTTCTATTCATTTATGTTTTATCTCAAGACTTTTTATCTTTCCTTCATTAAGTACATCCTACTCTGTGTCTGACTGGCACACCTTTAGAGAGTTAAAGCAATATTCTGCAACATAAACCAATGTAACACATCTTTACATAGTTAAAGTGTTATTCCACAACACCCAACCTAAACTAAACACAAGCCTCTTTCCAGAGTTTGAAAACCGAGGCTAAATCAAAATTCCACCACAATCGGGCACCATATATTACCAGTTAAACTGGAGTTTTTCTTGTAATGGGGTCTTAAAAAGAATTTTAAATGGAATCAGAAGGAAGTTAGAGGAGAATTTTATTAAAGTTTGAAAGGAAAGCAACAGGGCAAGCAAGCTATAAGCTGCCTGGAGAAGAGAGATGGAGAAAAGAAATAAAAAGCTATTCTTGTTCAAGTTCATAGCCACGAGGACAGAAAGGTTCAGCAGTGAAGTTCAGTAAACAATTGCTTGTCAGAAGGGGATCCAGGTCAGAGAAATCAAGTAAAAAGCTCAAAGTACAGGAGATCATGGGCTTTGGCCAGTGTCTAAAAGGATAGAAAGGAAGAAAAGGGAAAGTTATGAATGAGATCTGTGATCCAACAAACACCCAAGACCTACAAGTGGTAAAAAATGTGCAAATGTCTGCATCTAAGGGAGGGCAGTTCTTTCTGGAAAGGAAAAGCATCGTTTCATCAATAGAAATTAATCTTCCCTCTCCTCAGCGTGTTTTTGGGTGAAGTAGATTCTTGTTGGAGGAGAGACATGATAAATATTATGATTTTGCTTTTTTTATAGTTTAATGAAATCACATGTATATGTCCACCTTTTTAAAGAATCCATTGTTGATGGACAGGCAGGCTCATTCTGATTCCTAAGTGTGGTGTTCGATGCAGTAGTAAACACAGATATACAAGTGTGTGTATGCTGACTTGGAGACCAGGCAAATCTCTTCCTAAGTATACACCTGTATATAATGATGACGGCTCCAACCACAGCAGTCTTATTATTGACCTAGCCTACATCATCAATCAGACCTGCATTGACTCAGAGTTTCACTTGCGATTTATGTGCTTTACTTCAAAATCGCTGTTATTGTTTATTTTGCATTTTTGACTGTGTTGGGTTTTTGTTTGTTTGTTTCTTCTTGTTATTTGGTGGGATAGTTTGTTTTGTTTTGCTCCAGTTTGTTATTTCGACACAAGGTCCAGTATATATTCATGCTAAAGTCTTTTTATCAATCATATTGTGACAAAATTCAAAGACAAGGCTCTTAACGAGACCATTGATTTAAAATGCAGTTTTTGAGCTCAGAAGTGACACTTGTTACTGAACCAAATGACCTGAGTTTTTTCCTGAATATACCTGGTGGCTAGAGAAAGCCAGATGATTCAAGTCACAAAATAGAAAAGCATACGAGATGTCTACAAGTAACAGTTACAGACAAAAGAAAGACCGATGACAGACTTCTTCAATAAAAATAATACCACTTACAAAATTAAAGGTCATTGTCTCTTTCCCCTGTGGCTGAGATTGAACTGAAGAAGAAAATAGACAGTAACCAGGTTTTTGGTCAGCTGAATTCTGTCCCCCAGTGTTCTCTACCTCAGTAGCACCGTGAATCTACTCAGAGCTGCTTTAATATAAAATCAAAAAAATTAACATTGGATATAATTAAGAGTTCAGTTTCTAGCCACAGTGCACTCCTTGATCACATCTGACTAACAACTACCATAGTGAAAATCACACAATAGGAACCCAGCCATCATGAAATGACCTACTGGCCAGCACATTAGCATACATAAACTCTCTGAGGTGGAAATAAGAGAGACCTGTTAACAATATGAACTAACGTTGTGGCAAATTAGAAAAATATAAAGAATGGCTACACAAAACTGAGTAATTCAAATAATGCAGTGGTTTAAATTGTCCTTTGTTGAAAGTTTGGGTTCTATATGGCCACTGGATATTTTCAAACTCAACAACTTACACAGGGTAGCTGTAAGGTCATGTGAAAATGTTCAGTAGGGCAAAGTGTGTTCACAATACATTTGAAGCAGTTTCAGATGGAATTGTTCAAAGAAATCCCATGTAAAACTTAAAGTAGGTTTGGGTAGACAAAGGAGGGCTTTCTAGATTCAAGTAAGGCCCAGCGTATTGTCTGGATGGTCTTACTGTTTCTTATTTTATTGTTTGTTGAGTCCTGGCTAGAGTAGCTTCAAGAGCAGTCTATTAAAAATCACCACTGTTCTGGGCATGAAGGTCAGTGTCTGTGATCCCAGCCACTTGAGAGCCAGGGGCAGGAGAATTGCTTTATCTGAGGAGTTTGTGAACTGTCTAGGTAAAGAACAAAACCCCATTTCTTAAGAAGAAAGGAAATGGCTTAGATCTGAATTTAATTTCACAGTTTGGAGTTCCTATACACGCAAGGTGAGATATTTTATTATACATGTTTTAGTTAACCTGAACACTTGCATTATATATATGTATCAATCCACTCTTTGGCTTTAGGAAAAGTATTCACTAAAATCAGATTAATAAAGCTGTCATGACTAAGATTAGAATCATGTTTTAGAAGGAAACTCAGCTTTTCTCAAGGAAGTAACAAAAGGTTAAAGATGAATACAAGGGCATTGCCACATCTTGATGTATTTTTAATCACTGGGATCCCAGAAGAATTACAAATGCCTTCCTCTTGGGGTAATAATAAAAATGTAACAATAAAAACTCATAAAACGAAGATGCTGAACTGCTTTAGTTATTTCATTTCTATATTATTTGACTTATACAATTTATTGGAAAGTAACAGTTATGTGAAAAATATAAGAAATGTTTTATTTATTAATGTAAGCAATAGGTTCTTCAATTGCTTTATAATTAGAAAAATTATATTGAAGACCTAAACTCCATTTTTAGGGAGGATTGAAAAATATTAAGATACATTATGTTAGAATGTTCTTTTTTTTAAAGATATATGATTACCTTCTCAATGAACAATCTCATATTACTACGCATAACAGAGGTTGTTTCAGGTGCTGTTTATATGCTATGCTCCCTCTACTCCATCCTCTGCCATAGCCATGTTAAATTAGAGCCTCTGAATAAAACTGTTTATGATGATGTCAGCATTTTGAGATGACAGATTAAAGCAACAATAGAAAACATACTAGAAGATGGAATGACCTTCAATGCTTATGGATCAGAAGAATTAATTTTGTGACATGCCCATACTACTAAAGTAAATGAGCGGTTTCAGTGCAATTCCCAACAAATTCCCAGAGTCATTTCTTTAGAAATAAAGCGGTCCTAAGAAAGGAGCTACAAAGATATGTAAGTCGGTGCCACACAGATGTGAGACCCTGAGTTTCAATCTCCGGCACACACATAAATGCACCATGTGACAGTACACAGTTGCAAGACCAATGCCAGGGAAGACAGCGGGAAGGCAGACTCTAGAGCACACGTGACATCGGCCTCGCTAATGGATGTCCTCCTGTTCAGTGAGAGAGCCAGCCTCAAAAGACAAGTTACAGAAGAACACAGCCAACAACTTTTGACCTACACACACAAGTTCACACACACACACACACACAATTCATTTGGGAGCACAAACGTCCGCAGATAGCCAAAAGCATCTCTGGGCAAAAGTAATCATAGTGGTGGAAATACCACCATAGTTGATTTCAAGTGTGTCTCTGTGTGTGTTACTCTTGTGTATGCAGCCCATGAATGTGGATGTCAAAGACATAGGTCAAAGTTGAGTGTCTTCCTCTCTCACTCTCGACCTTGTTTTTTGAGACCAAGCCTCTCAGGGAAACTGGAGCTCAACAACTGGCTAGACTGATTAACCAGAAGCCCCCAGAATGTTCCATCCCAGCCTCCCAACACTGGCATGCTGCCACAGTCAGCTTTTTATGTAAGTGCTGGAATCCAAACTCAAGCTGTTGTACTTAGGCACCAAGCACTCTGCCCACTGAGCCATCTCTCCATTCCTGTACCCACTGAGTCATCTTTCTTTCCATATCTAGATGTTTATTAAAATACTTCAAAGCAGATTTGCCTCATGACCCAGCTAGCTGTACCTGTGTATTGACATAAAGGACACCAAGTATCACAGAAGATACCTGCACATCAACGTTCACTGTTACACTATACACAACAGCTAAGCCCCTAGCATCATCCCAAGTGTTCGCGAGCAGTGGAAAGGATAAAGAATATATAAAACATGGACAGTGGAACTTTTAAGCCATATAAATGAATGAAGTTATATCATTACAGCAAAATAATGAAGCCCCAGATAGTCATAAAATCGACAATGAAGCCAGTCTCAGAATGACAAAGGCTTGATTGCTTCTGTTTGATAGGTTCTGTACAGAGACAGAAAATCATGTATGTACATATGGTATGAAAGTATAACTACACTGTGTAGACTCTAGAGAGAGATGCAGTTAACGGTCAATGGTAAGAGGAAGAAAAGGGATATGAGAAGGTAATTTGTTCCATATATACTTGCATGGAAATGTCCTCTGTAGCACAGCTCCATAGACATTGTGTGTACACATGAAATTTTGCAATAATAAATATTTAAAAGACACCATGTAGCTGCAGCCTCACATTGCTGGGTAAGAAATTGGTGTTAGGCTTCCTTTGCAAAAGCCTGCCTCCTCCATGTGCCAGCCTCCCACTTTCCTGTGATTACCAGGTCTTTGCTGTGTCGTTGCCCTTGCTTTCATCTTTAACCTTTTGGTACTTAACAAACGAAAAACACGAGCTTGTTCGTGTTCTTCGTCCTGACAGCATTCGCAATTTTCTGTCTTTTAGCAGCGGGGTGAGCTAGTAGGTCTTAGAGAAGTATGCCTCTGACTTCTAATCTCTAAGGCAGGAGCCTCACAGTATGGAGTGCAGGGAGCATTACCACACTGAAATAAAAGCATTAGCGCCTGGCACCACAGGACTATAAGCTGGCACCGTATTGGTCATAGGTCTGTTAGTCAAATCGACTCACCATACTGCTGTTGGATTTTTAACATGTCTAAAAGAATTAAGGAAAACGAGGATAGAGGAACCCTACTTAGAATAGAATCATTTCAAAAGACACGATGTTAATATCCTCTTGTAGTGTTCTAGAGAAAAATAGCTAAAATGTTCTAGGAGACTTAATTTTAATTATAGCCTTGGAACACTCTAATTAATGAAGCTTTCCTCTGTCTCCACCAAGCCCCAAATTTTATTATTTTTATTAATGTAGGTTTCGTGGTGCCATTTGTATTATATAGCTTTATTACTAGCAGAAAATTAATACAACAGCTAATGATTAAGAATCACCTACTTGGAAACCTAGGTCACAAATAGTTTAATCAACAAAAATAATTAGGTGAGCCGTGGAACATGTGCAACTTTGGAAATTAATTATCAGCTATTCCTTTCAGAAAATGGAAGTTGGCTTGAAATTAATATATTTTTAGGGAAAAATTAAGATTCTGCATTACCTTAAGAGGCTCACTAAGTATATATGTCTGAGTTTAGGTAATAGCATGCCATGCTTGGCAAGGTTTATTGCTAATAATAGATAGGAAAGGGTCACAGGGCAACACTCTAACAGGTAAAGTATTATAGGAATCTATGAAGCAAAAGGACTGCGGAAAAGGGAGGAATCTATTAAATTATAATTATGACATAAACACAAGGGTACGTGCCATAATCTACTCACCTAATCTTCAGATACTACACAAACATGAAAATTCTATAATAAATAGTCTGCCTGTTCTCAACCATGAATCCCTGTTGCAGGATTTAATCCTTGTGAGACATAATCTGCCCTGGGCTCTGACTGTCCCTGAGCTTTCTTCCCTGCTAGGACAAGGACACCCGACCCTGGTTTCTCTATTTGTTCTCCGCTGTCTAAGACAATTCATGCCACTAGCAAAGCTGAGCATCGGGCAGCCTCCCCTAAAGAGGGCTTATTTTGAAATCTTCTGTAGTTGACTTTTTTTCGTGTAAGACATTCAGCTTGGCCAGCTGCCTTGGGATAAAAGGCACAAAGAGACTGAAGCCAAATGAATATACAACTCACTGCAGATCCCTTTGCTGTAAGGAGGAAAGCCCCATGTTCTAATCTTAGAGTCTCATGCCATGGGCTACTGTCCAGAAAACAAAATCAGAAGGGTTAACTTGTAAGTACATAACAGTGCCCTAACTTGCAGAATTCTTGAAATATTCTCATAAAACCACACAACAACTTGAAGATAAAACACTGCATTTTTTACAGTACACTGAATATTTTGTATAAATTTGTAGGATACAAAGTGATATGATTTGTGAATACACTTTAAAATAATTTTGAAATAAACTTAGCTATCACCTCAAATACTTAACTTTTTGTTTTGTTTTGTTTTGTTTAGTTTTTGGAGACAGGGTTTCTCTGTAGCTTTGGAGCCTGTCCTGGCACTAGCTCTTGTAGACCAGGCTGGCCTCGAACTCACAGAGATCCGCCTGCCTTTGCCTCCCAAGTGCTGGGATTAAAGGCGTGCGCCACCACCGCCCCAGCAATACTTAACATTTTTGAAATAACATTTAAAATTTTCTCTTGGGAACTGTGAAGTTATGACCTTCTACTAGCTGTTCTCACCACGTTGTACAATAGAAGTAAAGACTGCTATGTGCTTCCTGTGTGAGATTTTGTGCTTGTTAACAATTACCTCCCATCATCCCCATGCCTACCCTCTGTAACCACCCTTATTCCTGTTCCTGTGAATGAAATTGTTTTAGTTCCAAGTTTAAATGAGAGCATGTCATGTCTATCTTTATGTATTTCTCTACTCCTCTATTCTGTGGTCTCTAAATACATGTTTGTGGCATGTGATTCAAGTGTGCTCATTAGAACAGAATTTTTTCACTTCATTTACATATATATGTATCTATGAATGAAACATTGTCGTTTTATCTTCTCTGGTGGATTTATGAATTTGCATTAGCTTCCTTGGAGATTAGTGCGTTAGTAATATAGGACACTGGGCCATGTATGCTGTGCTGTTGGGGGTATTCTGGTGGTTCATGAGAATAGTTAGTTTCTTAAGAGGGTATTTTTCAGAAGCATGCCCCTTGTAGCATCATATGTAGTATACAGACTCACAGAGATATCTCATAGCAATACTGTACATGGATACAATGATATCATAGAATATTTTGTTTAGGGCCTTGTTCACTGAATTCCTAGAAAAATCAACAAATTTAAATATTATTTACTAAGAGCTAAACTGCTGAGCATCACTATATTCCATACTTGGTGTGTGTGACCTGTGTTTTGGGGTGGTTTTCAGTGCATAGTGCCTTCCCATGGCGAGAGATAGCACTTGTTTTTTTTGTAACCAAAGCTAACCATCAGAGGAGTATCCAGGCATTGCTATCGAGCATCCTAACTGGAAGCTATTCTTTGGAGGTTAAAGAGGTTGTGATTGGGATATATTGTATGAGAGAAGAATAAATAAAAAGAAAAAATAGATAAAGAAAAGAAAAAACATGATGTTGGGTGGGTAGAGGGGAATGATTGGGGAAAGTGGCAAGAATATGATCAAAATAAAATGTATGAATATTTAAAATAATAAAAAAAAGAAAAATCTTTGGAAGACACCATTAGTGTCGCATTTACTTTACAGAAACCCATTTGTATAAAGACTACACTGTGTAATAAACTTACCTAGAGATATTTAAGACTTAAGAATGAAGTTTAAATGTGTAAGCCCACATACAAGAAGCACTGATAATGGACATTGATAGCTTACGTACTAAAGAAGTAATGACTATAAAATATTGGAATTTTATGTTGTTTCTTTTATAAAATTTTATGTAGATCTTACTTACTGTTAGAGCTATTACATGAGTATTTATAGTAAGAGGGGCACATGCACAAAGCAGACAGTCTGCATTTTATTGTTTAAATCATTAAGCTAAGAAAGGAACAAGCATTTACGAATTACAAGTTAACCACACTTAACTAATAAATGTCAAGTTCCCATTTGACTGGCTAATTACATTCAATAATATTAAAGGTCATCATTTGCAAGTTGCCTCACTGCCTAGTGTTTTAATTTTTAGTAACAGATTTATGGTTCTGACCCTCATAATTAAATTACTTAATTCTAAATGTTTTATGGCTTTGTTATTATTGATTGTTGAGTTTATTTTCTTTTTAGCTTCCTTGCTTTGGAAATGACACAATATTTCCTTTTGTTTTGTTTCAATATCCATTGACTTTTTCCATAATGTATAACCAAATGCTAAATCTGTCACCTTCTCATTTAAAATGTAAATGAAAATGTATGTAGATATCAATATGAATTAACTTTGCAATTGAGAGACCTGGGGACATGTCTCCATAGTTAAAAAATCATATCACTCTGGCATAGGACCTGGGTTCAGTTCCCATCACCCACCTCAGACTGCTGAGGACTACCTGTAACTCCATCTCTAGATATTTCAGGACCTTCTTCTGACCTTCATAGGCACCTGCATGCACACACATGGTCTACACACATCACATACACATAAAATGACAATGAATAAATCTAGAAGTCCAAATGATTTTTTTGTTAAACCATCATAGTATGCAAACACCTGGTATTCTAAGACATTTCACTTTTCTTTATATTGGAAACTTCCAATCTGTGTATTTTAGTCTTAGTATTACATTGCACTGCAAGAAGCTGCTGATATTCGATCACTGAACCTATAACACTGATCGCTTTCTATGGTTCAATTTAACTTTTGCAACAGGAAGACTGTGCACAGAGCAGTGGCACTGTCCATGACAAGCTTTCGAGACACTTAAAATACACTTCCAAAATACAGGGTGAGAGTCATTGTAAGCTGTTTTCTTTTTTAATGAGAATTCTGTTTTCACCTTTTATTTATTTTTAATTGGCACATAAAGTGCACACATTTGTATGCTAATATATAAATTTTATGGTTTGTGTGGATAAACACGTGGTTTCTTGTCATACTAGACAATGCTTTACCCTAATCTGTACCCAAATCCTGTGCGTTTCTGATACAATGAACATTCAAACTTGAGTGAATATTTTTTCTTTCAAATGTTTATCATTTCTTTGTGCTAAAAACTGTCAAACATTTTCTTCCATCTGTTTTGAAATGTGTTTGCTTTATTGCTATCTACATTCACCGTCAGTGGCACATGGAAACTTATTTCTCCTCTCTAACTTGAGCTACGTTCCCCTCATCCTTCATACTTTCTTTAAGTGACAAGAAAGCTTCAAACTTCATGAATGTATAAATATGTAAACAGTTCTTGAGCAATCTTATATTGGGTATGGTGTATTTTACAGCCTCCATATAAATAAATTCCTGCAATAAGATTATAAGGTGGCTGATATCATTTTACCAACATAGGAGCCAAGAGCAGAGAACCATGGTGGTATTTCTACACTGGAATTGGCTGTTTTGGCAGAAACTCCCACATGAAGGCAGGATGAAGCTGGAGTCATCACCCCTTGGTTGTGAGCCACAGCTCCATGTCCAATTTCTAGAACACTCATTTTCTTCCAGCCCCTTCAGAAAGCCAGGTTTATTCAGGGAGGATTGACCTATGAATAATTTATGATTTTGTTTGGAATGCTTAGGTTGGACTATTGGCAAACACATTGTTTGTGTGACTGTGAACTAATTAGTGACCATTGGCTGTTTTGCAGAACTATTTATTTTAAACATCTACACACATCAAAGCACACTAATGAACATTCATGCTTATAAAAATTTGGTACTCGGTCCTGAGTTCCTTGCTCGTGCTCTCTCTCCTTCTGCTCCTGATTTGGACCTTGAGATTTCTGTCCGGTGCTCCAATGTGGGTCTCTGTCTCTGTCTCCTTTCATCGCCTGATGAAGGTTAATATTCAGGAGGATGCCTATATGTTTTTCTTTGGGTTCTCCTTATTTAGCTTCTCTAGGATCACTAATTATAGGCTCAATGTCCTTTGTTTATGGCTAGAAACCAAATATGAGTGAGTACATGCCATGGAGGGAAATGGGAGGCGGTGGCGGGGAAGAGTCAGAAATCTTTAATAAATAAAAAAAATTGGTACTAAAAGTTGTTTCTAAAAATATTCCAAATATTAGAAAACAAAAATAGTGTGTAGATATTAACTTTTTTTCTTCCATTTGTAGGAAGAGTTGAACCTTACACTTCATGAAATTGTGTATTAACAGAGAAACTGTCTCTCTATTTTAAGAATTTTCTGTGTAATATTTTTACAAAAGTAAACATATACATGTGAAAATAAAATACAGTAGTCCCCCCAGAGTTAGCTCCTTGAGAAGTCCATGGTATTCTCAAAAAGGGGTGGAGTGGGGTGATGCTACAAAATCCTGCAAACCTCTCTGGGTTTGATTAATTTGAGACAAGCTGTATCCAGCTTGTAAAAGACTATTCTTTGTCCTGCATTAGTAACTGAATATAAATTTATCAGATGACTACACTATGGAATACACTATATTAAATATCACAGACCTCAAAAAAAATGGGCAACTGTGGTATAATCCTTTCTTTTTGATTTTTTTTTTTTGAGACAGGGTTTGTCTGTAGCTTTGGAGCCTGTCCTGGAACTCGCTCTGTAGATCAGGCTGGCCTCGAACTCACAGAGATCCACCTGTCCCTGCCTCCCAAGTGCTGGGATGAAAAAGGTGTGCGCCACCACTGCCCGGCTATGTATACTCCTTTTTCTTTAAAGGAGTCAAACTAATAAAACATGAAAAACTGAATAAAGCATGCGTGTAGACACTGTAGGTATCAGTGACAGCAAATGGCGGGTGATAATAACTCAGAGGTCACTACATGCTTGGTAACTATAAAAAAACACTTCCTTAAGACAGTATCACATAATATGACCTTGAAGAATAAATAGAATTTCAACACAGAGAAATGAAAAAACAAGAATCCAGGGTATCAGCATCATAAAAACAGGGACCTACCCTGACCCCTGGCTCAGCTAGCTGGTTCCACAGGATATAAATTGAATATGCAAGATAAAAATACCAGAATCCTTTTCAATCCCTACCTTTTATTCAAAGAGAAAGTATAAAAAGTCCTGAATAAGAATATAAGAGGAATGCAGCCACGCTGTTTTTTGTAATTATTTGGTGGAGGAATCAAATCTTTAGAGACCTGTTGTAGGTCATCTCAGTCCTCTCATGACCCACTGTGGTAGATTCCATGGACAGTGTCCTGAGATGCTCTATGATAGCTCTTGAAAAAAAAAAAAACATCTGGCCTGGGAACTGTGTCAGCAAAAGAAGAAAGTTGATTCTTGGGTTATGAAGAGGCTGCTTAAACTAGCTGCACTGTGGGAGCCCTCTCCACCCCCCGTTAGTAATGCACGTGTGTACCTGAAGTGAAATCATCCATTTGAAAAAGGTAGATATGATGAAGTCAAGTCAAAGAAAAAAGAATCACATAGAACCAAAGGATACATTACAATTGTAATCTATGATACAAACTTGATTAAGAGGTCTTAACTTGCAAGGATAGAAGTGTCTAGACATAGAGAGCTACTGATATATCCAGAACAATGGAAGGGGAAGTATAAAAAGCAGAGCATGATGAATATTTAGAGATCCATGTATAGAGTCCTTGCTGTTTAGTCACTAATTGGAAGATATTAATTTATATAAGCCAGCACAGCCAAAGGAATGCTGCACATAATGTCACATATTGAAGCAAACATTTCCACCTGAATGTGCTCTCACGTTCATGTCAGATAGACAGAGTGAGGGAAAGTGGGCACGGGGAGGCTGCATTCCAACAGTGTGTGTTGTGGGCATCTGTGGAGCAATGAAACACTAAATGTCAGTAGCACATACAGTTAACACACAGCAATTGAAACCTAATAAAAGACAACCACAAAGAGAAAGACCACCAACAACTGAGAAAGCATCCAGAAAGTGAAAGAAAACAGAATCTTTACCATACATAAGCAGAAGAACTTCTCAACATCAATATGCAGTGGAGCAATCAGAAAACATTAAATCAGAACTCACAAAGGTTAATTGAAAATTTATTTCCATAAACTTATTTCCATGGTTTTATTTCAAATCTTATGTTAGTATACAAAAGAATAAATTTCATTGATTGTCTGAGTCAGTGTTTAATTGCTGTGAAGACACACCCTGACCATGGTAACTCTTACAAATGAAACATTTAATTGAGGTTTGCTTGCATTTCAGAAGTTTAATCTGTTATCATCATGGCATGGAGTATGGCAGCATGCACACAGACATGGTGCTGGAGAAATAGCTGAGAGTTCTACAACCCAGTCTACAGGCAGCAGGAAGAGAGTGATACTGGGCCTGCCTTGGGCTTTTAAAATCTCAAAGCCCATCCTCAGTGACACACTTCCTCCAACAAGGCCATACCTGCTAATCCTTTCAAATAAAGCTGCTTCCTGTTGAGGAAGCATTCAAATCTATGAGCCTATGGAGGGAGCATTCCCATTCAAACCACCACACTGACTTCCATCAACAGTGTATTAACTTCAAGAATTCTAAGACTAAATATGCTATAATATTTTATTGTATGTCAAAAAATACATAAATAATCTTGAAAGCAGTAAAATATCATGCCTTTAAATTTTATGTTAATTTTTCTAAATAATATTTGTTACTAAAAGCAATAAACTATGTCTTTCCTCACAAAATCATGCAAAACCACTATTAGATTATGACTATTTTTGAATTATAGGCCACCTCTGTTTCTAAAATTGATTTGCAAATGGTTTAAAACTGTATATATATAATATCATATGATATACAATATATAATATACAATATACAATAATACAAATAGACAAGGTACCAGCAATTTGCAAATCAATAGGTAAATGATAAGTGAGGTTTTAACATATTATCATTTTACTGTTTTCCATAATAACAATTTTCAAATTCTGCCCTTAAAACAAACTAGGCTGGGGAGGAGATGGAATATAAAAGAAATGAGAGGAAGAAAAGGAATCTCTCAAGAATCCCTCACAGTAGAAATTACAAAAGAAATTTTCATCAAAATGGTGAAGTCAGGATGATAATTAATTTGTTATAAGGGAACTCTGGTAAAGAGGTTTTAGGAGCCAGGCAGAAGGAATTACTAAGAGTTTGAGGCCATTGGGGGCTACACAAAGACAGTAATTAGGAAAACCTGTTCATCTTCAGAAGACCATGTGAACCAGAGCGCAACAAAATAATAAAGGACAAACTGGGCGGTGGTGACGCACGCCTTTAATCCCAGCACTCCGGAGGCAGAGGCAGGCATATCTCTGTGAGTTCGAGGCCAGCCTGGTCTACAAGACAGGACAGGAACCAAAAAGTTACGAAGAAACCCTGTCTCGAATATCCAATAAATAAATAAATAAATAATAGAGGAAAGGGCTGTAAAAGAATTGCATGTCAGAGAAGAGCCAGAAAAATAACTCCTACCACCTTGTTGACACAAAACCTTCAGTAGTAATTCATATGTAAATCATTTATTGTACTATAACTGATTTTTAATTGCAAAACTTGATTAATGAATACTACTCTGATAACTTTGGAATATCTCATTTAAAAATTAAATATTAGCTAAATTAAAATACTTTAAAAAAATCTCATGGAAGAACTCATATGTCCCAACAAAAAATATGATGATATCAAAATGAATGAAACAATTAAAAACATGGACTTTAGACTCAGAATATGTTATGCATAAATTGCAACATCAAATAAAGGAAGCTTGGCTAGAAGAAATAAAAAAAAAAATTTAAATTAAAAAAAAGTCCTTCAGTGGTAAAATACTACCCTTCAGGTTACTTGGTTTCAAAATTTTAATCAAGATAGCTATGAAAAATTTAACAATTATTAAAAATTTGCAATTTTCTGTTTTAATGTCTGGCATAAGATAAAAGAGACTTATAAGTCTCTGGAGTGAAGTAATGGTATGGACTTGTTGGATTGAGTGGAAGCATGTTTCATGGAGAAAAATATATCCAGCAAAGTTCTAGAAGCCAAAGTAGGGAGCAGTCAAGATGAATGGATAGGGCTCAAGTCAATGACCACAAAGGGAAATAAAACTGAATTGGTCACATAGTGATTGATAGCTTCAACAAGTAATTTCCAATTGCTTGCACACTCTAGGATGACAAATCTCCAGACATTTTGTCACAGTAATTTACTCAAATATAGCACAATCATTACTTATGAGATTTAAAAACAAAGTTCACAACAAACTAAAATTACTTTAATCACTTTAATCTCCCATCTTTGCTTTTATTTGTTTGCAATAACAACCTATTTTATGCCTGAAACCTCATCACAATTTAAGGACCCTGTACCTTAGGTTTTCTGTCTTAATAATGATGGTTGTTACATGAAAACAATACTTTGAATAGGATTGCAACCAATAGTTTATACCACCATGAGGTTCCTATTACTAGATGCTCAGAATCTTTTTGAGGTTTATTTATTTGTAATATTCTCTCTCTCTCTCTCTCTCTCTCTCTCTCTCTCTCTCTCTCTCTCTCTCTCTCTGTGTGTGTGTGTGTGTGTGTGTGTGTGTGTGTGTGTGTGTGTGTGCAGGTATGTGCTCATGACTTCATGTACCAACTGAAGTCAGTAGAGGAGAGCCACCTAGAACTGGGGTTATTCCCAACACGGATGCTGGGACCTGAACATAGATTCCTCTGTAAAAAGAGCTAGCATTCTAGCTCCTGAAAATAATGTTACAAAAAGAAAGGATTACATCTAATTTCCTAACTTGTCTTTATTATATATTAAAATTTTAAATGACTCTTAAAATAGGCATTTCCATGTTTTTGATAGATTAAAAGTTTAATTGACAAGTACTAAGCCTTTCCAATATATATTTCACTTTTTATAAATTTTTCATACAATATATTTTGTTCATATTCTTTGCCCTCTCCCAACTACACCAAGAACCCACCCCTTCCTTACTTACCCAACTTTAATTCTTTCTTTTTAAGGAAAAAATCACATATGTCACCAAAAAGGACAGAAAAAAACTGCAATATTTTTCATCATGTGGAAATTGTAAATATATTCAAATATAACCAAGCATGGAAATTAACCCAGGCTTATGGGGCATAAATCCTCAGAAAACAAAAATTATTAAAGCAGACCGATTTGTAAAAGTTACTTTATTGGCGTCTATTTCAGGGGTACGATGACGGCTATGGGGGTGAATATGATGACCAGACCTACGAGGCTTACGATAACAGCTACGTGACCCCGACACAAAGGTAAGGCATTTGCAGGCTCGTCACTTTTCCAGGAGTTATCACTGCTCCAGGTTGTATTATACATGTGAATTACAGTTGTGTGAAGGTTTCAAGTAGTTGGCTTATCTCCATTACCTGTCTAAGTTATGAAATTACTTATTAGACCCCAAGATGTACACTATAGTAACTCTGATGGTAACTCCTGAACTACAAAAAGAGAAACAATAGCATGTAACTTGAGACAGGGTGATTAGCATACAATGAACTCATTTAACAAGCTTATACTTAAGGAAGCACTACTGCTTACAGACATTATTTTAATGAGCTTGTTATTTCATTAACAAGGCAGGCACTTGCTCAATGCGGCTATTTTTTAAAAAAAAACTAATCTGTAATTTTTACTTGTAAATCACAAGGACATCTTATCGGTAAGCTGAAAATAGGCAATTAGAAAAAAATATCTCCAAGAATAAAAAAAATCCTTTTCTTTTTTCATCAATATCTGTAAATTGCTCGATATCTCTTTACACTGAGCTAGAATTAGTGATGTTGATAAATTTGTACTACTGGAAAGTCAGATTTTGACATATTGCTTATAAATGATAAAACTTAACCATTTAGGGCACCCTTGTATGAAGCCCACAAATGTGAGCTACAGTGGAAGCAGCTCCATAAAAAAACATATCTGTAGAGAACCCCATCTGCCGAAAGATTTTTTGTAATTATGGTTCTTTATGACCAGCTCCCCGCTCTTCCTTCCCATACTATAGAATCTACAAATAAGTTTTGGCTGTACACTTGCTCTTTCTACCATGCCATATAGAGAAGCAATACAACAGCATTATTTTTTTTATTTTTTACATGAATGTTATTGTGTTTATTGTATGAATTAATAAGATTCACTGTGGCATTCTCACCAGTATTTCTCATGTCAGTTTATGGTTTCTACTTCCTGGCCTTGTCCACCTTCCTTCTCTCTCCTCCTTTCCTGGTCCATTTCCAAACCCCAATGGACTCTCTTCCACTTTCAGGACTCTTTGTTGGGATTTCAGTTTCTACATCTATCAGAAAATAAGCAATATTTGTTCATGAACCTGGCTTATTTCCACTTAATATGATGATATCCGTTTCCACTGATTTTCATGCATGTGGCAGTATTTCATCCTTTTTTGTAGTAAATAAGACTACAATGTGTATTTACACATATACAGCATTTACTTTACCCATTGTTCTATTTAGGGTTACTATTGATATGAAGAAACACTATGACCAAAAGCAAGTTGGGGAGGATTAGAATTTGGAAGTAAGAGCTGATTCAGCAGGAGTACTGTTTACTGGCTAACTCCCCATTGCTTGTTCAATCCAGGACAAAATCCAGGACCACTCGTCCAGGTGTGGCCCCACCCATATTGATTGGACTCTCCCCCATCAATCACCAATTAAGAAAATGACTTACAGCCCCATCTTAGGGAGACATATACCTACTTGAGGCTTCCTCCTTATCGATGACTTTAGCTAGTGTCAACTTCACGTAGAACTACCCAGCACACCCATTCTTCTTTAGACTTCCAGCAGGCAGAATCCATCACTTAACTATTGTACATAAAGTCACAGTGAAAAGGAGCAGTCAGGAATCACTTTCCTATGCTGAGTTCATTGGCTTTGCAAGTGTATCCACGTGTGCTACGGCTTAAAAACATGGAGGTTTATCGTTAACGGAATGAGGATTCACTATATCAGTTTCAGTATTATGTTAAACTTCTACCAACAATGCAGTGTATGCCTGCCCTTTGTACAACCTTGCCGGAATGTTTTCATTTTCCTTTTTCTTGGATAATTTTCATTTTCACTGTTGTGAAATGAGCTTCCAATGTAATACTGATTGGCATTTCTTTGGTGGCTAAGACTATGAGGTATTTTTTCTTATATTTATTGGGCCTTTGTGTTTTTTCTCTTTTTGAGAAGTGTTTATTAAAATCATTTGTACATTTTTCTTGGGTTGTTTATATTTTGACCTCTACATCTCATATGGATATTGATTTTCTGTCAGATAATAGCTGGCAAAGACATTCCTCTATGTTATTGGATTTTTCTTGCATTCTTACGACTATTCCCCTATGTGATAAAGGAAAAAATGTTTTTATTTAACAGAATCCTGTTTACCAATTTTTAAATTTTTTTCTACTGATTTTGGAATTTTGCCCAAAAACCCATTGCTCATGCTGGGATCATGAAATGAATTTCTCTGCTTTCCTCTGGGAGTGTGAATTTCAAGTCTTAAGTAACATTTTTAACACATTTTTGAGTTGATTTTTAGACAAGTTAAGAAAGAGAGATTTAGTTTCATTTTTCTACATGTGTTTTTTTAGTTTTCCCATACCATTTGTAACAGATGATCTCCTTTCCTCAAATTTATTATACAATATATTTTCAGTTCCCTTGCTGTGACTGGGTGGGTTAAAGATGTGCTGATATACTTATTGGTACTCTGTCCTTCTGTTCCATTGGTCTACTTGATTGTTTATTTGCTAAGATTTGTTACTCTTTCATTCTTTATGAAGATTCCAGAACGGATATTTAAAAATAAGAGTACTGGCTTTGTGGGAGCCTAGCCTGTTTGGATACTCACCTTCCTAGACCTGGATGGAGGAGGGAGGACCTTGGACTTCCCACAGGGCAGGGAACTCTGACTGCTCTTCGGACTGGAGAGGGAGCAGGAGAGGAGTGGGGGGAGGCGGGGAGGAGGCAGAAATTTTTAATAAAATAAATAAATAAATAAATAAATAAATAAATAAATATTACTTTAGTATTCATTGTTTTCTCAAATAATTTTTGGAATTTTTTCTCGTACTATGAAGAGTATCATCTTAGTTAGCATTTCTATTGTTGTGGTGAAACACCATGACAGAAAGCAACTTGAGCATGAAAGGGTTCAGTCCACAATGCAGGAAACTCAGGGAAGGAACTGATGTAGAGGTCAGGTCATAGAAGAATACGGCATACTAGCTTTTTCCTCAAAGTTTGCTTAGCCTGCTTTCTTATAGACTGCAGGACCAACTCCCCAAGGGTGGCATCACCCACAATGGACCGGGCACACCATCAATCACCAATTAAGAAAATGTACCATGGGCTTGCCCATAGGCCAATCTGGTGGGAGCATTTCCTCAATTGAGGTTCCTTCTTCCCAAATGATTTTAGCTTTTGTCAAGTTGAAATAAATCTAGCTAGCAAAGATATCATGATTATTTTGATGAAGGTTGCATTTTTTGTATGTCTAATTTAGTAATTTGATATCTTGAGTTTTTTCCACATTTTAATGCAATTCTATTATAAACTTCCATAAACATATACAATGCATTTTGATAATGTTCACTTCCTAGTCATTCCTCTAAATCATTCCAGATCCACCCTTACTCCCAATTCATTCCCAAATTTGTGTCAGTTTTTATTTTTATTTTTATACTCCAGTGAGTCCAGTTTTTGTTGTCCTTATACTTCTGGGTGTAGGGTGTAAGGCCATCCACTGGAGTGTCGTCAACCTAAAAGCAAATAAAGTAGCTGTCATTCTTGGTGTCTATGAGTTTCCCAACCATGGGTTCTTGACCAGGTTTGCAGTAGTACTAATCATGTGGTTTCTGCTCTGCAGCCAGCCTTCACTCTAATCAGGAAGTGGTTGTTATCTCCCTTAACATGCATGTCACTATTGTATTCATAGACATGTTGTCATGTTGGTCATTATTGTAGCTCACGGTATTCACAGCTGGGTCAGGCTATTAATAACTTTCCTCCAAAAGCAGCCTAAATAGCAACCACCTCCCAGTGCTATGAAAACTAGCGAACAAGGAAGAAGGTTCCTGGTTACTACCTCTGTTTCTTCATGTTGTATGACCAAACTGTGTGGTATCTTCAAGAACAGAGTTCTACCATCAAATTATGATGGACAACCAAAAGAAATGACTCCTACAAAAGCCTGAATTTGGCGGGGGGGTGGGGAGGCTCTCCAAGATACTACCAAACAACAATTTGAGGGATGGTAACCGAAACCCAGTATTAGGCTTTTTATTCTTAAAGCACTCTCTTAATGTGGAATTGTTTATGCCTATGTAAGTACTTTTACTAATTAAAATAAGGAATACAGGCCCCCTAAAATAAATTATAATAATTCTCATCTTGTAATTTGTAATAATCATTTTTTTTGTTTTGTTTGTTATCATTCAATCACTGCTAATACAGAATCTTTCACTAGAAGTATTACATAATTCAAGTTCACCCTGGCCTACATAATGAGTTCCAGGCCAAACATGGCAACATAAAGAGACCATGTCAACAGAGAGATGAACATGAGGAATGAAAAATGAGGAGACAGAGACAGAGAGACAGACAGAGATGAGACTTGGAGACTTTCAAGATATTTTCAATAAATGAATTTAAATTAATATATTAATAAAAGAACTATTATTTCATAAAATTGCATGGGATTTTAGTATAATATCAGTATGTACTACTGATAAGCAGATGAACAGTGGAAAATTTATTGACAAATGTATGAAATGTTTAGTCTTATGTTATATTATTAGTGTTTCAGCATAGGAAGAAGGTGTGATTAACAATTCATTTGGGGGTGGAGCTCAGTGAATAAGTGACCATTTAGTATATATAAAGCCCTGGTATCCATCCCAGCTGCCCAAAAGTCTAGTTAATTAAATGAAATATGAGTGTATACATAGTAGTATAGGAACTGGAGGGACAATACTTAATTTTTAAATGATAATATAATATTTGCTGCTAATGATTTGTGTGAGGACTCATTTGCAACTCTGTATGTATTTATATACTTAGAGGGTGAAAAAGTGCAGGAAATACATGTCAAGTGAAGTTCATTTTCTCAAATTCAGATTTTTTTCTAAGGTGACTCCTTAATTAAACTATTAATGCAAGACTTTCTCAATTTTTTTAAACTTTATTATATGAAAGAGAAATACTACAAATAAAAGACATTATATATGAAATTAACCATATCCAGAGAGTGAAACTCAGTGACCTTCCTGACAGTCAGAGCAGCCATTTGACAGTGAAACTGTGGAGCTTCAGAAAAAATTTTTGCTTTCACTATTGAATATATTTTATGCACTGCCAAAACCAAAACTAGAAAAAATAATGTAAGACTTGAATTAAAGGAGAAAAAGAAATAAAGTGAAAAATATATGACCATGTGACTGCAACATTCATGAACAACTTGAATATTTTGGTAGAGAATACAAATTATATTTGTTTTATTAAAGTGAAAGTCAGAAGAAGTACTGGTACTGATTTCTGACATCAAAACAGGAAATGTGGAATCCATCAGAAATAAAATGAAAAGGTCTCTGGATGACTAGTCAGTAGGTGAACACAGAGTGGTAGAAATTAGAAGGCAGAAGCCAGGTGATTCCTTCCGGGAATCATTGTATCATCCTCAGCAGAGGTTCCAGGGGAGTTCACAAGGTAACTAGTGTGAAAGTTCGCCCAGAGTTCAAAAGAAGGAACAGCTTAATTAATCTCTCGTTGCTTTGGAAGGCACCATGACTTCTGAATTTCTTCAAATGGATTAGGAAAAATTCTGTAGACTGCTCAGGAGACAGCTTAACTGAGTGACGTTAATGGCTGCTGAGGAATGTAGTGTTATAAAGAATCTCCAACCGGGTTTTCCCCGTGATTTCAGGCTAAGAGAGAAAGCAAAAGAATAGAACTCGGAGTTATTATGCCACCTCCAAATTGCAGAACAACTGCGGTTTCCAGGGTGACTCGCTTTCTAGAGTCTTTGGCTTAAAACCCGTTATACTCTGTGGTAACTGGGCCAAAGAATCTTTGATACCATTTACCACATCTTAACTCGTCCTGGAGGCATTAGCATTTTCAGAGATTGCCTAACATCACACAACTTCATGAAATTTTTTGCTAACATTTTGCAACTGAAAATATCTATATCAAAAGAATTCATAGATGTGGAGGGTAACTATTTTATTTAGATATGAATGGTATTGTCACAAATGAAAATTAAAAGGTCAGGTCTGAAAATTTTGATTCTAACAGCAACAATTTAGTGTGGATGTGAAGTGCTAAGATTTTATAATTTCTTAGTGTAAAAGAATCCATCTGTCTGAATATGTATAATGGTTAGGTGTGCAAGGTTAGGTGTGTAGGGTGCAAGATGGATGAGGCACCCGAGGTAATTTCAGGGAAGTGTACTCAGGGGACTATTTTCCCTGGCAGAGTACCACAAGGAAGAGTTTGATCCTCTGAGAGGTCAGTATTTCTGTGGCTGAGTTGTTCTGCTACCCAAAATGGAAATTAATGTGAGACAGAGAGCCCTGTAGGAAAAGCCACTAGACTTGAGCTGACCCTTTTACCTCAGAGTCGGGCAGAAGTATAAAGATCTCGTAGATATTGCAACACCTCTGCCTTCCCCACAGTCTCTCCCATGGATCCCACTGTCTTGATCCTTTAGGAAGCAGAGAGTATAAATGATCCAAGAGACGGAGCGGTCATTAGTCATCCTTCCAATAGAAAAGAGGATAAGAAAGATGAGGACATTAAGAGCAGGCGAAGAGGCCTCTCACAATATCCAACCATTTGTAATATACCTCGATAACTAGCCATTGTAATGATTCGTGTCAGCTGCATGAAGACTGTAACATTGGCATAAAATTGCTATGGAAACAGTCCTGCATTGAGGTTTTAAATGATTTTTTTTTATTTGTGAAAATATTTACTCATTCTTACAAAAGTACAGTGAATATATGAAATGCAGATTGGATAGAAAATGTACCTTTTTAAAGGTCTCGGCTCCTTGCTAGTCATATCCCTAAGGGTAGGAACCCTCCTTTTCTACCTTAAAGTCTACTTGCCGTTAGAGCATCGCCGGGCAGTAACAGTTCAGTGCTCTGCTGTGTTGAGGGGACTTTATCTCCTTGCAGCATCATGTGAACAAGGCACCGGTTTCTAATTCTAGTTAATTCCAAAAATAAAGTCAAACTCATGGCCCTTAAGTCTACAGCCTTATAAAGAAAGAATAATAAATTCTGAACTTTGACCTGGATCATAAATTCAACAGATTTCCAATACACACCTAAACAGAACAGAACAGGACAGAATAGGACAGGACAGAGAAACAGAGAGAACACATATGCAGTGTACTAAGAATGCAAGGCATTACTTAAAAAAAAAAGCCTGACTAAATAATTCTTCTAAACATGAAAAAAATCAAATTAATTATTTTTTCAGGCTGAAGTTTAAGGTGAGATTTTTATTTGATGCTAAGTTTACAGAAAGCCTTCTAATGAAAATATACAAGTGAAAGCTGTACAGTAACTTAATAAACATTTTGATATTAGGCAACAGCTTGTCTTGCTTTTTGGAATCACCATTCACCATAAAACTGTTCGCTTTCATTCTAAAACTCGGTTCTCTTGTCTCAACACTGCAGTCCATGGTATTATTGAATCTATAGGATTATTGGATTTGAGATATTTTCCCACAGCTATTTCACAAGTCTGTTGTATGTTCATGATATCTACAAGTCTCTGCATGAATAAAAGAGTAGATTTCACATCGTTTGAATTTAATTTCTACTGAATGAAACTTGGTGTCTTGACACCCTCATTTCCTTTTATTTCAGATAAAGACCTTAGAGAGACAGCCTAAATATAAGAGAAACAATGAATTTTCTCAAATTATCCACTGTTTATGGTAACAACTTCTTTTTTATTAGTTTGAACTGAATTTCCATGGTAACTAGACTGCTTGCAAAAATAAACTTCCCATGATACCTTAACAAGACCAGTTAGAAACCACATTGTCCTTGGTTGCATGAATGGTCATCTTCCACAGGAACCTAGGGTCCCCAGTTAACTATTAAAGCCTGGTCACCTTTCTGTGGAGATGAAAAGGTCTCTCCTCACTAGGTTAATGTAGAGTTGGAGACACAACTCAGCAGGAAACCTGAGAAACAAAGGTAAGCCACACACAATCAGAGCTCCAGGAATGAACCATTTTAAGCTGTCAGAAACCCAATGTGTTGCAAAGGGTCTATCATGAAGGCCAGGCTGGGGAAATTCTTATTTCAGTGATAGGTAGAGACTTGGCATTACTGAAGATAGATAGATAGATAGATAGATAGATAGATAGATAGATAGATAGATAGATAAATAATAAATAAATAAATCATATTTAATGTGTAGTTAAACACAATACGGAAGGAGTCAGGGATGCTGTTAAATAACTATCAAAATATAAAATAAAAAGTGGCAGCCAGGCTGTGGTGTCATATACCTTTAAACCCATCACTTACTCAGGAGACAGAAGCAGGCTGATCTCTGTGAGCTCTAGGCCAACCAAGTCTACAAAGCAAGTTCTAAGATGGCTAGGGTTATTACACAGAGAAACCCTGTCTCAAGAAACAAAATCACAAAAGGCAAACATTATGATTGAGCTGAAACCATCCTTTGTTCAAATATAGGATGATAGAGCTGTGTGGTCCTTACGATGGCCCAGGGGTTTCTGAACAAAAGCTGAAGTCTAGACTTTTAACTACTATCTCTATGTGACAAACCACATGAAAGATTAGTGGGAATATAATGAATTTCATCAGTGTTCAAGTTATGACTTGGTTTGGTCCCACTGTGGTGTCTGGATTCTCACCTGGAAGGACACAAAAGCCGAATCTTAGTGACAGGACACTGGAGTTATCTGGAGATTGCCTCTGATTAAATGATCCTGTAAGTCTACACCAAAAATGGAACTATTGTGTAGAGTCCTCATAGATGCCTTTTGTGTCTTTCAGGTTTCCTCATAGTAGGGCAGCTCCCAGTGCCAGGTGGGTGTCCCAAACCAAAAGCGGAATATACACTGCCTTTTCTGATGTATCCTCATTCCCTTAGTTATACGAGACCTACAAGCCAAGCCAGAATAGGTATTAGACATCATTGGTGGACCAATGACTGGCATGGCTCAAGGATGGAAAATACTATTGTAGCCAGGCTTTGGACACACAGCGTGGTGCATCAGTTATTCAATGTTAATACAGTACTTTTAGATGCTAGCAATATCTTGAAAAACATTAAATACTTGTGAATTAAACATAATATATCTGTTAATTATTCTGCCTATTTTCTAAATTCTGCTGTACACAAAACGTGAGTATAGCGAAATCAGTGTACTTGGGCTGGAGAGATGGCTCAGCCGTTAAAGGCTAGGCTCACTACCAAAAATATAAGGAATCAATGTACAGATACTGTTCCAAGAAATTGGTATTGCAGATTCATTCAGGGTGGTCACGTGAAGCAGTAGTACACGGTCTGCAAAAGATATTTGGAGGATTAGGGCAATATGTGTGCTTGATCAGAGAGAAGACGAAGACTGGTGTGCTAGAAGCTAATGTAAGGGAATGTGAGGGGCAGTGCAGGAGGCTTCAGGAACTGAAGCTGGGATTTTACTGATGTGGTACAGCTAAGCCCGGAGGGGGCACCATCTCGTGCAAGGACCAAGAAATTAAAGTATAATTCTCTCCCGAACCATAGTTCCTTCAGGAGTATCCAGTTATAAAGTACTTAGGTTTGAAAAGGCATTCCTTGAAATGACACAAAGAAAACGAAGGCTGGACATATTATCAAAAAATAAAATAGCATCTGGTAGAGTTTGGTATACTCGTGAAGTCTAAAAGCCCCAGTCCAGAGTTGATCTTTGTTGTGGGGGTAAAATAAGATCAAAAGGATTGTAAGAGCTGGAGGTAAAGGAGGACTACTACAAATAGTGTCTTCTGGACCTGACAGGGTCTTTGTACTCGTCAGCTCACAGCTGCTGTGGCTGCCTGTACTAGACCTGCACCAGATAAGACAATTGGTATTTTATCATGAATGGGGTGATGGAATCATAGGCTCAACCACTAGCTGAGAGTTATTTGACAATCAATGGTTGCTGGGGGAGGGAGACTCTGTTATTCATGGGTAGGATAGGTTGTCCATCCTTCAGGGGATGGCCCTACACCTATGCCTATAGTGGAGGCACTAATTGGACTCAGTAAGTTATAAAGAAGGGGACATGAAGTCAAGGTGGAGGAATGTTGAAGGGTAAAAGTGAGCGAGAAGTTAGAGAAAGGGATTGTGTAGTAGATATAATCAAAATGCATTGTGTATGCTTTATAAAATTCTCAAAAAGATAGATGAAGAAAACGAAATTTAAAAGTGTGTTTGCACTAAACCAACACAGTATATTAAGGCTCAAAACATTTTTGTTATATTTTTAAATCATAAAAAAATAAATCTACCATATGACCCAGCTATGTTTCTCTTTAGTGTATGCCCAAAGGACTCAATATACTAATCTGCAGATGCTTGGTTCATCTTGCTCATTGTTGGTATATTCACAATAACTAGGAAATGGAAACAACATGAATGTTCCTCCGCTGGTGAGTGGATAAGAAAAGCATGGAATGTATACATAATGTAATTCTGTTCGTTTATAAAGAAAAAGGAAATTATGAGCACTTCCCAGTAAGTAGTCAGAACCAGAAAATATGATGCTGAGTACCAGGGAGATAAATGCTGCATGTTATTTTTTATTTGTTGATCATAGCTCCATATCTTTAGATGTGAGTTATAACCTGGAGAAACCACAGAAGTCAGGGAAACAGAAAGAGACTGTCAGTGGGGCGAAATAACGAGCTTCGGGTAGAGGGAAGGAGGCTAGCAGGTCATAAAATATGAAAGGAAAATAGGAAAAATGAAGGGGGAAAACTGCTGATAATTATTGTAGCAGTCTGCTCCTACAAGGTCAGCTAGGGTTCCTGGGTAGGGGATCCTCGAGACCAAAAAAAAAAAAAAAAAGAAAAAACAGAAAACAGGATAGAACCGGGAGGTTTGTCTGGTCATGCTGAAGCAGCCAAACAGCCCAGAGTTTATTTCAAAACTTGCATATATACAAAAGCAGAACAAAGCACAGCACAGGCAGTGAGTCAGTGTCTAACCAAAATACCATTCCTGTCCTTGAGTGAGCAGCCTCCTGTTCAACACGAGCTTGCTGCTCGGAAGCAGGCTTACTTCCTATCTTGGTGTTCCTGGGGTTTGTCATCAGCAGTATATTGTCTACTAGATAGAGTATTCTTTTATCACGGGCTATAAAAAAAAAGTGGAGCAGGCAAACTTGAACTCAAATGACTTCTTTAAGTCAAAGAGACTCCAGATGGAAACTGAGTCACACACACATGGGATCCCACAAATTATATGTATATTATGGCAATATATTATATATGCATAATTTAAAATATATTTATTATATATTCAATGTCTATTTAGTATATATGAAATGAATTTATGCAACTTGGATTAACAGTTGCCTCACCAAAGAACCTCAGACTATCTACTTAAAATTCCCAATGCCAGTCACAGGAAATCTCTGTTAACATTATTATACAGGGGAGGTTCCTAAAACAACACAGGCCATTGCCTTTGTTTTTAGTTGCCTAAGAACATGAAGGTAAAACCAAATCGCTGAATTCATCACACACTTCAGATACATGATGGCATTGAGCTGCTACTGAACTAGAAGGCTTCTCCCTAAGGACTAGCCAGCTCTCTTAGTATCAGAGGTGCTATGAAAGCAGCCAGAGAAACATAAGCAATAGTTCTATCTAGCAATAAAGCCTGTGAACAGCCATATGACACACTATGTTCAAAGCTACAATAGTGACAGGTGCATCTTAGGAGTAACTAACAGATATCTAATTGGACCTAAGGCCCACCCTGTGGGAGGAAATTCATGTCCAGTACTATAAACCTAGTCAACCGTTTTTGAATGGTAAGATCATGGACTCTAGAGAAAACATTCTCCAAGAATCTATTGAAAAAACACTTATTATGCCTCATTGTGACTATAGTTGCTAATCGCATGATGTGTGCTAGAAAATAATGTATTATCACTGCCAAAATATATTTATATAATTCTAAGATATATGTATCCATGATCGAGTGAATCATAAAGGCATAAATAGCTTCTAGTTGCTTTGTCCTGGAATTGGACTGCCTGCTTATTTCTGACCCAGAACTTGTGATGGAAAAGTTGGTTTCAGAGTCTGGGTGTCTGATACTCAAAAACATGAGAAATTCCAGAGCTTCTGAATTTTAACATTTCCAGAATAAATCCAAGTAATTAGCTGTGTAATTCTGTTATCAGTACTCAATGAAATTCAATTGCAGGAGATGTGAGAAGGAAACAAATGAGAGGCTGAGGGGCTGGGCAGGGAACACGTCAGCATTTCCAGTGGTCAAAGTCTCTAACAATGCTAATAAAGGCACAGTAAAGAGGCTTTGCTCTGTGCCAGATGTCTAGAAACAAACGTGTAGCTCAGACCTATCTACTGGGTTAGTATAGTTTTCTTTCTGAGGGGTTTGCTGTGTTTGCACTGTTTCTTGAAGTATCACCCTGAACTCCTGCATCAGTAACACTGCAAATAAATTTGAAAATGTCTGTACATCAGCTAAGGACAATTGGCTTAGAACTCGAATTATAGTATAGGGTTATACATATTAGATATCAGGGAGTTATGGCCGTAGAGAAAGAGGTAAAGCTTTAAAAATTAAAAAGTGCTCTATCTCCATCCATCGCCAGATGAAGGTTCTATGGTGATATGCAAGATATTCATCAGTATGGCTATAGGATAGGGTCATTTCAGGTTCCCTATCCTCAGCTGCCCCAGGAACTAACTGGGGACATCGCCCTGGGCACCTGGGAGACCCTCTAGGTCCAAGTCTCTTGCCAACCCTAAGATGGCTCCCTTAATTAAGAAACGTGCTTCCCTGCTCCCCTATCCAGCCTTCCTTTATCCCAATCATCCCGTTTCCCCAAGTTCCCCCCATCCACCTCTTCTCCCTTTTCTCTCCCCATCTCCCCTTACCCCCCTCCCACCCCCCCCCCAAGATCCCAATTTTTTGCCCGGCATTCTTGTCTACTTCCCATAACCAGGAGGATAGCTCTATGTTTTTCTTTGGGTTCACCTTCTTATTTAGCTTCTTTAGGATATCAAATTGTAGACTCAATGACCTTTATTTATGGCTAGAAACCAATTATGAGTGAGTACATCCCATGTTCATCTTTTTGGGTCTGGGTTACCTCACTCAGGATAGTGTTTTCTATTTCCATCCATTTGCATGCAAAATTTGAGAAGTCATTGTTTTTTACCGCTGAATAGTACTCTAATGTGTATATATTCCACACTTTCTTCATCCATTCTTCCATTGAAGGACATCTAGGTTGTTTCCAGGTTCTGGCTATTACAAATAATGCTGCTATGAACATAGTTGAACATATGCCCTTGTCATATGATCGGGCTTCTCTTGGGTATATTCCCAAGAGTGGCATTGCTGGGTCCAGGGGTAGGTTGATCCCGAATTTCCTGAGAAACTGCCACACTGATTTCCAAAGTGGTTGCACAAGTTTGCATTCCCACCAGCAATGGATGAGTGTACCCCTTTCTCCACAACCTCTCCAGCAAAGGCTATCATTGGTGTTTTTGATTTTAGCCATTCTGACGGGTGTAAGATGATATCTCAAAGTTGTTTTGATTTGCATTTCCCTGATCGCTAAGGAGGTTGAGCATGACCTTAAGTGTCTTTTGGCCATGGAGGTAGAGACAGAGACCCACACTGGAGTACCGGACTGAGCTCCCAATGTCCCAATGAGGAGCAGAAGGAGGGAGAACATGAGCAAAGAAGTCAGGACCACAAGGGGTGCACCCACCCACCGAGACAGTGGGGCTGATCTATTGGGAGCTCACCAAGGCCAGCTGGACTGTGACTGAAAAAGCATGGGATAAAACCGGACTCTCTGAACATGGCGGACAATGAGGGCTGATGAGAAGCCAAGGACAATGGCACTGGGTTTTGATCCTACTTCATGTTCTGGCTTTGTGGGAGCATAGCCAGTTTGGATGTTCACCTTCCTAGACCAGGAAGGAGGGGGGAGGATTTTGGACTTTCCACAGGGCAGGGAACCCTGACTGCTCTTCAGGCTGGAGAGGGAGGGGGAGAGAAGTGGGGGGAGGGGGGAGAAGTGGGAGGGAAATGGGAGGCTGGGAGGAGGCGAAAAAAAAATTTTCAATAAAATAAAATAAAAAGAAATTAAAAAGTGCTGATGCAATGAGAGGCAATCTGCATGGATGTGAGAGAAACCTCCTGAAAACAAGTGTGACAGGAAAGTCCTTTGTCCAGCGTGTGATGAGTCACTGGAGAGAAGCTGACCATTGACCTGGATCCTAGGAGAGGGATGAAAACGTTCTTAGAGAACCATGCTCTGTGCTAAGGAATTGTCACTCAGCCTAGAAAAAGCAAGGTACGAGAATACACAACCACAAGTTAATTCAAACATGCCGCAGCAGAAGACCTGTAAGTAGAAGTTCGATTTCTACTTTCTGTAAAAATCTTCATACTTCTGTTTTTCAGTAAACATGTTTCATGATACTTTACTCATGAAACAGAAGGCTTACCTGATATCTGTCACATACTGTTTCTGTGATAAACATAGCCTCACATGTTGTCCAAACAAAATCATTTTTATCAATGAGTCTTTCCCTTTTCAGACTCTGTTATGTGGATTTAACTTCCAAAGTGTGGTATGTGGAAATAGCTCTTGAAACAGGAACAAATGGGTTGAGAATATTCTGTAGCAGAGGAGAGAATATTTTTGTGATTTGAATGGAAAAGATATGGTAGATTTATTTTTTATGATTTAAGAATTATAACAAAAATGTATTGAGCCACAGTTAGCCCACAACCACAACATAACAGTGATTACAGCCTTAGAGTCACCTACTGTCTTAATTAGGGTTTTATTGCTTTGAAGAGATGCTATCAACAAGACTACTCTTATATAGAAAAAAATTTACTAGGGTAGTTAGCTTACCGTTTCAGAGGTTCAGTCCCTTATCATCATGACAGGGATCATGGTGATGTGCAGGCAGACATAGTGCTAGAGTAGCTGAAAGTCCTACATCTTTCAGACAACAGGAAGTTATCTGAGACACTGGGTGGTATCCTAAGCATAGGAAACCTCAAAGTCTGCCCCCATAATAGCACACTTCCTCCAACAAGGCCATACCTACTCCAACAAAGCTTTACTTCCTAATAGCGCCACTTCCTATGATATTATAGGGCCAATTTCATCCAAACTACTACCCCTGTCCTATTTAATTAAGTAGATATCATACCGATGTTTACAGCACTGAAATCCTATTGACATACATAAATTATGGATCAAACAAAAATATGTGTATGCAGTTTAAGTTGTGTCTGCTCCAAACCAGGATTGAGTAACATCTACGAGTTTGTACCAAATGCATGTAACAGTTCATTTAACAGTGTCATGTGCCATGAAACCTAATTAATCAGTCAGTGGATAGGCTTGTTTCTAGAAAATAATTGCCTTGTTATAATGATAACTAACAGAAAATTAATGTCCTCATAAAATTTCTCACCCTTCAGTTATGAAATAAAGGGTCAAAACAAGCAAAAGATAATAATCTAAATTGAGAATAAATGATAAAATAGTGCCTATAATAGGAGTTTATTTGTAAAAATGTTTGAATAGTGTTACATCCCCAAATAGTGACTTGCAGAAATGCCTTTGTCTATTGCTTGCTGTGCAGCACTCTGAAAATACCCATTTTATGCAAAGGAGATCATCACCAAGCTGATAATAATTCTACACTGGATGCCTTTTATAGATCATCTATCTTGATCTTTAATCTATGAGCAGAACAAATATGTCACTTACCTCATGAATAATCAGCCTATATTTCATCCTATGAACACTGATTACCATCAAGTGAAACTTAGGGAGGCATGTATAGCTATTTAATGTTTCAGAATATTTCAAGATGAAAACATCCTTGGCATGTCAACTTTTATGAATATTAAAAGTGAAGCTATGTGGCTATGTGTTCGTTGGTAGGAGAATCACCCATTATTCCCAGCAGTTGAGCACCTGATATGTAGTAGACACTTAGGGGGTTATCACAAGTCATATCCTTAATACTGGAGGGCTATAAATTATTACCAATAAATGCATGGATCCTGGGGTACAAAGGGATTAAATGATTGCCCTCAAATGGCATTTACATAAAAGATTATCTCTCAGCTTTTACAGTGAAATATTCTGTCTCATACCAGTGGGTTAAAATAATAAAATGATTTTTTAAAAAAATTTTAGTTTCCTACACATAAGTCAGATATTGAAGGCTTGAGACTGTTTGCCATCCTTGAGACTGAACTCTTTGTCTCTCACAGTTGAGTTACCATTGAGTGGGAGATTCCCATCTCATATTCTCTACACAATGAAACAGAAAAATGATTAGTTTCTTGTCATCTGTATTCCTCTCTTTCTCACACCACATGATGTCTTTACTTGCTGCTATGATTAAGTCTAGACACTTGACCATCAAACAAAGACAAATTCTTAAAGATCTGTCCTCATTTTTTGCTCTATGTTGAACATGGGTGACTGCTCCAAGTACTATCTCCCTGGATACTTTGAAGCAGCAGAGCTGCCTCCCTTTCTCTGGTCTGAGTTATGTCTAATATTTCACTTAAGACTCCCTTGTTCCTTCTGACCTGGACAATGCCTACTAACTCTGAACTATTAGTATTATTAGTATTAGTATTTTGGTGTTCAGTAGGTGAAAAAAATAAGAAAAGGATATTTGATACTTACTTAATTGGTTTTCTGCTCCATTGTTATTCCCACCACAGTATTTTCAGTCTCTTCCATTTGATTTTTATTATGATATTTTACAAAATAGACAAAATGTATTTATCTATATGTAGCTGCCAGGCTTTTGTTTTGCTATTATTGTGACTTTATAGTCATTATATCATTACTCTGCACAGCTGGGGATAATGAACATGAAAGAATACTTTGGGAGATGAGTGAGGAGGGACACATACTGATGGTTTCTGAGGGAAAATACAAGGAATAGACGCGTGGAATCATTGCTTACATTCTCCTAGCAAAAAGATTTTGAAATAGGTATAGGTTTGCACAACTTGATGCTGTGTTACGAGACTTTTATTTTATTTACTAGAAATAATAGAAGATTTCCCTGATTAGAGAACACTCAGGGATAACCATCAGAACCAGGAGGCTAACACACACACACACACACACAAAGCTGATAAGATGTCTGATACAGTCTCCCCTTTCTCTGTGCCAGTACGGATCAATTAACATTTTGAATGCTCCTGAAGGACACAAAGACCAGTGTGCTGTATTCATTAACCTGAGCTAAATCTTCATGGCTTTGCAAACAGGGATTTTCACAGAGATGAAATTTAACAGAAGGAATTGAGCATCTATAAATGAATGTGGAAATAAAAGAAAATCCAATTGGTAATTTGAGGTTGGGTGCTAGGATGAAAATTCACCTACGTCCAACAATTTTGCTTCACATATTTCTGTCAATGAAAGAAATCAATATTGCAGAGAACATGTAGGAAAACAGGTGAGAATAACTTCCTAAATTATAAGTGTAGTTGCATCAATTTTATAAATCTCTCAGTATGACTTTCATATTATTTCATTATTTTAACACTTTAATTTGCTTAACTAGAGCAATCACTGTTCTATTTTTAAATATCAAAACATCATGCTGAATTCTATATATAGTCTACATATACACATATTCCGTATATATTTAAAACAAAAAATAAAATAAAATTTTCAGTTGACCTTAAGATAATATATTATGTTTATAATTTTATTTTATTATTTTTATAAAATTACTGTATGTATCATTATGTTTTTTTCCCTTATCCTGTAATTTAGTCATGTTGAAGTCAAAGACGATTAATTAATTCAGCATTAACACTGCCTGGTCACTCAATTGTCAATTGATTAATTTGTATCTCATATTTTATATAATATAAAGAGTAAGGTTTCTCAACACAGGTATTGTTATAGAAGTCCTAAGTAAAATTATAATGTTATTGGTGACTTAGAGCTAAAGTACTGTTGTGGCCATATTGGATAAAATTTTTCTAAGAGCTGGCAAATATACAAAATCTGAATTTTCTCATCATTTAGTCAAACAATATCTAGTTAGTTACTTTTACACTTAAACCTACAACATCAGTAAATATTTTGAAGATGATTGGACTTTAAGAGACAAGAACCTTATCAGAATAATAAATAATTTGTTACAAATTTTAACTAGAATCATTTACATCAAAAATGACATGAGTGAATTGTTTTTGTGTGTGTGTTTCTGTTCCATTGTTCTCAACACAAAATCCTTCCTATATCTCGTTTCTTTCAGAAAAAAAAATGTTTCTATATTCCTGATTCTGAAATACAATGCTCTCATCCTTAACTTCCTTTTATTCTATTGTTTTTTTCATCCACTCAACAAATATTTGTTAAATGCCTGTTAACCATCATGGGATTTCTTTTATTGTCAACTTTATTATGTGTAGTATGGGTTAAAATTCCATATCAAAGATGTTCCACAGAGTGGGTGGCACAGAGAGAGCTTGTCAGTTTCCTGATTGACAGGGGATGACAGGTACATTCAATTCTACCTTTCCACTCAAAGATTCTGGCTGGTGAGACTGTCACTAACATGAGTCGTCCAAAGAGGAATTAGTCAGTGATATTTCTAACCAGAACCATGAAAATTTAGTGGAAGGAAAGGAAAGGGAATTTACTTTCACGTAAAGTGCAATGAATTTGTAGTATCACTCTGCATGTGGCCATAGTCATATAAGGCACTATAAAATGTTGAGCCATTCAGTTTCTTAGGAAGGAAAGGACTGACCATTTTAGAGGAGATAACAAGAAGTATTATATTATTAGATCATCTCATCATCAAATGTGTCCTTCCTTCTTTCTTTTGTAAGAGAAATACCTACCTTCTCCACAATGTAGAATTTAACAGCTTTTAATTGTAAACAGAGACTGCTCATGCATTTCCCAGCCACCCAGACCCTAATAATGACACAGAAACTGTACTAATTACAACACTGTGTGGCCAATAGCTTAGGCATATTCCTACCTAGCTCTTATAGCTTAAATTAAACCATTTCTATTAATCTATGCATCACCATGAAACTGTGGCCTACCAATAAGGTTCAGGTGTCCTCCTTTGGGAGCTACATGGAGTCTCTTTGACTCTGCCTACTCTCCCTATATATCTCTGTTTGGATTTCCCACCTGGTTATACTCTGCCTTTTCATAGGCCAAAGTAGCTTCTTTATTAACCAAAGGTAATAAAATATATTCATAGCATACGGAGGGGAATCCCACATCGTTTAATTACTGGAACTAGCTCAAAATCCAGCATCTCCATGATCAGTTAGGTCTTGATGAGATTCTATAAGATCTGGTACCTTGTAAAACGGTCAACACATGGTGCTTTCTATCTGTCCTCACACAAAAGACCCAGGATAAAGAGGTCAGAAAGGAACAGAGTAAGTGTTCTGAAGGCTATGGCTATGAAAACAGAAGGCTACAGTGAAGGCTCAGTGGCAATGACAGCTATAAAATCCAGCCAAGTGGAGGCAAAAGTGATAAAAATAAGTTTCCGATTTGTTTATCTGGCAGTTTTGATTCTGTTTCTGGGAGTTATGCCAGCTCCCCTGGAAGGTTCTTCTATATCCTCCTGGTGAATGGATGCATCCATGTGCATATCTGAAGTGAGTACGGTAGCGTTTGTCCTTTTTGGAGGCTTTACAATTTGTATAGCCTCCTTCCCACCAGTGAATGATCAGAGGCACAAGAGCTGTCTGGAAAACTGACAGTGTGGAGGAACCTAATGGAAAAAATGCCTTAAAGCAACATTAGCTATCTCTTGTTGAAATATAGAAAACTCAGTATCTCAATAAGGCCTACGTTTCCAAACCCTCTATCAATTTAAATTCTAGAACTAATGCAATCCAGATAGAGACAACCTCTTTTAGCAAAGTGTTCTTCACCCTCATTCCTTCATTTTTCTCAAACAACATGAAACACATTCATTTTTCTTAACAAACTGTGAGGTAAGCAGCAGTGTAGAGCAATCTCATGGTCAGTCTGAAGTTGAGGTGCTACCCATGGTATGGTCTATGCTTTCTCTTTATTCAGAAAGTCGATAGTGGGTCGTCCAACAAAAATAGATTGTCCTTAAATTTGAAATGGCCTTGGTTTTCACATTACTTCTGTACACATCTTGGGTTTCTTCACTTTGTAGAAAAAAGACATATATATGTGGAAGGGTGTCTGACCATTGCTTAAAGAACTTTGTGTCAAAGAAAGACCCTTCTTAATGAAATAATACTGAGTAAACAGGGCCGGGCGGTGGTGGCGCACGCCTTTAATCCCAGCACTCGGGAGGCAGAGGCAGGCGGATCTCTGTGAGTTCGAGGCCAGCCTGGTCTACAAGAGCTAGTTCCAGGACAGGCTCCAAAACCACAGAGAAACCCTGTCTCGAAAAACCAAAAAAAAAAAAACCTGAGTAAACAAAGACATGGGCCCTACAAAGTCCATTATGACAGCGAGACATAATAGTACTCTATGTCTCTTATAACCTGAATGTGACAATTCCCTCTTGGAGTGATTATATCTTTCATGAAAAACAATAATTATATTTTCTTTGTTGTAGTCTTTCTCATGGATTCCTTCTTGACCTCCTTTGCCCTCACCAATCTACATCTTGATGACAATCCAATGTTATAGTACAGTAATGGCATCAGATAGTGTTCGGCAACACTGTCTAGATACATTATACTCCAGGTGACAGGATCAGAAATTTACTCCACAAAAAGTTGTTACCAATGTCAGCATCTTTCCTTAGTTTTCTTACACTTAATGCATTTTGAGTCTCAGAAAATTAACACAGTGACTATCAGGAATTTGCTGAGTCTGTGTGAGGACCCTGAGTTGGTTTGTATCATTTCTTTTTTAATGTTTATTTTTATTTTTACCATATGTACATGTGTGGGTTGTGAATGTATAGATGAAGGCAGAATCCAGAAAAGAATGTTGGATCACCTGGAGCTCTCGTTAGAGGTGATTAGAAGCCTCCTAACTTAGATGCTGAGAGCCTAACTCAAGTCCCTCTGCAAGAAGAACACACTTGTTCTGAACTGCTGAGTCATCGCTCCAGCCCAGGATTGCATAGCTTCTATTAAGATATATATGTGAAAGAAGCTACAAATGTCCAGCTACCAGTGAATGCCATTAACCTTCTATGATACAAAGATGGGAAGAATAGCTGTCATTCAGCATTTTTCATAGTTTCTATGTAAATATTGAAGGCTGAGTTAAGCAATCTTGTCTTTTTTTCAGCTTCTTTCATTAAGATTAAAGTTGGTTCACTATAAATTGCATCCTGGGAAAATAAATGCAATCAAATTTATTTCTGTTTTTCATCTAGTTTCTAAGGCATAGACTTTTTATTCTTTCTGTGCTTTTGCTTTCAATTAAATCTTAAATACTTGGTCTGTTGATACCTAGAGGAAACTCCTGAGGAATAAAGACAATATTCACAAAACACATCATTTCAGCCCCTTCTGTATTTTCTTCCAACCTATACCAATTTTCAGATCTTATACAGTTTGATATTTGGCATGAAATCACTTCCCTGTCACAGTGCTTTACACCCAAAAGGAATTTGAGGCTAGGCAGGGAACGTGTTCGTAGAATGCTTATGTAGTACTAGGTTCAATCTCTGAGGTTGTCAATAAGAGAAATTAGTAATACTAAGATATTTAATTAATTCATATTCAAGTATATGGCAATGGATTAGAGCTAATTTAAACCGGACACATTTTAGGCAAAACATGATATTATAAATACTATGGAACCTATAGTCATAGTTACAGTGTAAGAATTATCAAAGTAATAACTTTTCTATTTTTTGCATGTCATTCTTAAAATGTTCAAGCTGACTCGTTTCCAGACTATTTATGCTCCTGCTAGATAATTAACCCTTGTGCATCACAAATCTTGAGAGGCTGTCATATGCCAAACATTAATATAGAAAATCAGTCTGGGGCAATAATAGAAAGTAAATAAGGGAGAACAAAACACTCAGACCTGTAAGCCTGAGCACAAGCAGTGGGAAACAGCCGCTAAGAAAATGAGCAAATGCACGCTGAGTGTTTACATGATAATATGCTGTGATGACAAGTGCCCAAAGGAACAGCAGCGGACACATGGCTGAGTGCTAGTCCTAAGAATGATCAGGAGACCCTCTTGTAAGTGACATAAGTTAAATACTGAAAGAATGAGGACAACTGAGCATTGAAGAAAAGCATTTCTCAGATAATAGGTCAGCAAGTGGATGGACACTAGGACAATAGCAAGTCGTCTGTAATCAAAGAACATTCTAGAGTATGGTGTGCCTTGAATTGAGTACAGATGGGGAAAATTTGTAGAGTGGGGCGTGAAATAACAGGTTTTCATGAAAGTTGCATCTTTTTTTTAATGAACACTGGGAAGACATCCATAGGCTTTGAGTAGAGAACTTCGATGATTTAATGCCTCTTTAACAAGGACAATGTTAAATGTTAAATGTCTTTACTATACCTGCAGCTGTGAAAATGTTGGTGCATGCTCTGGTTCTGTACATATATGCAAGTAGAAATTAAAGAATTTACTGTTAGGATTAAACGTTACACGTGGGATGAAAGAGAGAAGCCCGCATGCTGTCATTGAGTGACACTAACAAGCTTCCAATGATAATGATAGAAGAAAAAGGAACAAGGAAGTATGAGGTGGGAAGAAAATCAGGTTTTCACTTTTGAATTTGAAAAAGTTCATTTTGACCAGCAAATAGAAATGTACACTAGGCTATCACAGACTTGAGAGTAGAAAGGAGGCGCCAATGGTGGAGACATAATTGAGAAGCCATCAGAATAGAGTGGGCATTTAACCACAGACACAGATGAGGGTGCTCTTGGCATTAGAACACAAGGAAAAATTTTGTAATAAAATCTCTAATAAATGAGAGTAGGTGGTTGGGAAATGGAAAATTTACTAAGAGAGAAAAATAAAGAAATTAATTAGAAATATTTCAAATCAAGGGGAGTATTTAAAGGAACATAAAATGGCCACTGGTGTCACATGACTTCAGAGGAAAGTTACAATGAAGTCTTATTGTATTTGAACATGTCAGGATCTGGACAAGAATTCTTTCAGTGGATCCATGGAAATAACAGCCTGATGTCATTCAAAGGAAGCAAGGGGATTATGGGTGGAAAGAAAGAGTGTGACCATCTCTTCAGGAAATGTTGCTGTGAAAGCCCACATAGAGAAGGCTAGTCACTGCCAAGGATGGACGCTAATCGAAATGAGGTCTGTGAGAGTCAAGCAGTGGTGCTGTAGGGCCAAGTAAAACAACTGTGAGTAGAAGGGACACTGGGGTCCTTTGAAAAGAAACAGAACACAAGCGCACAGAAACAAAACACATTTTCATAGTTATGCAATATGGAAATACTCAGTGAAAGTAAATAGCTTAAATATTTGGCAAGTCTATAGACTAGGAAAGATTATGCATATTTTTAAGTTGCAAGTAGTAAGTGCCATATATCAGATCATCAATCTGCACAGCAAAATTTCTTTCAAAATAAACTCTGTATATTTTCTCTTATCAACTTGTAAAGTCTTAGACTTGTGATGAGAGGAAATTTAATTTATCAAATAGGAGGGTGGAGGTGAAGACCAACTGAAACAGCACCAAAATATTAAATAGGCAGGTGGTAGATTGATAAAATATAGATAGATAGGTAGATAGATAGATGATAGATAGATAGATAGATAGATAGATAGATAGATAGATAGATAGATAGAATAGATAGATGATAGATAGATAGATAGATAGATAGATAGATAGATAGATAGATAGATAGATAGATAGATATAGAATCAAGGCACTTCTTGTCAACAGTCTTCATTATTCCCCTTGAGTATTTTTTATGATGGTGTTTATGCCTGGAGTTTACTGGAGAGTTTACTGAAGTTACCTTAGCACACATTTGACTTAGAATATCTTGTAAGGTTCTAGTTCTGATTCTTCTGTTTACAGAATCATTGATTCCTGTCTAAATCTGTTGCAGTGTGCCTGAATACTATGACTACGGTCATGGAGTAAATGAGGATGCCTATGACAGCTACGGTAAGACCTTTTCCTTACTATGGTTATAAGATCAGAGCTACCATCTGTCACTGACAACTCAGAAATTACTTCTGTATCCACCTCCCTGCCCCATTTTTCACAGAAGTACTGGCTACATTGATTTATGTAATTCCACAGTAAGATTTGACTTACAGAACTAGTGCAGAAAATTGGACAGAGCAACTTTGATCAAAATTTGAAAAGAAATTAATCACAATCATAGATCATTTCTGAAGCATAGGTGAACAGTCAGTAGTGCTGCCATGTTTCAGCATGCCCATGGCACCAGCATTTGCTGTAACCTCAAAACTGTGACTTTCCTTTACTCACAAAGATATCTGTATAATCTACATTTAAATATTTTTATTTTTCCATGTGTCTACAACCAGTTATGCCAACACCATTTGTTGAAGATGCTTTCTTCTTTCCATTGTACAATTTTGGCTTGTTTTTGTCAAAAATCAGGTGTTCATAAGTGAGTGGATTAATTTTGGGGTTTTCAATTCTGTTGCGGGAGGTCCTTCCGCTCCTCCAACCAATAGCTGCTGAGATACCGCAACACCATTCTATTCAATTGATCCATGTGTCTGGTTTTTTATGCCAATACCAAGCTGTTTTTATTATTTTAGTCTATAATAGACCTTGAAGTCATGGATGATAATGTCTCCAGAAGTTCCTTTATTGTACAGGATTGTTTTGGCGATCCTGAGTTTTTTTGTTTTTCCATATGAAGTTGAGTATTATTCTTTGGAGGTCTGCAAAAAATTGTGTTGTGATTTTGATGGGCAATGCATTGAATCTGTAGATTGCTTTTGGTAGGATTGCCATTTTTACTATGTTGATCCTACTTATCCAAGAGCTTGGGAAATCTTTCCATTTTATGATATCCTTTTCAATTTCTTTCTTCAAAGACTTAAAGTTCTCATACAGGTCTCTCACTTGTTTGGTTAATGTTACTCCTAAGTTATTGTATGTTATTTGGCTATTGTAAAGGGTGATGTTTCTATGAGTTCTTTCTCAGTCTGTTTAAGGGAACATGCATAAGACTGAACTAGGCCCTCTGAATGTGGATGACAGTTGTGTGGTTTTTTCTGTTTGTGCTGCCCCCGACAGTGGGACCAGGAATTATCCCGGGTACATGAGCTGGCTTTTAAAATCCATTTTTTATGGTGGGATACCTTGCTCAACCTTGATGCAAGAGAGGAGAGGCCTGGTCATACCTTAACTTACAATGCCAGACTTTATTGACTCCCCCAAGAAAAGCTTTACTCCCTTTAAGTGGTGGATTGTTGGTGGGATGGGGAGAGAAGAAGAGGGAGGGGAAACTGGGGTTGGTATGTAAAATAAGAAAAAATTTAAATAAAAAATACTTTTAGACTTCTAAGTGCAGATAATTTTTATTATATAATGAGTTTTAATTATTTCATTATCATATGTGTGTCTTAAAATTCCAAATAACATTTGTCTTGTAGGCATTAGCATTTAGTAAAAATATTAGTCTATAACGTTGATTTCAAAATGTATTATTGAATCAAGAATATCACTTAAAATTAAGCATAATTCTATCTAGTAAACACTTGCTGAATACTTGTGATCTAGCTACATAATATAACATTTTGATGGGTCTGGTTCTGTAAAATGTTCAGTTAGCAGGTTCACCTTGAAAATGACATTTAGACATTTATAATTTTGGATTTTCTTTAAAATTATACAATGGCCCCTATTCTTCTGATAGAGAATAAAGAAGACAATGGCGTTATTTACGTGTTTGAAGCTTCATGTCATGAAAGTGTATTGCTATGTCAGTATGGTGGAAGAAAGACACAGATGTTGTGAGACAGAGGGAGAGGAAGGTTCAGAAGACCATGTCTGGGAAGGAAAGCACAGATCATCAGTTAAGGAGGGAAGCACAGATGGTGGAAGAAGGCAGGCAAAGTCTGGCAGCAGGGATTAGGGCATCATGCAGGAAGACATGGTGGTGGAGAATTAGGCATCTTGATCTAAAGGCAACAGGAAATAAACTGAGACACTGGTTGTGGCTTGAACATACATGAGACCTCAAAGTCCACCTCCGCACCTTCTAATAATGGCACTCATTATGGGATCCATTTTTTTCTCAAACCACCACACAGAGTTAAGGTCAATGTTACATCACCTTAACTTCTGTGGTAGTTTGAATGAGAATATTCCCCATAGGATTGTATGTTTGAATACTTGTTCCCTAGTTAATGGAACTGTTTAGGAAGGATTGGGAGGTATGGCTTTGTTGGAGGAGGTGTGTCACTTGGGGCAGCCTTTGAGGTTTCAAAGGACTCATGCTATTCCCAGTGTAATTTCTGTCTTCTATTTGTATTCTAGACAAGGTTCTCTGCTCTTCATGTGATTCTCCATGCCCTTGTTCCTATATCACGTACTCTAACCCTCTGAAATCATAAACCCAAATTAAACACTTTCTTGTGAATTGCCTCTGTCATGGTTTCTTATCACAGAATAGAAAAACAACTATGATAACCCCCAAGTCTCCTCTTCTAGGTCTATCCCAATAAAACATCTGTGGTGACATTGCCAAGGCAACTGGTGATTAGAAAGATCTGAGGGTGATAGTCAAACTCACCATTTAGAACAGACATACCCAGGCTAAGGTTGCACCTTCTGCCTTTTGCCCTGCCAAAGTCCTCAAGGAGCCAGCAAAAAAACAGAAAGCAGCAGAAAGACACTAAATACAGTGTAAATACCACTTTGATGACATTGTCAACATTGTCTGACTGGTGTGGGACTGGTCTTACCCAGAGAATGTTCTGGAAATATTAAGGAGCTTCCAGGTACTACACAAGATGTTGCAGTAATGAGGATGGATGCCTGCCACCATCAGGAAATCATAGATGACATAATCAGGGGTGCTGTGGAAGCTCAGCTAATATAAAAGCAACATGAAAGAATTTCAATAAATGATCATCTGACAGAAAAGACACAAACTTAGCTTTTTAAGAATTTATTTTACTTTTCACACTTAGGTACTAGCTTTTTGATGATATACAAAGTAGATATTGTTTTTCCATGGCTCCTGTTGTTTCTTGTTAGAAATATATGACTGTATACATGTTGTATTAGATTATAATCTTTATGAGTTTAGAACCTAGGATTCAACGAATTGGTATAGATCTGGACAAAGTCAGAGAACATTACTCATTTAAAAATGCTTATTAAATTGCTATGAAATGTAAGTGCTGCTCTCAGTGATGGTAATACTACAGTGAAAATCCTCCTGGAACTTCATTTCTAATGAGGAGATATATTATCATTCATGAAACGTCTTGAGATTTTTCATTGTAGTCATTATTTTTCACACTTGGTATGTCAGTCTGGGGAATATCTTTCCTTTATGGAATCATATGCACTGAAATTAGTGCTGCATTTGTTGATGTGCAACAGGATGGTTTGTGAAGACATGAAAAAATTAAATACTAAGAGAAAAAAATCAATTAGGGAAAGAACCAATAAAACAAATAAACAGTTTTCAGAAGAACTACAAGTAGCCAATAAACGCATGAAAAAATTAATCAACTTACTTCGCCATCAGAAAGATGAAAATTGAAAATACTTTAAAATTTTATTCCACCCTTGTCAGAAGGGATAACATCAAGAGAACATATGATAACAACCGCTAGTGAGCATGTGGGGAAAGATGGACCCTTACTCGGTGCTAGTGGCAGCATGAACTGGTTTAGCCACTATTGAAATAGTAAAGTGGTTTCTCAGAAAAGTGCAAATAGGATATCTCAGTTTATATCACACTCTGGACTATATAACCAAAGGACTCTTAGTCCTACCATAGAGACACCTGAGCATCAAAGTTATTGCTACCAGACTCACAAGAGCTAAAACAACAAGGCAAGATATCCATCAGAAGAAGAATGGAGAAGGTGGCAAATACGTGGCGCACGCCTTTAATCGCAGTGAAGTTTTATGGAGCTGGAAAGGACAATGAAATCATGACATCTGATGGAAATGGGTGGAACTGGAGAACGGTATATGAAGTGAAATAAACTAAACTCAGAAAGATAAACAGCACAAATCTTCTGACGTGTGTGTGTGTGTGTGTGTAGGTGTATGTATAGATGTGATCATAAAATTATAAAGGGCATCATGAGAAGGGAAGAAGAGACTTTAAGTTGATCAGATGAAGGGTGAAAAGAATAGGATCAGCAAGGGTTGAGGCCAAGGGAGGAGGAAAGGGATTAGGTAAGGAACCAATGACAATCATGTACGAAGATGGTGGCATAATGAAACCTATTATTTTCTATGTCAAGTTAAAAAGCTAATTAAATTTTTTTCTTCTCATGGTAAAAGTATTGTCTATCTCTTCTCTATCACTAGCATTATACAATGTTAAATGTAGACATTAATGTATTCCACATAAATTATAAAAATCAACTATTTATATGATCATTTAAAAATGATGCACTCTTTTTTTGCATAACTACAAAATATAGTGTTGTGGGATATTTGATCGCACTGTGAAACCCTGTGTCAAATAAATCAACCTTGGGTCAGTGTGTGGAGCCAGCATTTAGCTGACAGAAATTAGCCATAGGAAGTGCAAAGAGACAGGGAGATGGATAGAGAGATGCACGGGTTGAGGAAGCAACAGTCCTTTTTCCCCGGTGCCTCCATCTCCTGATGAGGATGGTAGAAAGAAGAGAGCATTGTGAGACTCAGAATGCTCTTCAGAAGGATAGCGGTTTCCTCTATTCAAAAAATCCACAGATAGGATCTCTTTTCATGATCACACTTGGTTTGAAATCAATAGTAGGAAATATCCAGTCCTTCCATATGACTCTTTATTCAAAGTCTTAATACATTGTAAGAGTGCTTTGAGTATTTTAGTCCACATTTGGAATGCATGTCTTTCATGATTTTGTTGTTATTGTTGTTGTTGTTGTTGTTGTGTGTGTGTGTGTGTATGTGTACTGCATGCATGTGGTATCTGAATATTTACTGATTTACTCCATAGTTTTAAGAATGAAACATTTCCCGGGCTAGTTACGAACTGATGACTGAAGTGCTTCTCCCCAGTTAAATTCCCAAGTATCTGGGACTCCAACTCTGGGCCTCCATTTTATACAGTTTATTTTGAGTACCATCAGATGAAAAGAACGTTTGTCTCTTTGGGGTTCATAGTTCATTGTTGAAATTAGAAATATAAATTATATATTTGCAGGTAATTTTAAATGTTAAATGCTTTTCTTACAACACTATAATACTAAAATTTAAATATAACTAGTATTTAAATGTATTGCTATTAAAGATCATCTAATATTTAGTGTGCTATCAGATCCATTTTATTAAACTAACATTTATTATATTTTTGGAGTGAATTTATTTTTAGATAATGAAATATATGATTAGTAAAAATTTCAAATCAGTTTCTGTCTAGCTATAATATTTTCTAATTGAGTCAGAATTACAAAAATGATTTTGGATATGTCTGAATAGTTTATAATTCAATGGGGATGTATTTTAATTACAGGCCAAGCATTAGCTTACCCAAGTAAGACTTCACATGAGAAACACCCTCTTCATTCTCTAGGAGACTGACAGCTACGAATGGACAGCGATATCATCTTCTCAGAGAAAAGAGTTGTTTATTAAAATGTAGTTAATGTATGAACCACAGAGCTAATTATGCATCCGCTCGTTAGTGGCATTTTAAATGACAGCTGTGTGGAACCAAAGTGGATAATATTAATACACTGTCTTGAAATGGATGGGAGCAAAAAGAAATCGGGAGCTGTATTTCAATCCAGGGCACTGGAGTGCTGCACTCCAAGTAGATTGCAGAACACGAACATCCTCATTTTCGTTAAGGAGCTAGATGATTATTATCCCACTGTGAAAATAAGCCTGCACTGATTAATCTGTGAAAGCAGCTCAAGAAAATGAAGCCAACTGGCATTCATGCCAGCCCTGGGATTGAAGAACAAAAGCCTGCTATATTTAACAGTAAATAGAGATACACATTTGAGAAATTGATTTTACAAAAGATGAGTTTTCTACAATTTCCAAGAATATAAAAGTCACTGAAAATCAAATACATTCAAAGGATTTGTTTGTCCTAGGATTTAATACTGAAACTTTTTGTACTCCTAAGAATAATATCGCGTAGTGTAACAGGCTTACGATGTGCTGCCAATCAGCTCCCGAATCATGACACAGAGACTTATTAGTTATGAATGCTCGTCCTTAGCTTATGTTTGTCCCACTACTCTTACAGCGTAATTTAACCTTGCTTTCTTCATCTGCATTTTGCCTCAGGGATTTTTACCTTTCCTTCATTCTGTGTGTCTTACTTTTCCCAGTGCTTCCATGTCTGACTGACTGGTGGCTGTCTGACTCGCTGGCCTCTGCCTTTTTCCTGTCTTTCTCCCTTGTTCTCTCTTCTCTCTGGAGCCTCAATTCCACCTCCTACTTATTTATTAGACCAATCAGGTGCCTTAGGCAGGCAAAGCAACACATCTTTATGTTATTAAAGAAGTGCAGCATAAACAAATACAACATCTTTACATCGTTAAAGTAATTTCCATAACATTAACAGAGGTAACACATCTTTACCTAGTTAAAGCAATATTCCACATCAGCGCAGTTATTTCATCTTAATGTAAAAATTTAAACTTTATTTTTTAACTGAAAGATGGCCTACTGGAATTGTGTTCCCAAAATATCTTAAAATTCCTTTATAAGCTTAAGAATAAACTAATTTCCCCTCATACTATTTCAGAGATTGCATCTAATAGACATCTAATACAATTAGCCCTGATAATCATGGATATCATTTCCCTTAGAGGTGACACAATCTGAGCCAGCAGGGGTGGGGAGATGGCTCAGTGAGCTAACGTGCTTGACACACAAGCCTGCCAACCTGAGTCAGGTCCCTCAGAACTTAAGTGGAAGCTGAATGTTGTAGCAGTCACACAGTTGCCTATGATCCCAGTGCTTCTTCTCTAGGGCTGTGCAGAGCAGACTCAGTAAATTTCACTGAGCCTAAAAGCCTGGTTTATCTCCAACAAGATGAAAGACAAAAGCTAACATGTGAAGGCTGATCTCAGTTTTGTACAGGCTGTATACCCAGAAGTAGTGAATACACACACACACACACACACACACACACACACACACACACACCAGAGCCTCACTACTTCATTGCCCTATTTGGTAAGTTTTTACATTGGGTATATTTAAGATTTCAATTCTATTTTGAATTTTCCACTCTTAATTAGACAGCTTAAGGCAGCATCTGCCTATGGTAGAGATGGTGACCTTTCAATTACACTGATAAGCTTAGACAAAAATCAAAGGCTACTTTTCACTCTTGATGAGCTGCGTCAAGATCTTCTGAGAAGAGGACAAGTGGTAAGGATGAATGAAAAGTTCGTTGGACATCACACCCTGGTTTGGGGGTACACAATGAGATAGTACTGTGGATGGTTAACAATAGGGTGCAAGAGTGGCAATTGTATCTCCAGAGCAACCAACAGAGGAACATGGAAACACAGTCCTTCAGAGCAGATTATGGAGCTTAAAACCTGGTTTTAGTTTGTCTCTTTCTTTGTTTACTGAGTGCCATGCTGAGTGTCTTTCTGACCAAACACTGTATAATAAGAAAAGAGTTGTGAAGGAAGCAGGTAATTAGAAGCTGAGTTTCTTATCAATGAAGCAATGTAAACATGTCTGTCTTCTTCACTGAACTAAAGGGCAGAACTATAATTTAGTACTTTATATTACTATTTGGTTTTCCCATATGCTATTTCTCATGCTGTCCTCATGAATTTTCAAGTCTGTGAACAAATTCCTCAGCTTTTGATGAAACCTGGACCAACAATAAACTACAGTTTAGACTCAAATGAGACAAGCTTCTCAATAGTGTTCAATCACCATTATTTTTTACCTTCCATAGGGTTAATCCTTTCTTCAGCTGGCTGCTTAGTCTCCTTTTTTATTGAGATGAGACCTGAACTCTAACAAGAAGATACTTAATTAAAACATTTAGGTCCTATCCTTGTATAAGTGTGAGTCACCATAGACTCTTCTATCACTGGCATAGAAAGTTTGAGCTATGTAGCAAATTTCAGGCAAATCTGAACTACAACATGAGCCCCTTTCTCAAAAACATCACACCATGCCAAAGTAAAACAGCAAAGGGAGAAAGCTGTTTCTTCTCCCAACTAAGCCCACTGGTCTTTACTGCCCCTGTCCTCGTAGTTTAAAGGTAGAGGATAGTCGTCCATACCTTACAGGAAAATTGTGAGCTTACTGATGATCTATGAGACTGTGGCTGGTCCTCAGAAATTGATATCATGGCTTACTAAACCTGCAAAGTCTCCAAGATTATCATATCTTTTAGGACGAGCTTGAAAGCAACTAGCAAGTATATATTTGAAGGGAGCTTTTCTATGACATGGCCCAGAGCAAGGATAAGTCTTACTCGGCCACATAACTATGTGTCTCTTGTGAGTAGAATTCCTGATACCCTAAGCAGATTTTGACAAGGGTGATTGGTTTAGGTTCCCTGTTGGGTTAGTATCTTTATCTATGTGAAAACCTAGGAAGAACCATCTAATGGAGAAAAGGTGCATTCAGACTCTGGGTTTCAGAGTTTCAGTTCATTGATGATCATGGCAGAAGTGACGGCAGGTAGAAGGAATGCAGGCAGAGAGAAAGACTGAAAGGGGGCAATGGAAGGATTTATCTTTCCAGGGTTTATCCTCACTAACTTATTTCCTACAGTGCATTCAGCTATGACTATATTTGTGGGTTAATCTGGTGATGAAGATAAAGTCCTAATGAGCCAATCAAATCTCAGGAGCCCATTCGCTTGCGAAGGAGGCTTTAGCAGTGTGACTTTTAAGAGGATGGTTCATGTCCAAGCTCCAACCCTTACTGATGACTTTTGAATATAGATCTGCAGTGGAACACAAAATAACAGCACGAGCAGCCATTTTTTATTGTAAGTTTAAACCTCTCTTTTTCCCCCCAGGATTCTTATGTGAGTTTCAGAAATGCAAAGCTATATCTAGAATTACCAAAACATGGACACATTATCTGAGCCCTCATGAAAAACAAAATCTCTGTGACATTTTGTTAAATGGTTCAAAATTAATGTACACTGAATGTGATGTTTTATATCTACTTCCTGGAGCCCAAATATTAAAACTTTACTTTTCCGTGTACTTTAATTGTACCAACCTTTCTTAAGTGGCCCCTCATGCCTGTGTTTCATGCATACCCAGAAACTAAATGTTTAAAGCATCGGGAACAAAAGCCCAGTTTTGCAACTTTAAAGGTTGTCTAGCTTTATCTTTCCCCCCATGAATGCTCCCCAAAGTATATAGTTTCATTGCAGAAAGGAGAGGCAGATTATTATGGTCTGCATAAGGCTTCGTGGGCCTGAATCTGCTGAGCAGAGCATTTGAGATGGGGAAGTGCAGGTCATCTGAGAAACATTTAGTGCACAGGAAGAGTAACCCGAAAGGCTTACACTCCAGCCAAAGTGAAGTGTTTCTCAAGGACACTGATTCTCATGCAACTTACATGAACTCCAGGCATTCTGGGAAGCTCAACTTATGAGGTAATATGTTACTCACTCACAAAGAAAAACAAAGAGTAAATTTTTATTTAAAAATCACTATCTCATATATCTACACGCAAAAATCAAGTTGTTAGCAATGCCTCTGCTTGATTTCTTTTGCATAATTGGCTTAAAAATTCCTCCCTTCTTTGGTAGCACCATAGATTTATATGTACTTTACATTTCTGTTGTTCTACTATGCTTATGCCTTTGTACAAAGTCTCTTTCCTTATAGATCTCAAAGAGCACTTTAGAAATAAGGCAAGATGATACAATATAATTAATCTAGGAAAGTCTTTTGAGAAAGAATGACCTGGGATACATAAAATTCCACCTGAGTTCACTGTGAATTTGTAGATTTTCTCAGAACAATCTCCTCTTCTAGATGACTCCATGTTGGATTTCAATCTCAGTTCAGGTAAATGATGAATGTTAGTGGCTCCCTCCTCCCTACTTTCCTGAACATTTTCCTAAAAGACTAGCTGTAAATGTGCCATAATATTTGAGGATTTACACATGTTCTTCCCTGAGTCGTCCTTCACTGTGTTCATAAGCAGAACATAAGATAATGGCATGCATCATAATAAAAGGTTGATGATACTTTGGTATCCATAGATAAATATGAATCATTTTATATTTTCTAAATTCTATGGGATTCTAGTCATTTCAATGTGGTAGAAATGTACTTAGTGCCCTCTCTGAGAAGTGATTTGCTACTCATTTACTCTATAGTCCAGCTCGTGTTTCTCATACAGCAATCCCTGGGATGCCGAGAGCACCGTGTCTGCTCCATTATTTACAAAAGACAGACAGTTTAAAGCTTCGCTGTAAGGATATTTAAAAATATTTGAAACAGCATTATGGGACTAAAAACAACTGGCTGTGAAGCCAAACCTTGCACTAAATTTGAATTTTTTTTTGAAACCCTAGCATCTAGGAAATGGATTCCTAAAAGATTTGGGAAACGTGGATTTCTAGATACTATACCTTTATCCTTCTCAGCATCAACCAAAAGGGGCCTGTGCTGCTTTCTCCCTTCTCTAATTTTTGATCTTGGCTCCTTGGAGATTTCATAGTTAACTCAGGTTAGGATCACTTTGTGTGTGTGTGGAATGTAACGCAATGTAAGATATTGCAATGCAGAGTCTTCAAACTCTCAAAGGCACCTACAGTGAGTGACATGTCTACTCTAGCAAGGCCACATCTCCTAAGCCTTCTCAAAGAGCACTGCCACTGTGGACCAAGGATGCAAATGCCTGAGACTATGGGGATCATCTCATTCCGACCACCAAAGTCTCAAATAGCAAACACAGACTTCTTGTCTTGACTATCAGTTGTCAGAATGATGTCTCCATGACCATCTCAGAAACAGCTATGTAGATGCAATCTTTTTCACATATTGATATATAATGGATTGCTTTTACAAAATTGAAAGTTATTATCTTATATTGGAAATTAAGATTTTCTTGTCCCTTTTTAGAAACTTTAAAAAAAAAACTAATTGCAAGGAGCATCAAGGAAAGAGGACCTAGACCAGTTGCTTTTCGTGGGAACTTCTCAGTTGATATTTTCATTTATTCTATATGTCTGGTTTTACAAGTGTGTTTTTTTTCTGGTACTTGCCTTCTCCATGTCCAATGTCTATCTTTAAAGGAGTGAATTCTGAGTTATGTACCAAGCTATGCTAGTTTCTGGAATCACATATTGTCCTAATAAATCCAACAATAAGCTATGGGGAGGAAGAACAGGTTCGTTTTCTGGGAAAACAGACTTTACAGTCTCTATTTCCCACAGCTACCAAAAACTCAGCTGCCTTTTGATTTTTGGTTTTTGTTCTAGGGGAATGGGTATAGACTATGTTCCATGTCACAGAGGACTCTTTGTCGTCTCTTAAGACCCATTTTTGTTTTCTGAGTGTCTTATGGGAAAGAGGATATGAGAAATCTTTCTGTACCTACACACTTACTTCAAGTTTCTTTGTCCTGTGGGCTGCTCATCTTCCACTTTGTCTAAAGATGCTTATCCTAGATCTCAACTCTGAACCAGATGAGAGTCACTGAAAAGAGACAATACACAGATCCTGCACTGCAGAGTGTTTCAATTCATTGGCTTGTGGGAAAGAGAATAGGCATTTGTTTTGTTTTGCTTTGAGTCCTGTTTGAGTCTCAAAATAATCAGGGACTAAGAACAACTGGTTTACTATGTGCACTTTGTTTTAGAAGTTTGTATCGAAAGATTAAATGACCAGATTGCATTTATACCCTTTTTGAAATGTTGTAGTATTGAAATCTAACACATTATAAAATGTTAATCTATACTTAAACTTTCTCTTCTTTGCAAAAAAAAACCCAGTTAATTCAGTTTGTACATATCCTTGGCATAGACTTGCCTTCTGAAACAATCCTAGGCATTAGCTTTCATTGTCGAGATCATTTTATTATCTTTGCATTAGTTAACCATTGTTTCCTGAATGACTTTATCTGTAACTGTGAGGTCATGTTTATATCACTATCTTTCTCTTACTTATAGCAACAGAAGAATGGGCCACAACTCGTTCCAGCCTGAAGGCACCACCATCAAGGTCAGCCAGAGGGGGATACAGGGAACACCCCTATGGTAGATATTGAAGGTCCTCTTCACCTATGACCTCCTCAAAGACAGTTCATAGCCTCTGGTCTCCACATAAACAGCAACAAGACAAGTAATAGTTCTTTTTTTGTTTGTTTGTCTTTTCTATCTAGGGATATCTGCTCATAATTCCCTCCACCTATTTCTTGTATTCCCCCCTGTACTGTTGACATGACAATGACGCTAGTATTATTTTACAAAACAGACTGCAAAACTCATTGGCAAGCATAGTTTATAAACCACTCAGTAGGATGAAATCTCTTGATTGTTTTTTTTAACTGTTGTGTGTAAAACGCCTTTCCCCTTTTTGTTTTAGTATTATTTTTCCTTTTTTTTTTGTAAGAAAGAGCATGAATCTGTTAGCAGATTTTGAGTCTCAATCAACTAACAGAACCTTTGTTTAGGGTTGATAAAAGACTGTAATATGATTTTGAACTAGCTGATAATAAAGTTGTAGATAAGATGTTTTAACCTGTCTTTTAATATCTGTTAGTTAGATGGAGATGTTCAATATTAAGTTGTAAATTTAATTTTTAAATGCTGTTTTAATGGGGTTGAAAAGAAGCAGCTACTGTATGTATGTAGCTAACTGAATTTGTTCAGTGTTTTAACCTGTATTTGTTAAAAAAAGAAAAAAAAACACACATAAAGTTCCATGTGTAAGCCTCTCTAAATAGGAACCACAATTTGTCAAATATGTTTGCCATAATTTGTCAATAAAGCTGAAGGCTTTTGTAAAAACTAAATTTGGAATTCCTTGTTTTCTAACTTTAAATGCCTGCTTTATTTCTTCTTCAAGAGATGCCTAAAATGGTTTCTATTTAAAAATTACAAAAATGAACCCAAGCCTGTTTTAAGATATCTGTGTAATACTTAAAATGTATTAATAACTTTTGGTTGTTAAATAATTTAAAAGTTAACAAACTAAACTGTTACATGAATCATGGTTAGTAAACACTAATGTATAACATGTTAATGGAAGAAATGGATTTAGAATAATAAATGGATTTTAAACTATCCTCTAAGCTCTATCTTGCTAAACACAAATTCTGATTGACTTGTTTGCACTAGCATGTCTCTCGTGAGAAAGAGTAATGGAGTATAAAGAGGTAAGATTACCACTTACCACTGTCTAAATGCCTAGTTCTTCAACCTTTGAGTTTCCCCGCACATTAAATATCCCATCCAACATGTAAGCATTGCGTAGATTCTTCACGTTATTGTTTTCACTCGAAGGAGTGCGTGGACTTCATTTGCGTAGTTTCTAACAGTCTGTTTGACAAACGAACCATCAGTGTCAATGGCTAGTTGTTGCTATTCAACCTCAAAAACTCTATTTGTAATTTTCAGTGCTAAATATCACCGCCCTTGAAGGCACTTTAGAGGGCTGATATTTCTTTTGAGACTATCAGACTTGATGGCTGATGATTATTAAGGAAATATGTCGCAGGACTCACAGGATGACTTAACGTTAAACAGGTAACACTAATATAGTCACTGTAAGTTTGCCTATGCAACAGCAATGTTAAATCTTCTCAGTTATTAAGTTCCTGATAGTTAAAAAAGTAAACCTACAAAAATATAACAAATAGGTCTATAGGCTATTAAAACAACTAATCAACATTAACTAGAGGCACCAAAATTATTTTACAATATATAACCCTCAAGGTAATAAAAAGAACTAAAATTAGCAATAACAGTAATGCAACTCTTGCTAACATCAAACGTAAGCTAAATTTTGATGGAGAAAAAGAAAGCAAAAGACTTGATAGTAGGGATGAATACCAAAACTACTACTCCTTTAAACATAGTTTTTTTTGTTTACGGTGGCTTTTTGTCAATGTGATTGGTTTACTTTTTTGCTGCTTATCAGCTGAGGCATTTTGCTGTTTAGTTTTTGCAGCTGGAGTTGCATGCTAATAGTTTTATGAAGTGTGTGTCTGTCATCGATTAAAGTTGTTAATATTTGCCCTTTAAGCATGCTGCTTAGTTATGTTTTCGTCTTCTATTCTTTCTTACTATTTCAGGTACGCACAAAGAACACATAAGTGATAGTAGCAGATGTGATGGGCTAAGGAGGATAAAGGTAAGCAGACCGTTGTCATCTTTGACATAATCTTTACCAAATTACAACACAGCCTGAAGCTATAGTAGCAGGCTAAAACTCTAAAAGCCACGTTTTGGTATACTTCAAAAAGCTTAGATTTTTGTTAAAGAGATGATCAATTTTTATCTTTGCATAAAAGATAAAGCTTGACAGTCAGCTAGCATAGTTTTCTACAGTTACTTAAGAACTTGTCAAATGAACTAAGAAGTAGTGATTAATATTTAGCCCTTTATTCTTGCAATGAACTCTTCTTCTGCAAACTAGTCTCTTAATTGCACCATCACAGTAGTAAAACTTTTAATACTCTAAAGACACAAAAGCAGAAAATCTTTAAGAATGTTCAAGGGAAAGATAAAGGTATCCAAACAATTAAGCCAACAACTGCAACCCCTTTGGCCAATCAAGAAAACACCACCAAGGCTTTCCCAATTGGATCTCCTTGTTAAAAAACTGCTTGTTAAAAAAAGAAAGAAAGAAAGAAAGAAAGAAAGAAAGAAAGAAAGAAAGAAAGAAAGA
>JABTXL010021554.1:8117167-8130079 GCA_025134845.1 Neodon shergylaensis
AGAAAGAAAGAAAGAAAGAAAGAAAGAAAGAAAGAAAGAAAGAAAGAGAAAAATGCTTGTTTCTCAGCTGCCATTTTATTTGTTAGCAAATAGTTTATTTGTTAGCAAATATTTCCTAGAGGAAACTGAGGCCTAACTTCTATACCCAAGGAGATGAAAATATTAGCCAATAAACCAGAGTAAAATCAAAACATATATGGTTATGAAATCCACAGGCTAACCCCAGGCAAAGAGTACTGAAATGACTGTGTGCAATGTCTGAGGAAGGACTAAAAGCCCCAAGCTTTCTGTCTCTGATCATTTTGTTGATTTGTGTGGTTTTGTGTTTTTTAACTATATAAATATTCATTCTTTGGGTCAAGCTTCAGGGGGCGCTAGCACTTGGGGTGGGAATGTGGATGGACTGGGAAAAAAAAGAGGATACTCTATTCCATGGGGAGGAAAAAGACCTTTGGGATGGCAATGCACTGTTGTAAATGCCTTTTCAACCCACAGCCCAGGAGATTTTCAAGTGAGCAGTGCCTTGCAGGAATGCAGCAAGGAGGGAGGGGCATTAGAGAGAAAACATTCTCAGGGAAACAAGGTAAAAGCCCCTTGGAGCCATTGGCAATTATTGAGCATGTGTTCTTGTAACGTGGTTTCTCCCAATTCAGGTTGTTCAGGTAACTACGGGACACTCTCTGAGTTTCAGCTCTAGGTCCTTTGTAGACTCAGAAATTCAAAGTTACCGAGAAAAAAAATTAAATTAATTAGAATTAGAATTCTAAATGTTTTTATAAAGTACATGGCAGCAACTCAGAATGAGATACCCTGCTTCTTTCAACCAGCAATGGGGTTTGATAACTTTAGAGCACAATGAAAGAAACCCAGCCATAGTGATATGGCTTATGTATATGTGTCCTTATGCATATGTGTTCATTATAATAATCTAATTGTTCTTGTAGATGGATGAACTAGCCTATATGTATATGTTCTTGTATATGTATGAGCTATTCTATAGCAGGATTACATAGCTTTGGACACCTCAATCTCAAGCAGATCCTGCTGGTAGCATGTCTTCCAGAACCTCCCCCATGTCACAGAACTCACCCACCATCTTGTGGAAGATGCTGTAGAATGTTTCCCTTGACTTATTAGAAACAGCAAGGGCCAGGGTGTTTGGAAGAGCTGTACACACGTGTAGGCCTTCTTCAGAAAGGCAAGGAGAGTCTAGCAAACATGCAATCATCTCCAGAAAGGCAAGGACATCTTTCTGACTATGGTGCAGAAATGTCAGTAGACATAACCAAGTGGAAAAGAGAGAACAGTTGGTCCCTGCCACCTCCAAGACTCAAAATCAAACCACTGAATGAAAAGGAGGAAAATAATCCCTTGAATTATACAGGAACTCAAGGCCTAAATGGTCGGGTGAGCCTAAGATTATTATTTCCTACCTAGAAGAATTTGTAGAGTAATGTGAAATCAAATTAGGAATAGAAAAACATGATGTTGCATATACATAGCTGATTTTTTTTACTGAATAATTTTCCAACTCTTTAAATAATTAGAAATGAAATCAATGGAATTCTCTGGAGCCAGGGAATGAAAATTCTACTAGTTTAGAATGACAGTCTTTTACCCAGCGTTCCAAACAGGATGCTTCTCCCACACGCAACAGAAAGCTTTGCTGAGTTCCGCTGCCAACATCATATCTGCTCTGAGGAGCACATTGTGATAACTCATAAATATAATAAACATTCTCATCTCTGAAACCACCTCATGCATGGGGTGGAATTTGCATGACACACTTCAAATCAATCTCTGTGCTTTCTGTTTACATACATTCTGAAGCTCTCTGTGAACTTATATATGGATTCCTTCAGACAATGAAGTTTCCATGAATGAACTGACAATCCTACGACACCTGGGTACTCGTTAATATACCAATTCTGAGCCATTAACAAAGTATTTTTAATAATAATATCATTAGGTATTAAGAAACTTTTGTGCCTGCGTTTGTCCAAGTTTTACTCTATTCAAGCTTAGCTAAATTAGAATCAATTTGTTTGCATTTGAGAACCTAGCCAGTGATTCCAAGTCTTTTAATACTTAGATAGTGTTCACCTTTAGTTTATTAACGGACCCAAAGCCATTTGGCTTGATAACAACTGAACTAACCATTTTTAATGAAGTGGACATAAAATGACATAGAAACATTCTTAGAAATTCAATAGAAGAAGTCAATGTTTTAGAAATACGTTATTAAAATATGGCCTTTACTCCTTTAGTGGTTCATTTAAAGTCACTTGGGCTTGTATTTTCAAAACCACACATACCCTTGGAAAGACATCCTTTATAGCCTTCTCTCTGAGTTCATCCAACATAGACATATTCAGAGTTTGATTCTGTCTGGCTTTGATGGGAATACAAAACACTGGTCAAGAGTCTGAGTGAGCAGAATGTTCAGGTTCAAGTTCTGATACGATGGCACCTGTTAATAAGAATGTTGTTTGCCATTCCAGCAGGCTCCGTGGGAAGGCACACTTTTTACTGGAAATATACTGCAGTAAATGTGTGGGAATGTGCAATTGTAAGGCAATTTATAAATTAATTCTGTATAGATTAATATGTAGTATAGGGCAGAACATCAAAAATAATAGCAGTAATCATACCACCTTTCGGTTTTAGTCACACATGCCAAATATAGCAGAAGTTTTACATAAACACAACTATTAGACATATATAATTTTAAATAAAATACCTAGAATAAAGTTCAATTCTGCAGAACAGACATTAATTTTATGCTGCTAATAAGAAACAAAGGGAATATGGAAAAGAAAGTTTTCTTTCCACTTGCTATTGTTATTTTTACTCTTTTATTGTTTGAGAATTTATATTTTTAACAATTACATGGAAAGGGGCAGGTGAAATGGCTCAGAAGTTACAAACAGTTGACATTCTTAGAGAAGGCTTGAGCTTGGATCCAGGTATCCAAGTTGGGGTCCTTCTCACCCTCATGCAACTCCAGCTCCAGGGGATCCAAAGCCCTTTTCTGGCCTCCATGAGGACGTGCATATTTCTGGCATTCACTCACACAGACACACACACAATTATAAATAAATTTAAAAATAATCATATAGAGAGTCATAATTTTGAAGACATTTGATTGGAAATATGGAAACCCCAAACAAATTTATCCTAATATCTATTCTGTAGCAATAAAATGAATACCTTTTAAAAACACACTGTAGTGTTTTTCTTTTACTTTGAAATGGATTTTTACTATGCTATTTCCCCAAATATCATTCTTCTAAAATTCCTGACTCCATGGCTGAAAGACGCAGGTGAAAGCATCACCCGGTTGTCACAAAGCATGGCTGCAGCCTTTTGTAGAGCCAGAGATTCCATCTACCGTCTAAGCTCCATTTGACACTATGATAAAACTCTCACATAATTAAAAATGAAAGCAATTCTAGGCTTTTGTTCTGCAATCAAAGATCAGAACTCGGTTTAAAAAAAAACATTTAGGGTCAATTTCAACACAGAAATAATTCTGTGCAGCCATACAATCATGCATTAAGATCACAAATGAGGGAAACAGCCCATCTTGAACACTCTTTAAAATTACTCCAAGGTAATATGTCCCATTTGTCTGGACATTCTGATGTCCTGATCAAGAGCTCATTTGACAAACAGTGGTGTCACTGGCTGACATACACTAGTATTCTACATCTAGCTTGGAGGTTAATTTCCTGGCTCCGTATGCAGAATATATTAGTTGGTTCTTGAAAGATTGTTTACAGTGGCAGAAGAAAGGTCACTGGACTTAATATGCATTTTACAACTGAGTATTTTGTACGTGGTGAGGAGAGGGGTTGAGAGGAAATAAGATGTCTGGTTCCCACACACTACACATCTTAAGAGGTTCGGGTTTATCTTATTTACGAGAGAGAGAGAGAGAGAGAGAACAAGCAAACATTCCTTTAAACATGGTTGGCCAGCCACACATCAATAATGCTTTGTTTCTGACCCACCGTGCTCCACTCTGCAGTAGTATAGAATGAATTATTTATTTACGTAAGGGAGAGACTTGAGAGAGATGCCTCCTCTTCTCGGCATCTTCCTTGAGATAGGTCCCCCACTAGTTTTCTGACACCCTAGTGTCTCTTAGAGTACCTTAGACTGGTGGTGATGCTTACCCTCCCCTGTCTTACTCTGTCTACCTCATGTGGGAATATCGCATTCTCTATCCTGCAACCTCATAGCCTGCCTTTGTGAAGTTCTTGACATTCTCTGAGGTCACAGTGACACTCCTTTCCCAATGCCTCCTATCACTTTCTTAGTAACACGTGACATAGGAAAATGACAAGAGAGAAACTCAAGTTCTCTTCCTGGGAGAAAGGTTTGTGAGATCATGTACCAACTCTCACTATTTCTTTCTATTTAAATTTATCCTAACCACAACATAAAAATAGGTTTTTTTTTACATACTAATGGGGTGGGTACACTATAATGAATTGGTGCATATTATAGTGTGTAATGCTTAAGTCAGGACAAACATATCTATCAGCTCAAGTATCTTGTCATGATGAAAACACGGGAAACCATTTCCTTGGCTTTTGGAAATGCACAGTAGCATGGCTGTTGTGTGCAGTCACTGCCCTGAGCTGTGACAGCAGAACATCTTGTTCCTGTCGACACATAGCTTAGCAAACGCTGATATATTTCCCCAACCCTCTCTTCCCTCAATGCAGCGCTCAACTTCTAGGAGATCAACCATTTGCATTCTACACATGGTTTTATATGCCTGTTTTATTTCACCTCATGTAATAATCTCTAATTCCGTTCATGTTGTTTCAAATGGCAGGACTTCATTCCTTTGTATGGCTGAATAGTATGACTGAATAGCTATGCAAATGGACGGCATTTACTCTACCTGTTCATTGGGTGATGGCCATGTTGGTATATCCATGTCTTGACTACTGTGGATAGAGCTGCATTGAACACAGGAGTGCAGGTATTTCCTCAACATACCCATTTCATTTCCTTTGGGTCTACCTGCGAGTAGGATTGTGGGGCTGTACCATAATTTTATTTAGTTTGGGTTCTACTTTCACAGTATTTTATATAGTGACTGTATGAACTCATATTACCTTATAAAAAGGGTTCAAGGGTGGTTTTTTGTTTGTTATAATAGTCCTACTTACTGGGTGTGTGATAATAGTTCATTGGGAATTCATTTGCATTTTCCTGATAAAATAGTGCTGGTGAGCTTTTTGTCATATATCTACCAGATATATGAACAATGTTTTATTTATGATTTGATTTATCTTTTAAATTGTGTGTGTGTGTGTTTGTGTGGAAATATACATGTGAATATAGGCAACACTTAGAAGCCTGAAGCATCATAATTTCCTGGAATTGGACTTAGAGGTGGTTGGAAGCCACCAGAGTTGGCTGCTAGAAATTGAACTTGGGTCCTCTGAAAGAGCATTGAGTGTTCTTAACTGCTGAACCATCTCTCAGTCCACCCCACCCTGGGGAAATGATATTTAAATACACATATATCACACTTTCCTAGAAACTTCTCCGGGAGTCTTTTATCATCGATAACCTCTTAGTATACATTGAATTATTAGCTGTTAACTTTTTGTCTATTTTTTTTATTATTATCTCTAGTGACCACTAAAAATTATTGTCTCCAAATAGGGCATATTCGACAGTAAATAGATAATTTTCGGAAAAGCTTTATTTTGTTTTATTCTCCTCTTAATGATTCAATTTTATGATTGCTAAAATAACGTGTAATGAAGTTGGTGAACAGAAGGCCTAATGTAAAATTCAGGTGTATAATATTACTTCTTTAAAAAGACAATTTTTCTACTTTATCTTCTCTACCTTCTTTTTTCCCTTCCTCAGATGCTGTTTCTTTGTTTTAAATATGATGCTATTCAATAAATACAGCCCACATTCTAGAGGTTTGGATTTAGTAGTTTCATTTGTTCATAGCAGATCACATTATGAAGAAAAGGCTGCTTTCAAATTCCTGTTAAGCAAAGGCTGGTTACAAAATCATGATGCCCCTGCCTCAGTATCACACATATTTGGACTACAGTTGTGTACCGCCACAAGTGGGTTAAATGCATGGAACTGTAACCCACAGAAGTGAGCTGACTTTCAGTTTTAGAGGGACAAAGTTATCTAAAACCCAGTCTGCTAAGGTTAATGTATATGTGAGGATGAATGCTGTAAAAAACTGGCAGGAAAACAAGGAATGAACTGGAGTATGAACAAAATTATTTTAACTTTCTCAGCCGCAGTTTTGTCATAGACAAAATAGTCATAATAACAGCACTAGCTCGCAGCATCCTGAGATGAAATAAAATGATACAGGTGATTGTATTTCCTCCCAGATTTACTTGCTATTTAGTTACCTCAAATTGGTACTTTTTCTTTGTCGACAAATTCTAAATGCATGACATCTTCATAGTGTGCATCAAGTGTGCAAATAGAATGTATTCAATATGAAAGTCTTAGAATCCAAATCAGTTTTTTGCTAGAAACATTTAATACACTTTTTAAAATATTCTAATTGTAATAATATTAATATTCATCTGATATATGCTTTAGAACAAAATTTTGAAATTATTATATTTATTCCTTAGCCACATATGTCAAATAACTAATGAGAATTATGATATTTATATTCATAAAAATCCTATAAAATGATATGTATACAAATATATAAATATGTTCTGTGTGATAAAATGAAGGTAATTCCAGCAGTAACTTGGTTCAATTATTATATTAATAATATAAAGAAAATGGCTGAAGCAATAATGGATTACATAATACAAGTTATGGTTTAACTGCCTAAAAATACCTTCACTTATTTTCTCAACATCCTTACACATGATGCAGATAGAACTGGGTGGAAGTATTTACTTTACACAAACCTATAAATTAATGCATCTGACTGCTAGCCTCCAGTGACCAGAAAGAATCTATATGTTGATCTATAGATCTAGAATCTATATGAGGTTTCTGTCCTGCCTGGTCCCACAGCCATTCAGTCCCAAAGAAACACACAGAGGCCTACATTAATTATAAACTCATTGGCTTAGTAGCTCAGGCTTATTATTAACTAACACTTACATCTTGCATTAACCCATAATTCTTGTCTATGTTAGCCACATGGCTTGGTACCTTTATCAGTGAGGTATTTTCATCTTGTGTCCTCTGTGTCTGTGTGACGACTGCAGACTGAGTCTTTTCTCTTCCCAGAATTCTCCTATTCTGATCATCCCACCTATACTTCCTGCCTGGTTACTGGCCAATCAGCATTTTATTATACTAAAACAAGTGATAAATCTTTACAGGGTACAAGACCATTGTCCCACAGTACCTATATTTAAGTACACAAGCCTTCTTGATATAGGCATATAATAAATAACCTAGTAACATAAAACTTCACTAAGAGTGAAAGTAAACTAGGAAATTGTGGGTCTCAAACCACAACCATGATCACTTCTTACTGAAGACATTCTTTCTTGTATTGGTGTGTCTCTATGTTGATTCCTGCAAAATAGGGTAGAATTCCCAAACACTATCCCCTTTTTTTATCAGACAATACAACTGAAATGTGCATTATCTTTTGTTATAGTTAAAATACCAAAATGATTCTGTACATGCAAATAATGAACAAACTAGGTATATAGAGAGGTATATAAGAGTCCATTACAAATGCATGGTCATGGGGAGCAGAGTTTTATCCTATATTCCCAGAGCAGGTGTTGTCTCCAGGCTCTAGCACATGCAGGTTTTCATTAAAGACCATTTCTGAATTTCCTGTGTTACCTCAGCTGGCTTTATACTCTTGGCCATAAGATCTTATACCCCTGCCAAGTAGCTGGAGCGGCATTTCTGTGTTATGGTGCCCAGAACAGAACAACTATTTACCCCTGTTTTCTTAGCTTATTGAACTTGCCCTTGTGACATTTTTTTACAAATTTCAAATTTTTCTGAGTACAATATTGAGTAAGCAATGCAAATTGGTGCCAGCTTCTCACAGTTTTTGGTAATGAAACTCACCATTTAGAAAATTACAAATAATGTATGTGGCAACTTTGGGCTGCAAAGATTAAAAGACAAAACAAAATTAAATCTAGACATTGCCAGGTCCCACTTTGTGTCTCACAACCATCTGTAACTCCAGTTTTATGAGATCTAATGCCTCTTCAAGTCTCTGTGGGTACTGAACCATGTGGGCATTCATGGTGCACAGATATGTAGGCAAACCACACATAATCAGAAACACTCTTAAGTAATAAGAACAGAATCAATGAGTGCTGAGCCTATAGGTATCTTTCCCCACAGTTACTGGTATTTTCACAATACTATGAGTATTTCCAAGCAACAGTGTCCATCCATTGATGTTTTCTGTCCTGTAACTTGATGCAGTGTATGGCAGTACTGCCAGCTTTGACTCTAAAAAGGGTTTTAATAAGAATCCATTGCTTATTTAATACGTTTATATTATTGATAAAGTTTTTAGATTTTTGTGGTAAAAGGTTAATTGCTATAAAATTTCTTGATGTGTTAACCTGGTACCAAACATTGGGACAGTTAATTCTCTAGGGTTTAACTCTAACTTCTTAATATCTTTATATATATATAATTAATATTTTTAAATAATATAATATAATATCTTTTTTTATTAATTTTTTATTGAGAGAAAAAAAACGTTTCCCCCTCCTCCCCGCCTCCCATTTCCCTCCCCCTCCTTCCACCCTTCTCCCCCTCCCCCCACTCCTCTCCCCCTCCCTCTCCAGTCCAAGGAGCAGTCAGGGTTCCCTGCCCTGTGGAAAGTCCAAGGTGCTCCCCCCTCCGTCCATGTCTAGGAAGGTGAACATCCAAACTGGCTAGGCTCCCACAAAGCCAGAACTTGAAGTAGGATCAAAACCCAGGGCCATTGTCCTTGGCTTCTCATCAGCCTCCATTGTTCGCCATGAACAGAGAGTCCGGTTTTATCCCATGCTTCTTCCGTCTCATTCCATCTGGCCTTGGTGAGCTCCCAATAGATCAGCCACACTGTCTCAGTGGTTGGGTGCACCCCTCATGGTCCTGACTTCCTTGCTCATGTTCTCCTTCCTTCCGCTCCTCAATGGGAACTTGGGAGCTCAGTCCGGTGCTCCAGTGTGGGTCTCTGTGACTATCTCCATCCATCCCCAGATGAAGGTTCTATGGTGATATGCAAGATATTCATCAGCATTGCTATAGGATAGGGTCATTTCAGGTTCCCTATCCTCAAGTTCTTAATGTTTTAATATCCACATGACTTACAGTATTGGTAGTTTTCTACCAGTAACTGTGAGATCTCAACACAGTTGCTACAGAAAATAAAAACAAATAACATGGTATGAACAGGCTGTGACTAGATGAAGGACACTTATTAAAGAGTAGTCTTGTAAAAATCTATAGCTGAAATATATTCAGTGGAGGCTGAAATATTTGCTAAGCAGACAACATCCTTAGCTGCCGCCCACTGAAGAGTAGCATCAGAGGCTATACTTCTGCTTAATTATGTCCAAGAAATATTTGGAATGAACAGCCAGCCTTGCAAGAACTGGTGTCTCCTAGGAAAAAATATAACTTGGAGAATGTAAACTAGGATACTAGTCTAAGCTGATGGGAGACCATTATCAAATGAATACTGAATAGGCACTTAATGCTTTGGCTCTGACTTTTTCATGTCTTATAGTCATATGTAGCATCTATGATTTCTGCAGATTATCGTACTTATTTGAATGTAAAGTACTAATGTTCTATGTAGCATTGCTAGTACTTGCATATATTTATAAACATAGGACTTAATACTTTAAAATACTTCTAAGATAATGTAGAGTGTCTTGATTGGTATTTGTCACCAACCTAGACATATGGGAAGAGGAAATCTCAACGGAGAAATTGCCTCTTTCAGAGCAGCCTACAGATAAGACTATGGAAATTTTCTTGAATAATGGTTAATGTGAAGGGCTCCTATCTCTGTGGGCAATGCCATCCCTGGGACGGTGGCCCTTGGGTGTATAAGAGAGAAGGCTGAACAAGCCATGGGGAACAAACCAATAAACAGCATTTCTCCAGGGGCTCTGCTTCAGTTCCTGCCTCCGCATTTCTGCCTTGAGTTCCTGTCATGACTTCCCTCCCTGATAGGCTATAAACTATAAACTGAAATAACCTTTGCCCGGTTGTTTTCTCATAACTTATCTCAGCAGTAACAAGCAAAGGATGACACTGAGTAAAGAAGGACAAATTGTCTCTTGTGGAGAAGGCAATGCATTTTACAAATTATATTTTTCCATTTATTTATTTGAGAAAGCACATAAAACAAAGGTCAAGTTTTAGAGGTCTGTTTTCTCCTTCTGCCATGTGTGGCCCTCAGACTTGGCAGCAACTACCTTGACCCACTGAACTGTTGTGCTAGCCTGCAAGACTATTTTTTAAAATCTTTATAGTTAAAAAATAAGATTTTATGAAATTAAAAGGTTCTTTCAAGAAAACTCACATGAATTCTACATATTGAGAGTTGGTGTGAAACATTTCCTCTCTGATATAATTAAACTTGTCATTTTTGCCAGTGATCATGTTTTGTCTGCACGTATGTCTGCTGTATTACTGTGGGCATATGGTTTGTTTCCTTTTCTGTTAAAAGAAAAAAGCAGCATATGTAAGAGGTTTTAACTTTCTCAGTTTCCAGGAGAAATCTTATTTCTGAACTGAAAACAGGTTCTTGAATTTTACTCATTTTACAGATTTTTCAATTTTACTCATTTTCAAGTGATCTGCATATGAGCTACATACCTCCAGGCCTGGTGTCTCAGGACCTCACAGATTTCTGGTTAACCACTGGAGTCAGAAAATGGACTTTTTTCTGATACCTGCAAATGGTGACTCAAATTCATGCATTTGTAATGAGATGGCCCTTGACTTCCCTACACCCCTAACTCTAGGAAAAGAGGGATCTAAGAATAAATGAAAGAGATTTTCATTACCTGGTCAATGCCCACGGCAGAAAAAACCATATACAGTTTTTTAAGATAGTCTAAACCACAAGCCCACATAGAATGATAGACCATGTCATAATGACATTTAGGAACTAATTGGACACCATTTTCTTCTCTTCTGAAGCTGATTTATTTTTGGAGATATGGTAATATGTTGCAAACACTTGATATTTTCTGTGCAATTGTTGTCTAATTAGAAAATAGTGTATCTATGAATACCTATGATTAGACTTCCTTTCAATGGGAGGGTACTTTTTATCTCCTTGAATAACTCTGAATGATGGTGCTAAGCTTCAAGTGGAGATAATTTAATGGACTTATCAGGTGATACCCATGACTGGAAGATCACTGCTCAAGTGATCTGCATATGTAGCATGGTTCTAGTTTTAGTAAGACCCACACATGACATAAAATTATAACTGTCCAATTAAACTGATTGCAGGTTCCTAGGCATAGTTATTTCTTATTTGTAATTACCCTCGACATACAGACAGGAAAACATGATTTGAAAACAGAAATTTTAGTACCAGGCAGGCTGTTAATTTGTTAATGGCTATGTGATCAGATGGAATTAAATTTAAAGTCAAATTATTTAAGTAAAACAATAAGTCATGAATGTGATGACATACACCTATAATCTTAGCAGCTGGGAAATGGGGGCAGAAAAAATCGTGACTTTAGCTCCAGCAATGGTTACACAATAAAATCTTGTCTCAACAAAAAAAAAGAATACTTTTTATGGTTAAAAATATAAGCTGGGGCTAGAGAGATAGATAGCTCAGATGTTAAGAGCAGTGACTGTTCTTCCAGAGGACCCAGGATCAATCTTAGCACCCACGTGTCAACACATAACCATCTGTAACTCTAGTCTGAGTGGTTATAATGTCCTCTCCTGGCCTCCACCAGCACTAAGTATTCATATAATGCACAGACATGCAAGCCAGCAAAACGCTCATACATGTAAAATAGAAATGCTAACAAGGAAAAGAAAAATGGCTTAGTGAGTAAAGGCACTTGCTTTTCCACCTGACCTTCTGAATTCAACCTTAGGGACCCACATGGTCCTTCACCAGCCATCCTCTGAGCTCCGCACTCACACTGTGCTCTGTGCATATGCACACACACAAAATCTTAAAAGTGTAATGCAAAAACACAAACAACATCTTGTATTGCCAAGAATAATGCTTTATTATGTCATCCAAAGGATACAGGTCTTCTCAGAACTTACATAAGTAAAGAAGATTCTTCAGATTTAAACCAAACATATGCATAAAATTTCTTATTTATACATCAGGGATTTACATGACCCTGACTTTATTGCTAAGCAAGAATTCTACTTTAAACAATAAAATTTAGAAAAAAAATATTAAACTAGTTGCCTATCATAAATAAAACATTTGCTAAGTAGTCCACAAACATTGAGCCATTTTTCAAGTTTTTCAGTTACAGAATTAGCATTTCTTACAGGTGACCCAGGTGTCATATTTCAAACGGTACACATACAGTATTTCAAACATACATAGATCTGATGTACATGGGTAGTAGAAAAAGACAAGATCTCCTTGGTAGCATGGGGACCTTGGGAGAGGGTTGAAGGGGAAGGGAGAGGCAGGGAGGGGAGCAGAGAAAAATGTAGAGCTCAATAAAAATCAATAAAAAAGAGTACATTCATATTAACAGAATGTCTATAACATAAAGCACTTGAACATTTGCCAATAATTCTAGCTACAGTTAACAATAACTTATGGTTTTTGTTAGAATAATAAAACATAAAGTTTATCCCCAGTGTGTTTTATAAAGTATCTTTTATATTTTAATTATTAATATATAAAATCAGCCATAAAGTACCTGTGATAACTTGTTGCATTAA
>JABTXL010021554.1:8130089-8151118 GCA_025134845.1 Neodon shergylaensis
ATATATAAAATCAGCCATAAAGTACCTGTGATAACTTGTTGCATTAATTTTAACTGGAGGCAAGATCAAGGATTTATTATTTTATTTCTCATCAGTTTGTATGAGAAATGCCCAGAGAATGTGCTCAATAAATTTTTTTGCTATGGAATATCAATAGCTTTAAAAATAAACACATCAATTAGTATATGAATTAATACACAACAACATGCAGAGTTAGACAAAGTATATACAGTGGAGGTACAAGGACTTTCTTTAACAAACGTGTATATGTGAGATAAAAGTAAATAAAAATAAGCCAATTGCTCAGGTGACATGTTCCTCAATGCTCTGTATGTAAAGTTGGCAGACTCATTTGGAACAGTAACAGGTATAAAATCACCCTTCTATGGTTGTGAGCCTAGCCCTTAACCTCCGGCCTTTTGTGAGCCGCCTCCAGCCCCCTGCCTGGAGCATCTAGCAGCCCCAGACCTGCTCATGGGTGGTGCAGGCTGCCCCTTTCCTGCCAGACCTGAGGGGCTTGGGGGATCCCAGCAGGGGGAGGGTAATCCCTTCACCCCAGTTGCCAAATGTCCCCCCACCCCCTGGACCGTCCTTCTCCCTCCCTCCACCCTGACGGTTCTGGCCTTCCCAAACTGCTTTTGATCTTCTGATTCCTCTTGGGTTGAAGCAGATCAAGTCCCTTCCCAGGCACCCAGTTTGGGGGGAGCCTGACCTATTTTTTTTTTAACGACAACCTACTCCTTATCCCCCCATCCCATGCTGCCAACTTCTAACCACAATAGTGACTCTGTGCTTGTCTGTTTAGTTCTGTGTGTAAATGAAATGTGGAAATGACCCTCCCTTGCCAGCTGGTTGCCCTCCCCTTCCCCTTGTTCTCAGCCACTCATGAAAGCAGGACCAGTAAGGGACCTTCAATTAAAAAAAAAAAAAAAACAATAAAAAGGCTAATTAACAAAAAAAATTACCCTTTTAACTGTTGAAAACATGAGGATTTTGAGTTAACAGTGGGAAAATACATATTTGTGACAAATACCAAAAATATAGAGCTGAAATAATCAAATTATAATCAATTCAACTGCATGTATTTTAATTCAACAGTGTTTAGAAAATGCCAAATAAGCTCAGAAATGCACAGCCCATCGTGCCAATGTCCAAAGCACTCAGCTTTGGTCAGGAATATCAAGTTTGTCATTATTCAGTTATTTTCATAGTGTGAAGTTGGCAGGTCGTCTTAAATTTCCCTTCCATCAATCACCATTTCTGAACATCCTGCTGATGGATGAAACCAGAGGACGTGAAGAAGAGGGGAGCCACAGCTTTATTTAAATATATTTGCAGTAGTACTCGCTCATGCTATGTGTGATGCAATTTTACACTTAGTGTGCAGAGGGTATTTGTTCTCTTTTTCTCAGTGTGTGTTGCATTTCCCCCATGAATAAGGATAGCCAACTAACTTGGTCAGTTAATCAACAGCTCTAGTGTTGGAGATATCAGAGATTGTGTATTAAAACGAACAGAGAACGATTGTAGTTCTTCTGTTCAAATAATATAAGATTTGCTTGGGAATTGGTCTGACATACTCTTCTCTTCAAACAACCATTTTAATATTCAGTGTTAGTGCAGCAAAGCTCAACTTGTATGAGTTATTCCTTCATGTTCGTCTTTTATTCCAATTCAAAGCAAGCACTTGGAATATTGATGTACAATCTTTATCATATGGTTGATAATGTAAGGTCCTATAAGAATCCTGGCAGTTTTAAAGAATTGCTGAGCCTGGCGGTGGTGGCGCACGCCTTTAATCCCAGCACTGGGGAGACAGAGGCAGGCGGATCTCTGTGAGTTCGAGGCCAGCCTGGTCTACAAGAGCTATTTCCAGGACAGGAACCAAAAGCTACGGAGAAACTCTGTCTCGAAAATCAAAAAAAAAAAAAAAAAAAAAAAGAATTGCTGAAGTTTCATTAAATTTAATTAGTCTCAAACAATCTATGAGAGTTTATTCCTGTGTAACTAAGGATGTAAAAGCAGCAAATGAACATCACTTGGCAGCCACTAAGTAGGGTGCTTGTTTGGTGTTGGTAGAGACATAAAGCTTGGTGCCCTGTAGAGAAAGACAATGAGGTCTCGTGATACACTTGTCCACTGCATGGTACTAGTGTTAGACCAGTTTCACTGGCATGACAGCCAACTGAAGTCACAGCATGCTCAAGTCCAAGGGAGCCATCTGCTTCCTATCATGTCTTAGCTGCTTATTACTATCACTGTTTGTGCCATGCCTTATGCCAATGCCAATAACTAATGTTTGTCATTATCTTCACTCAGACTCATAAAAACTTCCTCAAGAAAGACCAATCATAGCTAGAATGATGTTAGTCAAACTGTTTTCCTACAACATGGAATATAAAAGCATTTAACTATAAAAGGTGAGATTGATTATTTATTTTGTTTTGAGTCTGTCTGACAACTCCTGCTTGTGGTTAAATTTGCTATGTGGTGAATTGAAATCCTATACGTGAATCTCTAAGAGATGTGGTTGATTTCATAATGCTTCAAAGTTACTCCATTCATCCAAAAATGTAGGCGATGTTATATTATAGAAAGCCCAAAAGCAAGGATAAATTTGACACCGGTTGGTTGGAGGTTCAGTATTTCTAGCAGTAAGGCGACCCTTCATCTTCCATTTGTGATTTCACTTATGACCTCCGTTATTAAGGTGAGGGTACAGTGTTCATTGTGAGCCCATGCAGAAATGTTTGAATAAGTGAAGCAGCTCCTTGCAACATATGGAAGCTGAGTAGTGCATTAAATTATTGTCAAGCAAGTGGAAAACTCATGGTTTTATTGTGCACTATAGCAACATAACAGTAATATATTGATTCTCATTTGTCCTTGGCTTTTCGGTCTTATATCACCAGAATTTGAAGTTATGAATTCTTGAGTATTAGAGTAAAAAAGAAAGCAAAAATGAGTCAACAAGGATATGAATTTTGCTGAAAGAGCATGATAAATGTTTGAACCGTTTTTGACAATAAATGGCACAGGAGACAAAAGTTTGTGTGGAATAAAACGTCATTTATCATACCTGATAGACATTTATAGGGCTTCTGCTTAAAGAGTTATTGTGGTCATCTTTCCAGGTTTTACCTTTTTGGGTTACAGGAAAGTTCAGTTTTGTTGCAAAGAGCCAGCATGGAGGCACTCAGTTAATACCTGTGGGATAATGCAAAGCTGAGCAGCATGAACAGAACGTGATAGGAGAGGGCCATGAGTTCATTCCTGAAGTTCTAATTTTCGCGAAAGCAAAAGGAGACATGAATGTACGCACTGTAGATGGAGTACACGTGGCTTTTAGTTTACAGTTGTTGGCCTGTTGTCAATGTGACCAGTACCACCTTTTCCTTCTCAAGATTTTCAGATGCATGAGAAAGTATGGTAACCTAGGAACAATAATAAAAGGCTACCAGTATTTATTACCCATTTATTAGATGTTTGCAAATTGCTAGAGACCTTGATATGCTTTTAATGAATAATGAATTCTTTATAATAACCCAATAAAGCATCATTGACTGGGGACATAGTGCTCAGTGGTAGATCATTTACACAAAGCCGTGATTTTTATGTAGAACACTGAAAAAAGGGAGAAGCAATAATGAGTCAAGTATCTTATTATTCCCATATAACAGTTAAAGAAACAGAATGAGGGAGAATAAAACAGCACAGTGTGTTCTCGCAGTGGGCAAGCCTAGATCTCAACCTACAACAGAAGATGGCATGTTCTTTTCCTAATTACCAGCTTGTGTAATTAATTATTTTGCTTACCATGTTCAAATATTATTAGCTGTTCTACTTTTATTATCGCTAGCTCTTATAACTGTGTTTTTATAAGGCCAAGAGCTCTTTAAGATGCAGGAGAAGCCTGAACTCAACTAGATAGCCGTTCAAGTTACTAATGTCTCTATATTAATGAAAAAGATTTGATAAATGATTGGTTTATGCCAGACACTGTTATTTTGACTGCTCCCTATGTTAAACCACAACTTTGTAAAAGAGTTCTACAAGAAAAATCTGTGACTCTCATAAACACAAACATTGCTTCAGCTGTTAATACTAAATTGGTTCACAGGTTAAAAATGAAGAATGAGGGATTTGGCTGTTTCCATAGATTTCGGGACTTCTATTCCTAGGGATCTGGAATAACTGAGTATCAGGGTACAGGACATAGGGTTAATAAAAGGAAAGTTCTTGGTGGAAGAACTCCCCACCCTTTCGTATTTACAGTCACTATCATGTACTGAATACTTCATGAAGACATGAACTTTACATACTCTTTGTCCTTTGCTTTTCTCTTCACCATAACTCAAGTAAGAAAAGAATCACCAGAAGTTTAGCTCTGCTATGCTATACAGGGTATTTGCCTCTGAAATCTCTAGGTATTTCTCCAGTTTAGAAATATTTCTGATTAAAAATTAATTAAATATGAATGATATTTATTCATAATTAATTTCATTGTGCCAATGTGTAAACCACATGAATGTAAAGCATATGTATTAGTAGCACAGAAATGCTATTATATATAAAGTCATCACTTCTAACAAATATTGAAAATTCATATGAGTATACATTAAGTTCTTTGTGTTATAGAAGGGCAAGTATATATGACCAGGCTTATGCACAATATGATTACAGTTCACTTGGAGATAAAACATATGCCTACAAACATGGACTGGGTACTGTCATTACAGGCTAAACAAGAAGTTGATTTAGCCCAGGACTGGGGAAAAAAGGCATCCTAAAAGAGATGAGATTGGATGGAATGGTCAGATGTGGAGAAAACGTAAGTGAAAAGAATTTTTGTTTTCCTTAGACCAAACTAGTAGTATCTTGTCTTTAGAACATGAGAGATGGCTCAGTGATTAAAAGCTTCATATTGTTCTTCCAGAGGACCTAAATTCAGTTCTCAACAACCATGTCAGGTTGCTCAAAACCACCCATAACTCCAGCTCCTGGGACATCCAATGCCTTTATCCTACAAATGCACATACCCACACTCTGATACACACACACACACACATACACACACACACACATACACTCATTTTAAAATAATAAAATCTTTAATGTTAAGGAAAGAGCTATAATTTGCTTGAAATCTTACATATGATTACAAATTCATATATCTGTAATAAGTTGAGTCATTGCTAATAAACCCAATTTAGACCACAAACTAACAATGACAGGATTTGTGTGCTATTGTTCAAGTTTTGATTTTTAGATTGTTAGCATAGTGGTTAGCATGTTAGACTTTGTATATCACATAATTACTAAGTGAATGGGACAATTCAGGCACTTGATTTATTCAGCCCCCTTGCCTATGAGGCCAATGATAGCTGTATCTATGTAAAGATGGAGTAGTTTACCCATGGCAGTTTGGGGCTGTTTTTGATTGTTTTTGTCTGGTTTTCCTTTGTTGTTGTTCTGGAACCAACCAAAGGCTCTCACAATTTACACAACTTTCTGAGGCAAGCTTTTAGGCTTTTGACCTCCCAGAAGGAAAGTTAAAAGTGGCAAAGGAGCTGTAAGGAAGCCAGCTGCAGGAGGTTCTCTTCTGAGAACAGCTGGTGTATTGGTTACTTTTCAGCTGCTGTGATAAAACTCAGTGACTTCAGCATCTTATACAAAAAAAAAACTGAGTTCATTCAGGGTTATGGTTCTTAGACTTGGAGTCCATGGTGGTGATATGGAGACAGCAAGCAAGGCAGAGACAACACACTAGATATAGCAAGATTCCTTAAATTCCCAAAGTCCAACTCCAGTGAGATACTTCTGCCAGCACGGCCACATTTCTTAAAACTCCCAGACAGTGCTGCCAACTGGGCACTAAGAGATCAATGTCTGAGACTACAGAGGACATCTCATTCAAACCGCCACAGCAGTCAAATCCTTTTCTCAGATCAGTCCCTCCACAAAAAACAGCACAGCCACTGAGCCTACTCATCGACAGTACCATGGCTTCCCAAATATTCTCAAGTACCATCTGCTGGCTCCTGACTTTCTGAAGGAGGTAGTTGGTTTCTCCCTGTTTTGGTTGGGTTTGTTGAGAATGCTTTAAAAGTCGTGGGAGCCTAGGCAGTTTGGATGCTCACCTTACTAGACCTGGATGGAGGTGGGTGGTCCTTGGACTTCCCACAGGGCAGGGAACCCTGATTGCTCTTCGGGCTGACGAGGGAGAGGGACATGATTGGGAGAGGGGGAGGGAAATGGGAGGCAGTGGCGGGGAGGAGGCAGAAATCTTTAAAAAATAAATAAACAAATAAATAAAAAAAGTCATAACCAAAAACGTAACCGAGAATCTTTATCTCACCCTACATATTGGCCGCTGGGAGATCAAACATCCTTAGCACCTGTCTCTGTCATGGAGAATGGTCAGATGTTCATATTCTCCCAGTGGATCTCAGGAGATGTGTAGAAATGGGTTCAGAGGGAGAAGATAACCGGAACAGTACATGACAAAAAGAAGGCAGAATACAGATGGCAAAATATCATGGTGAACTGATTGCAGAAAGCTTTGATCACTCAAACAGTATGTCAATCACTTTGTAAAAAAATGGAAAATACATTCAGGGTAAAACCATATTAGTAGTAAAGACAGCCGCTTACTTTAGAATTAGAAAATGGGAGCACATAGGACCTGGAAGGAGGAGCCTGGCAGAAGATATTGTCACAGTACTAGGCCACCAGGGGGCCTAAACCTGAGGCCACTTGATGACATTCTGACTGCCCCTCCCCGTTGATTGATTTTGATTCATTCGGCCTTTATATCTAAGATAGAAAGACTTTTAAAATGTGGTCTCCCACCCTAAAGTAAAATCTAGTAAATTCTCAAGGTGACTGTATTCTCATAGACACAGGAAATTCAGGATTGAATGAAACCTCACAACTTCACATTGCTCAGTAGAATATTATATTGGCTGCCAAGTAGCCCCATTCAAAGCTCTGTTCTCCTGGCCTCCTAAGTGGCTGGAATTACATTGCCCTACCATCTCCCTGTCCTCATCCTGGAGAGGCCCAATCATCATCAGATAAACACTGGGAGGAAATCCATAATTAGATAATTCAATATGTGTAGTGATTAAACACAATCAGACCCAAAGTAGTTCATTCACCTTGGGCCACATGAGACAGCTGAAAATACAAAAAATCCATGTATTAATGAAAATTCGAGCATGGGCCATCACATCCATGGTGTGGTAACTATTGTCAACTTGACACCCTTAGGATCTCAGTTGAGGAACTACCTCCATCTGATTAGACCGTGGGACATTTTGTTGATAACTAATTGATAAAGGAAGACCCAGCAAAACGTAGTAAGTGTTATCCCTGGGTAGGTAGGCCTGTGGTGTGTGAGAAAGGTAGCTGAGCAAGCTAAACATGTGTCTCTATAATTAGCGATACTGCTGACTGAGTAAATATTTAAAGAAGGTATTACGTAGGAGAAATAGTTTTTTGTTAGATTGTCTAGGTATGAATCTTTCATTGACTATCAACTAATAGTGAGTAAAGACCTTGGCAATAATCTCTCCTTCCTTAACTGATTCTTTTCTGATGAAACAATCTATTTAATAAGCTACAATCACATTGCCCTTTTAGAAAATCCCTGGCACGGAGAAGGTGCCTGGAGAGTGTGTGCTGGCAAATCAGCAGAGATCAGATGATGTAACTTTTTAGTCTCCTAAAGAGTGCGCAGTGTAAGTGTACTTTCCTGTGCTGAGCTTTTACATTGTCTAGAAGCCAGTGCCCCATTTGAACGAGTTTTTTTAGAAATCCATAATAAAAGCCCATCCAAACAGCTTGAAATACCAAAGCATGGTGTCATCAAAGGTACAGTAATTACGGTAAAGGGGTCATCTTGGATTCTGCTTATACTGCATCTTTTAAATGAGCATCAGATTTTTCTCCAGGCAGTTGCTATTCCTACAGCGGCAAACACAGATGGTGTCCATGCGTCCTACTCAGTCCTTCTAGGCAAAAGCACTGATAAAGTGCCGCAGGTCAATAAAGACTCAGAGCAAACCCCCCACCTTAGTGTCATGCAGCATGGTGACTTAGGCAACTAACCCTCTGTTGGCAAATTCAAGGAATTGCTCACGAATAAAATATACTAATGACACAAACAAACTCTTAATTTTAAGTTTGATGAAAGAGCGATTTCTTTTGGGGGAAAAATCGCTTTGTCTTTTTCAATGAGTCTAGGCAAAGAGAAACGAAGGCTTGGTTGCACACCTGTGTCTTGTAGTGCATGGGCACTTTGCCATTCCCTCTGACGTGGCCAAGCAGAGCAGAATGGAGATTTGTCTTGCTCATACTTGCCTTATAATCATACATCCTAAAAGAGAGCAAGCTTGCTTCCTGTGATTTCTACAGCTCAACCCTCTTCACTGGGTTTTGCAGTTTCTAGGTCTGCTTGCCCTTGAACCCAGTCCTTGCTGGTCCTCTAGCTCAATAAGGAGGAATCTGTTCTCTTTAATTCCTTTCCCTCAGGTAATCCCAGGTGGTACAGCTGGTTCCTGCAAGTGAAGCCTCTGTAGAGTAGAGATGGAACAGGCAGAAGACAGACCCTTTCTCTGATATTCTCTCTGTCTCCTTCCCACTCCTGCTGCAACTTTGTCTCTTTCTTGATCCCTCTCTGCAGGCCTGTGTACTGGCTCCCATCATTTGGCATCCAGCTGTGCTGTGATAGCCCCGCCCCTCTGTTGCTCTCATCTAATCTCACTGTGGCTTACTCCAGGTACTGCTTTCTGGTTGATTCTATTTTATTGTTTTCTCTCTCACAGCTTCTCTATTGGTGATTATCAATGCCCTGTTCATCTCAGTACCTGCATACTATCATTCAGATACTCCAAGTGAATCTTTATTTGCTAATTGATGGCTGGTGGAGTCCAGGTTGGGTCTGGACTACCTGCTCTTACTGAATTCCTGGGGAAGAAAGACTGTGGACGGCAGTGTCTTTGCTGTCATCACCACTCCAGCCTCAGAGATGTTCCTGGTCAGGATCTCTGACAGACAACGTTCCCTTCATGGCTCTTGTCTTTTGCTACATCACTGTGCCCTCTGAGCTCTGTCTGTGCTCCCCAGGGATGTCCAAGTATCTGCTACCTTTAGTGTCAGAACACACTCAACTGTTACCCATGAGCAAAAACCTAGTCTATCCTTCCTTTCTGTAGAACATTCCCCATATATGTCACGGGGACTGATTTATCCTATCAAGAGTCAGTGCTCCTCACTAGTACAGTGGTTCTCAACCTGTGGGTCGGATGAACCCTTCACAGGGGTCATTTAAGACCCTCTGAAAACACAGACATTTACACTATAATTCATAACAGTAACACAATTATAGTTATAAAGTAGCAAGGAAAATAATTTGATGGTTGGAGGTCACCCCAACATGAGGAACTGTCTTAAAGAGCCACAGCATTTGGAAGGTTGAGAACCACAGGACTAGTGAGTCACATAGGATAACATAGACTCCCTGATATGCAAACAGCAGAATTCGAATATATAGCATGCTAGTTCTTATTCTAAAACCCTGCTCCTTTTTGCTTTCTTTCCAATGAAAGAAATGTGAGCTGCAGAACATGTCTACTTCAAAAAGGTTTGAATTATAGTTATTCGCCTGTCTTACACCAAAAGTGTCAAGCTGTTGATCTGCATGCAACCTTGGACCTTGTTAAGCCTTTGTAGAATGCTGAACATTGCAGCTTATGCCAATGTCAAATTTCTAAAAATAGCCGTGTGTGGATTTTCCTCACTCCTTTCACACACACACACACACACACACACACACACACACCATTCCATTATTCTACTTCCCTTCCTCAAATGACCTTTTTCCTCCAAGTTTCTCTTGTTAGGCTCATTGAACTCTCCCGTTCACAGTTTGGGCGGTGATGCTTGCGACATCTTGCTTGTGGCTCAATGGAGCACTATCTGAAATGTGATATTTCCCTTTCCTGTCAGATATGAGTCTCCATAATAACAAGTCTATCTTGACTGCCTACATCTACTGCCCAGAAACTTCCCTGACACTTAGGTGTCGTTTAAAACATGTTTGCTGAGCTAGTAAAACAGCGCTGAGAGCTCTGGTGTCTCACATGCTAGGTCAAAATTACTATGAGCTCTTGGCAAGAAAATGTTTTGTTGCTCTTCGTTCTTTGTTTTAAGTCATATTTTAACAACAAACTCGTTATTTTTCTAAGACGTGGTGTTTGTTCCCTACTCATAAAGATACTTACATCTTTGTTGAACAATTGCCACACAGGAAAGAAATAAAAGTACTTTAGCAGCTTCAGATGCTCAAATCTGTTCTTGCTTATATTCTCTTCCATCTTCCAGCAGAAGTTACATCCTCTCCCTGAGTCTGTCTGACTAAATTTAAGCCTCATTTCCATGTCCATCTAAATATGTCCTCAGTGCCTCCACCATCAATTGAGTAAATGCCGCGTCTTTAACTCATTTCCTTTCATAGGACGAGCTCCGCCATACTCTGTTTAGTCAATTATAATGGCTGTCTCTGCACACGGTGGCCCACTGCCTCCAGTGGCATTTGTTTATTCTCTCCAATTAGACCCAGAGCTTTACAGACAGAAGGATTTTTTCTTTTGTTCTTCACAGTAAACGCTTGTGAATTGAATGTCTTCTAGATTTTCCTCCTCTCTGTGCTAGTGTCTTAGTGCTTTATCAAGTAAACATACTGGGTACTAGCACTATTCATAGGTTCACTTTATGTGGGTACTGGTGGCCTACATAGAGTACAGGTTAGAGTGCTTCCTTCTCCAGCTACTCTGTGGGCTAAGCCTGGCAGCCCAGGGACTGCAGAGTGAGGCTGGGGACAACCTGGTCCCCATAGCAATCATATCCTGGAACATAGTGAATTCCAGGTCAGTTTGCACTATATAGAGACCCTGTCTCAATACAAACAAATAACAACAACAACAACAAATGATAATAATAAAATAAGGAGTATCCTTAAATTGCTCTCCCTAGGGACTCAGCCTTACCTTTCTAGCTCTTTCATCATTGATAAGTAAGTCATAGAAACTAACCCTTTTCTTCCAAACGCACACACACACACACACACACACATATATATATATATATACATATATAATCTGTATATGTGATAAGCCTATAAAGAAAATGTAGAATTTAAAACATAATTCTATAAAATATATAGTATACATAAAGTAAGTTATGTGTAACTAGCATATTTAAAATACAGCTGTATGCATGTTTGTATAAATGTGGGTTGTCTGTTCGATTTGTTTCCCTCCACAGATTTTCTGTACCTAAACTGTTGTCACCAGTAAACACCAAGCCTAACATAAACCCTAGCACACGGTAGTATCCATAAACATTCATTGAGGGGATGAGTCTGTGGAAGTCAACAGCTTTCTCTAATCATTAATTACATCAACTCTTAAATAGTCTTGAGCAAAAATAGTGTAGGAAGAATAAAACTAGGAACCCCTTAAAATGCTTTTTGTCTCTCTTCTGAAGATTCTTGGGCTTATGATCTGCCTCTCCATGGGGAAAGCCTCCCATTCTTCTTGGTTTGTTTTCAGCTTGACAAGAAGAAATAGTGAGAAACCCTCTGCTGTTCACGCCTGTAGCTGTCCACTAATAGAGAAGCCACAGATGTCCCAGTAGAACACCTGCCAATGAAACCCTGCTGTCCAGCCAGTGAGGTGGAAAAGTAAGTGAGCACTTTCACCCATTCTGCTGTAACATCCTGCTTCTGCTAAACAGTCCAGCCTGGATGTCTTCAGAACACACCTAGAGCTTATATGAGTGTTTTTTTTTTCATTGTCATAAGGAGAGGCCGTTTGTTGGTTCCCAGCTGCTCAGCCCCAAAATAATCACACAGAAATTATTATTTAAAGCACTCCTTGGCCCATTAGCACTAGCTTCTTATTGGCTAACTCTTACATCTTAATTTAACCCATCTCCATGAATCTGTGCATCACCACAAGGTCATTCCTACCAGCAATGTTTCAGTGCATCTGTCTCAAGCGAGGCTCCATGGCTTCTCATTGACTCTGCCTCCTTTCTCCCAGCACTCAGTTTAGTTTTCTCTGCCTACCTCTATTCCCTGTGCAGGCCCAGGACAGTTTCTTTGTTAACCAATGGAATTCGCAGCATATAGAGGGGAATCCCACATCAGTTCGTTTATCATAAATCAAAACTCCTTAGGACAGAGGAAGAAGGTGATAAAATTACAAGCTCAGCCTGCAGAGCATACTGGAAACCAGACCACCTGGGTTCCAGTTCTGGCCTCACATTTTCCTAAGTGGCAGATTGCAAATAAGTGGTGATCTCTTCCTTTTCTTCTCTCTCTCTCCCTTCTTTCTTCAGCTGAGATCACAAAATCACTGCATTCATAGGACTTCATCCTGGAAACAAATAACAGAACACACGGAGCCTTTGGAATAACATCTAACATGTTTAATAATGGTCCATCAGTCATTTTGTCATTTTTATAATTACTTTTGTCTGTTGCCATCCTGAAATTAAGATAGGATTGCTGGTAATACATGATGATTACATTTCCACTAAGACTAAGTAAGTGGAGAAATGAAAAACACATATAAGTAATGGAAAGAATTGAAAGGCAGCATCACCAAAGTTGTGGGAGAAACATAAAAAGTGGTTATGAAAGACAGGATTATCTGCTTGTTCTCTTTAATTCTTGCCCTGATAGAAAATATGACTTCATATATCTGTCAAGAACCTAACAAAGACTACTCTTTCAGCATCTCCCACAGTCTAAGCAATTTGGAGGACAATTAATCATCATCCACTCCACAATCAGCTCAGCACTGCTAAGGAGTTTCCACTGACTTAACTCGGTGGTTAGCAAACTTCCTCACTCAAGGGCTGCTTGATTTTTTTCCTCCATCCTAAAGGGTGTAATTACATTCTTCCTGTATATCATTATAAATAGCACTATTAGTCCTTAAAATAAGAGAGCCACTCACAGTTGTCTGTGCTCTTTCCTGTTTTTATTATTTATGAATATGTGTGTGATTTATTTAATACATACTTAGTTAGGGTCTACTATGGGCACGGAACTGTGCTAGATATCTGCTATAAAAACAACTGTGAAACACAAACAAAGCAGACATGAACAAATAGAGTCTTCCATGAAGCCTTTGTCTAACCACAGCGATAAGTTGAATGCTTTAGATAATATGATAAGGTTGGGAAGTTTGAACACTATCTTAGGCCAATACACTGACATTTAAGCAATGTCTGAAGTCAGAAAAGAGGCGGGCATTCAAATTCCTGGGCAAGACTTCCATGGCATGCAGAAAGAACAGCAGTGCAGGTATCATGGTGTGGAATAAGCATGCATCCCTGCATCTGTAGTGGGACATGGAGAGCCATGAGGGAATGACCTGAGGATAGCATGGAGGAGCAAGTGGCAGAGAATACAGCTTGTGGCATGAGTGTTCTTAATGTAGAACATAGCACTAGTAGAGGTTATTTACAAAGGCTAGTGTGACTCAATGGGTCTGGAGAGATGGCTCAGTAGTAAAGAGCACTGGCTGTTCTTCTAAAGGTGCTGAGTTCAATTCCCAGCAACCACATGGTAGCTCACAAACACCTGAAATGAGATCTGGTGCCCTCTTGAGGAAGAGACCTGATCATTCATCCTCATCAACTTAGACCATGAAACCAAATATGGACAAGTTTAACAGAACCACCATACACGGGCTGCCCATGCATGCTTTGGCATTGCCCGGGCATAAATTTCATTTTTTTTTTTCAGTGTGGCTTAACACATATTATAGTAGATGCCCCTGATTACTTTACGGAGAATAAGGGGGAAGAGGGTATAAATAAAATAAGAAGACAACTACAATAGCAGAACAAGCCAGAGAAGATGCTGGTGGTTCAGACTTGGGGAGCTGGACAGAAGACATGCTTAGGAGTGATTGAACTAGAAGAGAAATAACTATGTGAGATCCTAAAGTGTCTGCTTTATGTGTTGCATGACAGTCCCACTTGAAAGGAAAAACAAATAGCAATGAGTTCTATATTAATGAGGTCTTCTCATGGTATGATTTTGTATCATAAAGATCATCATCATCGCCAACAGAGATGTTAAGTAGCCATGGAATCACACTAGTGTGGATTCTTCTGTCAAAGGCCTCTACACCATGGCCCCTCTGTTGTTCAACTCCTTCATTGCAGGGTGAGATCAGTTAGTTCAAAAGCACACCAGGAGAATAAAGACAAAGTGCCACCATGCATTTATTTTTAGAAGTAGGCTACATAAACAAATCTTTACCCATTTTAAGACATGCCTTTTCTGTGCTTCTTACCAAACCTGACTGCACAGCTGCTGGCAGCTGGAAAATTCTAGCTCAGATGTATTTGGACCTCTCTGACAGCTACTTCCCCAACAACTTGATGCTTTCCTTTGTATGGTTCCTTTGTCCTCCCCAACACCGTTCCATATCTCAGACTCTGGACAAGACTTGAGGAGAAGGGGCATTTCCCTTCACCAGAAGCTAGCAAAGCAGTCATTTAATCTTCTGTGTGTTACTGCCACCTTGGGGTCTTTTTATTCCCTGTTTTTTGTTTTGTTTTGTTTTTGCTTTTTTGAAAATGAAACAGGGGTTTCTTTGTGTAACAGCCCTAGCTGTCCTGGAACTCATTCTGTAGACCAGCTGGCCTCGAACCCACAGGGATCTGCCTGCCCCTGTCTTCTGCGTGCTGGGACTGAAAGCATGCACCACCACTGCCCAGCCCACCTTGCGGTCTTATCACTGTCTCTGATCACTTTCAAATTTCATCAACCCCAAAGAAGCTCAAAGGGGAGGAGAGATCTTCCTTTAGATGCCTTTCTAGAAGAGATTAGCAGTGAGAATCAATGCTGTTATTTCAGGAGCCTAGAGAATCAGGAGTCATGAATAAACCCAGAGGGTAAAATAGGGGGCTTAGAGAGGAAACAAATGCAAATATAACCCCTGGGTCAGTGCCTGCCTCCTTTCAGTCTCTCTGGCCATGCACTGGCTCCATTAGGACAAACTCTGCCTCCTCCACAACACAGCCACATAGGCTCTCTTCTCCCTGCCCTTGTAGTTTTCCCCTGGTTTTAACACATTACTGTAAGCATCTGGCTATTGTCTTCACCCAAGACTGTCCTTGAAAGCAAAGTACGTGGTCATCTCTAAATTCCAAAGATCTAGCACATCTGGTGCAGAGTGCTGAGGGAATATATTTCTGGATGAGTGGATGAACAATGAATGAATGGATAAATGATATGGCCAAAGTAAAATAGAAACAGAAAAGTTAGTGATGGTGGCGTGTTGATAGACTACAGGTGACGTGGGCAGGGGAAGACACCTTTAACTTTCATGGTGACAGTAGTATTCTCTACTACTTGTTACACATGGCTTGCTCAGCCTGCTTTCTTATAAAATAAGGACCGCCAGCCCAAGGATGGCACCACCCACAAAGGGCTGGCATCAATCACTAATTAAAATAAAATGCCCTATAGTCTTGCCTACAGTTGGATCTTATGCCGGCGTTTTCTCAGTTGAGGATCCCTCCTCTCAATAATACAAATACTTCATAGCAAAAATAAGTAATGCAGCCAGGTGTTGTGGCACACGCCTGTTATAATCTTAGTACTTAGGAGGCAGAGGCGGAAGGATCTCTATGATCTCAAGGCCTCTCTTGTCTACATAGTGAGTTCCAAGACAGCCAGAGCTACATAGTGAAACGCTGTCTCGAACAGCAGCAACAATAATAATAAGTAAGCGAGATGCACACAGGATCATTATGGCAAATTAAGTAATATAAAATTATTTACAAGGTCTCTAGACAGTTGGGAGCATAATGTTCCCTTTATCCTTAGCTGTGCCAGAAGTTTGGGCATAAGACACGTTGCATATTTAATGCCCACCTTTCAGTACAAAAGGAAAGATCAGCATGTTTTGGACATTGTGAGAAGCAGCTGGATACTAAATTTCAAAATCTCACTAAGTGCATCTTAGAATTGATTTTCTGATCCATGTGTCACAGCCAATAATGGAAGCAAATTCATCTCCAGGGCCGAGAGTTATCAAACGTTAGAGCTCTGTTTTAGGTATCACATTTATTCATAATTGTAGATAATTATGCATTAAATTACACATAAATCACATTTTTTTATTTATTGATACCTGTTTGTGAAAATACTGACTGTGGTTGGTTCTTTATTTAAGATATAATACAATTTGATTACATTGTTTTTAGAATTTCAAACATGATTACTATATTTATGTCATTTCCAAGCTACCCTTTATTTTTTCCTTTTTTTATTTTACTGATTTTTATTGAGCTTTACATTTTTCTCTACTCCCCTCCCTCCCTCTCCCCTCCCCTTCAACCCGCTTCCATGGTTCCCATGCTCCCAATTTACTCAGGAGATCTTGTCTTTTTCTACTTCCCATGTAAATTAGATCTATCGATGGAGCTAGAAAACATCATTTTGAGTGAGGTAACCCAGACCCAGAAGGACAATTATCACATGTACTGACTCATAAGTGGTTTTTAAATATAAAGCAAAGAAAAACAGCCCATAAATGACAATACCAGAGAACCTAGACAACAACGAGGACCCTAAAAGAGTCAAACTACCTTTTAAACCCCTCCAACATCCCTCTAACACCCTCACAAAAATTCATAGTTTCTTCAAATGTGTGTGTGTGTGTGAGTAAATACAGTCTGCTGAAATCCACTTAGTGTTGCTCATGTGTGTATGTGTTTAGGGTTGCACACTTGGGACTGATTATTCCCAGCAGCCACCTATGGCTCATCATTTAGAAATGAGACTTGTGAGATTTTCCCCACCCACTTTGGGATGACAACTTGTGTTATCATTGTGCAGATCTTGCTTAGGTGGCCATATTGTTAGTTTCAGGGATACAACTCCTTGTCACAATATATAGATGAAGCAATTTTGTAGTAGATGTCCTGGTCTTCTGACTCTTAAATCTTTTACTCTCTCTTCTGTTTTGCTAGTTGAGACTAGGGTTTCAGTTATAGATATATGAATTGAAGATGTGTACTCCAAGGTCAGTTCTCTTCACTTTAGCCAGTTGTAGATCTATTATGGTCTTCAACAAAAAGAAACTACTTGCATGAGGAGAGACAGTGACTTTTTTATGTCGACATAATGTAAGTTTTAAGAATGCAGTTGGGAGTTATACTGGTAGTCATTTCATTTGTATCTTAATAAATAAAGCTTGCCTGAATTTCAGAGAATAAAACAGCCACACTGATCAGCCTTACAGACCAGGCAGTAGTGACACACATTTAATCCCAGTAGCCATGCTAGTTTGCTATAGAAACCTGGCAGTAGTGGTGCATACCTTTAATCCCAGCACAAAAGAGGAATATAAGATTGGAGGAAAGTGCTCTTGGTGTAAGAGGTTTTTCTATCTATGTGTTGCTTTTATTGGTTGAAAAAAGAAACTGCCTTGGCCTTTCATAGGGCAGCACTTAGGTAGGCAGAGTAGACAGAACTAAATGCTGGGAAGAAGAGAGGGAGAGAGCCGCCATAGAGTCGCCAGAGTCAGACATGCTGAATCTTTCCCGGTAAGCCACGACCTCGTGGTGACATACAAATTATTAGAAATGGGTTAAATCAAGATGTGAGAGTTAGCCAATAAGATGCTAGAACTAATGGGCCAGGCAGTAATTTAAATGAATACAGTTTCTGTGTGATTATTTTGGGTGTAAGCTAGTCTGGCAGGACAGAACAAAGGGGCCCTGCTCTCCCTTCAACACACTCTCACACACAATCTCATACTGGAAGCAGGATCACCATTTCAGACTGAGGCAGAGGTAAGAGTCAGTGGCTGTTGTGCTTTTCTAACCTTCAGACTGAACCCCAATTTCTATCTCTGGTTTTTTATTAATGGTGCTACATATACTGGTTTAGGCAGCTGGCAAATTCTCCTCTGAGGTCTGTGACATCATCAGCCATGGTTAGTTTCACTAGGTTTATAGCACCAGGCATGGATTCACTTCTACTGATCTGGTCCTACAACCGACTAAATGGATGTTGGAGGCCACCATGATGCAAGCACTACACTGTTAACATTGGAGGTCTTGTGGCTAATGGGTTTTACAGCTGGGTGGGATGAGTGATGTTTTAATTTTTCTCTAGGAAGCCTGTAGAACGCCTTCAGATACTAGGCAAGCTAGTGCTCAGGGAGCAGGCTTCCAGGTCAGTTCCAACTTGATTCCTCCAAGTTTTTAGTGAAAGTGTCTTACTTTCAGTTTATGAGTGATAACCAAGGACAATAGATATAGCCTACAGTATTTAGGTAGTCTTTTTATTTCTTTAGCCAAGAACTAGAAGAGAGGTTTCCTATGGCACTGGGAGTTGTGTCAAATAGTCTTTGGCTCTTATGGGGGTATTTATTACCCCAAGTGGTTTAACTATATATATGTATGTATACATATATATATATACACTGTATACCTATATACATGTATATAGTATGTGTGCATTAATTTTTAAATAAGCACAAAATAATATTTTTTGTGGTCTTTTCAATCACCATTAATGTTTTTTTGTGTTTCCCTCTTTCTCTGTATTACCCTCCCTGCCTCCTCTCCAGCAAAATTTTAAGCCTATATAGCAAAATTCCCTCATACAAATTAATTAATGAAAATATTGTCATTAAACATTTTCATAATGATTTACCACCTACAGAATAGTTTCATGATTATTTCTCAATAATCGTGTTATACCTTTAGAAGCCTAAAAGTTAAGGTAATAAAAGAATACTTAAATATGCATCATGTGTGTTTCTATTCTAGCTCTTCTTTCCTAAGAGCTAAGATCAAATCATATGTTCAATAAATAAATAAATAAATAATGTGATGAACTTCCCACATTGCTTTAGGGCTGATGTTCTTTCCTGGCAGATGAAGATGATGCTTTGGGTGCCATGTAACATCAGGATTTTTTTTTCTAAACATTACAAAAAGCCGGTCAAAACTCTGTATTTTCATCACTTTACAAGTTAATAAAAACAGAGTGGTGGTCTTTTATAGTCAACAAACCAGTCTTGCACGGTGATGCATATCTTTAATCCTACGATTGTGGAGGCTGATACCAGAGGATTGTGAGAGCAGAGACAATTTAGGTTACTAACCAGATGTTCACGTTCAGAAAGAATAAAAACAAGGGCAATTGGCAATATGTTCTGCAGTTTTCCCCATAATTACCAGACATTCTCCTTCCCTACCTTCCTCTTCTCCTCCAAGGACACACACCGATTCCTCCGTATCTGGGAAGAAAGGCTCTGGATGCTGTCTGCTTTCAACTACTTGGTAATCCCATGCCTTATGTAGCGTTCATGGCCAGGAAAGCACTATACAGCACCAGGTGCCCAGTTATGTAGCATTTCTGTAACTACTAAAGGGAAGATTATAGCTATATGAATATTAATGTCCCACTGGGCTTCTGGAATTGGCCTGGTCAAGACCACACTGGTGATAAGACAAGTATCTTTCTAAGCATATTGTACATTGCTGAGTTCTCAATTATTAATTGGTATTAGATTATCTCTGTTTTATACATAAGGGAGCTGCCACTCATGGTAATTTGAAAGTATGCCATAATACTTTAATAGGTTATCATGCTTCACAAGTCTCCCGCTCTGAACATAAACACATGCCATGCATCTAGCAGTCCAGAAAATACTTTACTTATCTGAATATTCTTAAGGAATCCACCTGTCTACACCCAAGCTCCCTGGACCCTTCACACAGACACTGCTACCATTCCTCTCAAGAGAAGAATTTTTCCAAATTTTTTGACATGTCTAATAGTAAATTTATGATATTTAGCATATAAACTATGGAAATACAGATCCATACCAACCTATGCTTACACATGTGTACATATAGACACATCAGAGAATGTATGCAGACATATGCACACATTTATAGCATGATTTGCATATTCAAAGTGGTTCCCTTAAATGGCCACCTTAGGGAGCCATATATTCCCCCCAAAACCTTCAACAGCACAATTTTGGAGTTGATTTAGAGGAATCACATTTTAAGTATTCTCACAATTATCTCATCTTTCCAGGGAGGATTTTTTTTTTCTGGAAACAAAACTGTTCAAAGCGAGTGGGAGCTGAAACTATCAAGCAAAGGCATTAATTTTCTTATGCAATTTGAAATTGGTTCTGAGAGCAATTACAGAAATGGGTTTGTGCCACAGCATGTTGACTAATAGGCCCATGGGCACACGCCTGTGTTAGGGCACGACTCGCAATTTCTAGTTTTCAGATTAAAATAACTCATGATCATTTCATCGGAGGGGTGTAATCATGCATTCAATGAAACAATTTAAAATACATGGAGTCCTTATGTAAAAGACAATGGAAAATAATGGCAAATATGAAAGTTATGTTACATCTCTTTATTCAGGGCAGAAAAAAACCCACACACATCAAATCATTGCCTAAAACCAATTAAAAAGTAGCTAGTTGCTGATGTAGGGAGAGGAAGGGCAATGCCATCTGTTTACATTCTGTTTAATCTTCTGAACAGCTCTTTAGTTATAGCCTCAGAACTCGAGCTTCTCATACACAGCAAAAAATAAAATGAAATGAAATAAAATAAAAGAAGTTATAAATGCTGACTTCAAGCAGACTTGGATTTGAACTCAGATGAACTCTATGCATGGAAGTAACCTAATATGGCCAAGTCTTGTTCCTCATCTATAAAATTACAGGACTAAGAAGAGTCAATGAGAGCTGGGCAGTGGTGGCGCATGCCTTTAATCACAGCACTTAGGAGGCAGAGGCAGGAGAATCTCTGTGAGTTTGAGGCTAACCTGGACTATAAGAGCTAGTTCCAGGACAGGCTCCAAAGCTACAGAGAAACCCTGTCTCAAAGGAAGAAGAAGAAGAAGAAGAAGAAGAAGAAGAAGAAGAAGAAGAAGAAGAAGAAGA
>JABTXL010021554.1:8151218-8171483 GCA_025134845.1 Neodon shergylaensis
AAGAAGAAGAAGAAGAAGAAGAAGAAGAAGAAGAAGAAGAAGAAGAGGAGGAGGAGGAGGAGGAGGAGGAGGAGGAGGAGGAGGAGGAGGAAGAGGAGGTGGAGGAAATGTGGCAGTAAAAATATTGTACTTGTCCCAATACCTGGTACTTTACAATAATGACAATCTTTTACTACAAATTTTTAAAGTCATGGTTTTATATTTTTGAGGACACTGCTTTTTCTTAAATCTCAATGTATCATTGCTTACAACTATTAGTATTCTTCCACCCACCTGTTAACCGGTATTTGTTAAATATATCCTGCATACAGATCTGTGTCAGAGATTCAAGGTAAATCCTCTTCTCAGAGAGGTTATGCTTGACCCCAGGGGTGAAGGTTATACTGCATCAGAACATATGACAGAGCCATATCCAAGGGAAGCACAGCCAGGGTGTATGGGCACCTCAGAGAGAGACAGGTTCCTTCTGTCAGACAAGGAAATGCTTCATGCTTAGGTATTGTTAGTTGTGTTTTATTCTCTGCTCTTTTGGGGGCCCACCACCCAGGTCCCAAATTAAGACACAGAGACACATTATTACTTATGAATGCCTAGCCTTAGTTTGACTTATTTCTAGCCAGCTTTTCTTAAATTATCCCATTTATCTTTTGCCTCTGGGCTTTTACCTTTATTTCTTTATATCTTTCTTTATTTCTTACTCTGTGGCTTGCTGTGTAGCTGATAACTGACCCCTGATATCCTCTCTCCATTTCTCTTTCGTCGATCTTCTCCCTCCAGATTTCTCCTCCTATTGATTCTGCCTGCCAGCCCAACCTAACCTTTCTCCTGCCTAATTAACCATTCAGCTCTTTATCAGGCCAATCAGGTGTTTTAGACAGGCAAAGCAACACAACTTCACAGAGTTAAGCAAATGCAATACATCTTTGCATCATTAAGGAAATGTTCCAAAAGATAAACAAATGTAACACATCTTCAATTAATAATCCACAACACTTAGGGGGATGAAAGGGAGAACAGGAGGGTATCTTGCATAAAAAGTTAAGAACATCTTGAAGCAAAGAAGAGTAACCCTAACGGTTGGAGTATTTCAGGGAAATGCAGTTATTTCAATTGACTTAATGTTTAAATTAAGTCTCAAAATGTAGACACTATAGGCATCTGAGTTCTTGGATGTTAAGAGAGTAACAATGAATTTTACTTAGTAGGTGTTAATAAACTAATGAATATAGGGGACATCAGTGGGTGTTCACTTTCTCAGGAAGTCTAAGATGGAAGTTACCCATGCTGAATGGTGGAGAGAGAAAAGTTTAGAAGTAAAAAGACTAACAGAAAAGTCTCTAAAGTGATTACAACATGTAACTGTTTTGGCTATAGTACAAGGAATGGCATATCACCCTCACTTTGCCAGTGATGAACGATGTTTTGTCTAATGTTTACATTGATTTATTCCCTAATGATTTTTTGTAATATTTAAAGCAAAGATTGTCCTATAATTTAAAAAATTATTATGTATTTACCTCTGATAAGTACCACTTTTGATATTTTATGCACCCCTTTCTTATACCATAGGTTCTTAATGTTATCATTTATATATTCATATACATATTTCTCCAGTTACACCAAATATGACCCTTTATCATTTGTTCAAATACATATTCAAGCAAAATGAACACTTTACCTTGGCTATCACATATATATCATATTATGGTCATGTTATTTGGTAGTTATTAGCATGATTCCCTATGTTTGTTTTTCTACACGTATTAATTAATTAATTATATTTTTTAAATATTTATTTATCATGTATACAATATTCTGTCTGTGTGTACGCCTGTAGGCCAGCAGAGGGCACAAGACCCCATTACAGATAGTTGTGAGCCACCATGTGGTTGCTGGGAATTGAACTCAGGTTTGGAAGAGCAGGCAATGCTCTTAACCTCTGAGCCATCTCTCCAGCCCTTAATTAATGATATTATGTCATGCTTTATAATTAAGCTGTCGCACTATTTTCTGATCCTAAGGTAAAACTATGACACGTCTGACCTTCATTCAGCTGGGTCATAAATACCATGTGCAGGACATCATACTGGAGGATAAGTGTGGATCGCAGATGTCTATAAAGCAGGTCCCCACCTCCTGGACTTTAGAATCTGGAGGAAAAATAATGATTAAAATGCACAGAGGTAAGAATAAGTGATGGTCATATAAATTAGTTAAGAGGAAAATGTTACAGTGTTTTAGATGGACGGGTAAACTAGGAGATGAGCTGAGCTATGGGGGGATTTAGCAGATCAGATGGACAGGTTAGGCAATCAATAATTTAAGAGGAAGTTAGGTTAAGAGGAAATCAAAAGAGAGTTCACGATGTAATTTCAAACTGTAGTCAGAAGACTATGGGTTCACAAACAAATATCACATGGAGAAAATGAGAAATGTTCTCAAGGGAATCTGAATAAAATAAGTCATTCAATATGTGCAAGATTTGCCTAAAAACATTAAGTAAGGTCTGGCTTGGGAGAACATTACATGGCAAGCAAAATAATTTGAATATTGTCTTCCAAAACAAGAGACTACAAGACCCATTCATTTTCTCCTTACATGGAAACTATTGGATATTATGTAAAATTGTTATGTCATTAATAGGCAAATCACAACTGTTCATTTCACAAGGAACTTTAAAGTGGTTTATACATTCCAACAGCAGTAATTTTTAAATATTTATGACAAATTTGCAAGAATACTCTGGGCTTTATTTTGCCCAACAACTGGGTGCTCCATTCTTAGAAAATCTAAACAAACTGGAATTGATTTAATCAACACCACAGCAGCAGACCACAGAGAACTTTACAAGGAAGAGTTAACTGTATCTTGGTGTAAAATAAAAACCTAACAAACTTATCATGAGAAAACCTAGTAAACACATATCTGCCAAGATCAATTTTTCATCTGTTATTAGAGTATGTGTTTTCTCCCCACTGATGACAAATGTGAGTTGACTCATAATATTTTTGCTTTACCAGAACAATACAGATTTTCATTACTGAAATATTCAAACGGCAGCTGACATATTCAATTCATCAAAGAAGATATATGTTGGATATGACACAGTATTATTGGTAAGTAATTTCTTCCTGCATGTTTAGTCTTTGTAAAATTATGACTAAGATAGTCTATGTAATTTTACATTGTAAAATATTTTACAAAACCTATATATGTCAAAAATTGTGCTAGGTTTTGGAGATAATAAAATCATATAGAAAATCATCGTATTCTAATGGTATACATTCAAGAATCTCACACTATACATACAACACAAACTCTGCATACCACAGCATATTCACATATACACACACCACCATCATAAGCACATGAGCACACATATACATGCACACACCACATACATCAACACCGCCATCAAGTAAAAGGATTAAAATAAAGAAATTATTTGCTTTGTGTTAGGGTTCCTCGTTAGCGAAACTAGAAACAATCAGATAAAATCCTTCCTAGGACTAGAGAACTGTCACTTCTTCAGTTATGACGAACAAAACTGTTTCCTGTTTGCAGATACTGCCAGAAGCCCAGGGAGAACTGAGGACAAAGCCCCTTGTAGCTTGAACTGCTGGATTAGAAGGAAATTTCTAATTGCAATTTGCTAATGGAGACAACACGCTGCTGAGGAAATCGAGGGAAATTCAAAGTGTGTGGTAGCTGATACAACTAACTTGAAATAAAGCACTTTCGGAGTACAAAATAATGAAAAGGTGATAAAGCTCAAATCTGGAAGAGAAATAGTTAAATACAAGTTGTGTTTAGGGGCCATGTAGCTTTCAGTGTTTCTGGGATAGATAGTAAAAATGTATAAAGGAGCAATGCAACCCCTGGCATTATAAAAAGCAATCGAATTGTTGAGATCGTTAAATAAAAGGCTTTTTCTTCTCATTTTGTAGAAATGCTAATTGAATATACAAATGAAATTAATAAAACATGATTTTAGAAATGTCAATGACGGTGTTAATCCATATAAGAGACTGCTTGAGGCATGTGATTCAATGAAGGGTATATTCTGGAAGAAATTGGAGGTTTTGGCGACAGACATCACAGTGGGTGACGAGCGGGAAGAGCAAGTACTCAGCTCTGGACCTTATGTCTGTGTCTGAGCCTGTAAGTTGCTGAGGTCCTCTCATAGAGTTCACACCACAGTAGGGCTGCTCAGCAGGGTTTCTCGGTCACTGGGGACCCTGTGTGGAAAGTCGCTGCTGATGTTATAGAATATTGAGGCCAAAGGTGGTGGGATCCAAATAGCAGCTCTGCAGTGACACAGAAAATATGTGTCAGGGCTTTTGAATGGGCTCACTGAAGAAAAAATATTAAATTCTAAATGTTTGGAAAGAACAAGTGTTCAGTGAATTTTTTTTTCTTGTGCATGTGTTTATGTCTCTGTTTTTCTGTATGTCTTTGTGTGTACAGCTGGGTCTGAGGTGCACTCCTTGTGATTGCAAGTGTACATGTACACACATAGATTTGAAGACCAGAGGTGGGTGCCAGATCCTCAGTCACTTTCCACCTTAGTGTTTGACACAGGGTCTCTCTCATTGAACCCAGAGCTCACCAATTAAACAAGGTTGGTGGCCACCAAGCCTCAAGGATTCCCCACCCTACCTCCCAGGACGACATTACTGTATCCAGCCTTTTATGTGGATGTTGGGGATGTGAAGGCAGGTCCTCATGCTCCATGGGAGGCACTCTGCCTACTGATCCATCGCCCCAGTCCCTGATGAAGGTTTCTAAATTTAATATTAGTCCTTGTCTCATCAGGCAGTGCTATGGCTCCAAATTTCTCAAATACTTTGAGAGCATCAGTTGAAGAGTATCTTCATTTTCTCATTTTCAATGTGAATTATTAGGCCAAGACACAGTTCAACATCATTTATGTTCTCTACAACTAAGTTGTGAGACCCCTTGGAGTCCCTACTTGAACAACTAAACCATACAGTTGAACTAGTTTGCCCTTGGTTAGCAACTCCACTATTCTGTTTCCTCAAGAAGAGTTATATTCTGTATAGATATTGAACCTTTTCTGTAGAGATGATATGGTATTAACATAGTAAAATAAAATCAAACAGAGGTTCAGGCATTTGAATTCTCCCACTTGACCCCCCCACACACAACTTTCATTCTGTCCAAGACCCCAAGCATGAGCATTTGTTGTGTTTATCCATGCACTGGCATGTGCTGATTTTGGAAGTTCTTCAAACTTGCATCTTTGATATTATAAATGTATTTTATTCGGTAGTCACAGAAATATTTAGGTATACTAGTTAAGATATAGAGACATGGCGAAGTAAGAAAAGACAGTCTAGACAGAAGAACTGAAAACAGGGGTTTGATAAAAAAATGTCACTTTAGGCACAAGTAGTTTTGATTGTTACATAATTAACAGGAAAAACACATATGGTAATAAAATCAGGAGATTTCTCTTTCTGGCAGTTAGATAAAAAATATAGGAATGTTGAATGAGAAAAGTTAAAAGGGTGCTGTAATAATCTAAGTGTTTGTTTATCAAAAGCAATTTTAAAGATTCTACAGCATTAATAACACTTTATTAGATACAAATTAATGTTTGCTTGAACTAGGGCAGTGGCTACAGAAATGGAAATGATGCTGTTGAATATTAATGAGACAATTAAAGCAGTTGAGGATGCTCATGTACTTGAGGCTGTTATGCCAACACTGCCTCACTTTACATATTTGAAGATGAGCCACAGGATTGGGACGTTTTCCCAAAATGAATGGCAATGAGAGCCGTGAGGGGAATTCAGCTCGCTGTGCAGATCCATTGCATGCCAGGCTGACATGCTTCTGACAGCACGGCACCAGCTGAGAGAGGAAGGCTGGGGATGAGGAAGCCAGGCAAGCCACTCAGTGTTATCAAAGGCTCCATGTCTTCAGTTTAGAGAATCAAAATCTATTCCAGTCTCCCCACAGAGCATCAGAGAGTGTGCATGTGCTCAATAAAAGAAATGAATGGAACCGCTGGGCCCTGTCATTGGTCATGTCTGCTCTTGTGGCTCTAGCTGGATTTTCAAGGGTCTCAAAAGCTATCCCCAGTTTTGCTTTATTTTGTTTTGTTTTAATTTAACCTGTAACATTGTGGAAGGAAACTATCAGGCCATTATAGTGACTGTCAGTGAATCAGGGAACTTATTTGAAAGTCATTTTAAATTTTTCCACATAGCTATACAGCTCTACTGTTTTTTTCTAGAAATGATGTAACACTCACATTGTTAGAAAACTTGTTTTTGTCCAAATTTTATTTTGGCTTAATTCTGAATTACTATAAGATGTGAGAAGTGGTTGAGCAAAGACATTATTCTGTGATCCTTCTAGTTTATTGATATAAGTGGCATAGCCAGGAATTCCTAATGAAGTAACATGTATTATGACAGTCCTTATAATGCATCTTATACAACTCATATTTATTTATCAATTTGTTATGTAAGGGAATTTTCTTTTATGTAACTTCTTCACAGGACTCTGGAAACTTTAGCATCTTCAGGGAATATGTTGCTCTTATTTTAAACATAAATAGAGAAAGGTATCTGAAACTTTATGTAAACATATGATTGTAGTTCATTTACACTGAGACACTAAAATTCTACACTGAAACATGCAGTAAGGTATCAGTGCTTTTCATTTATATTTCATAATTTTGCTTTTATTTAAATTACGTTATATGTTATTAATATATAAAACATAAATTTTATGTTAATTAGCTAATGCCATTTTGATACATATATGCATTATGTGACATTTATGTCACTTTAAAGCGTTTTGATGCCTCAAATTTATTTGGGGTAAAAACTTAGAAAATACTTCATTATCTTAGTTGAAACATGAAGTACTTTGTCATTACAATGTTTCTCTTTTATGAGGAATTGCAGAAGGGCTCCAGCACTTTTTCTTCATTACGGTATTTAGTCTAGTGAAAGAGAGGATATTAAATCAGTACATGGAAACCATGCTACCACTGTGATGAAAAATACATAGCCAGAGTGTGCATGAATTTTTATAATGTTGCTTATTCTTCCTCTACTGTGTTTAAAATTCTAACCCCAAATCTCAGAAGTTTTTTGTGAAGAAAACACAGGCATGACTTGTGGCTTCTATAAACTGTACACGGTATTCAAAGAGTCGAGGAGAGCTACCGTGATTATTCGTATATATTCAGCAAATGGTTCCTGTATTTTGATATTCCAGGGAAATACTTAAAATTCTGCATATTTGTATCTTGGGGACAACTTTCTGAGTCAATGTTCCTAAATTTTCCTTTTTTTTTTTTCCCTCCTCCCACTTTTCCCATCAGTCAGCCAAGAGGCAGTTAGTTCTCTTTGGTTGCTAAATATGATTTATCCGCTCCTGAAATTACAAAAAAAAAATGAAAGAAAAAAAGAATGCAAAGCCTGCTGTAGATTTTCTGCTTTGGTAAATAGGTCACAGTTTGTCAAATCTGAACTATATCAAGGCTTTGTGGATTCTGTTTTTCTCAAACACTAAGCTACTGAACTGGATATCAAAGGGTAATTTATTTTGTTGTAAGTAGGCTTGTACTATTTTCTCTTTTTTTAAACTCAAAGCATGAGTACTTCACAAGATAACCAGGTGATGAATTAGAATAGCTAAGGAAGGGGAATATTGGTTTTTGTTTATGCTTGCCCTTCTGTGCATACTGACAATGGTTGTGACCTGAGATCTGTAGGATATTTGCCTTGTTAATTGTCTGTGGTACTGATGAATTTAAAGTGATCCATCACACAGGGAAAAATGTGCAAAGGATCCTATCACAGAGTCGCTTCTACCTACAGCGTAAGCAAAATGGCTGTCCTCTTAGGGCCGGAGCCTAAACCACAGGCATTAGCACACTGCCTTTATACCAAGTAGAAAGTACATGTGCTGAGGATTTCACCTTTGGCAACCAATCACCTCAAGACTCTTTTGTGAATTCTAAATTATTTTTTTCAAATTGGGCTGTGTTAGAACTTTTTGCCTAATACAATAATGTCATTCTACTGAACTTCTCAACCAAATGATAAAACATAATATATACAAATACTAACTCAGGCTTTACTGTTTTTTTTTTTTTTGTTTGTTTGTTTGTTTGTTTTTTTACACAGTGACTACCACAGGGTCTGGAAGGTAAATGCTCTCGGTGTGATTGTTTCCATTCCCTGTTACTCTGTGACCTTGATCATACAGTGTTCTGCGATGGGGAAATTATCATGCAGGACTGTTCAACATGCGATTTATTATTCCCCCTAAAGATCTTTTTGGCATGGAAATAATATTTAGGTATATTAAAAGTTGTTTTAATGAACACATTTCAAGTGCCTGTATTCAAATTTGGTGCAATCCTCTCACATAGTCGTTCCAATCTTCTCTTTAAATTTATTTTTGAGAATATATTAATTATGTAAAACTGTTATGAACAAGTCATTCATCTTCATCTCCTCTTGTCCCCATCACTGGCCCCATTTCTTTTGCAAATTACACATTCTTCTATTCTTATGTTTTCAAAAGAAAACCCTAGGATCTGTATCTGAGAGAAAAAAGTTATATTTATTTTTCTGCATTTGAGATAGAATTATTACTACACTAAAAAAACATGATTTCATTTTTATTTATGGCTAAAGTGTGTGTGAGAGGGGGGGTCTGCTTGTCTGTCTGTCTATGAGTGTCTGTGTGGTAGAGAGATTGAGCATTGGGGATAGTGGGCACCAGGAAGAGTGAACACTATGGCAAATAGGTGCCGGGGAGAGAAATCATGGTGGAGAGCTGTTTCTGGCGAGAACAGGCACTGGTAAGAATGGGCAATGGGCAGAGTGAGTTCTGGTGAGACAAGGGACTGGGGAACTTGAACCCTGGTGAGAATGGGAACTTATGATTTGAGCACTGAGGCCAGTTTGCACAGGAGGAAATGGGCACTGAGGAGATTAAACACTAAGAGAATAGGCAATGAGAAGAGGGCAAGCTGGGCAGTGTAAGCTACTGGGGTGAATGCATGCTATTGTCTGACCAGGCAGGCTTTCTGGTGCAACCTTAGCCCTAATCATACGCTCTATGAGGCTATAACCTCTCCCATATTACAGCCCAAGCTTCATATCCCTTGCTGGTAGAATGATATCTGCATTCTATTCTCCATCCAGGCTTTTGTGTGCTGGTCACTCTGTCCCTGTCCCGCATACTGGGGATGGGATTCTTTAGCGATGGAATTGCCCTACTGGGACATTTCATGCTTTCTCATTTCAGAACTGGTGCTAAAATGAGCTGCTTCCGTACAGCATGGACTATGTGGTTAGTATAACGCAAAACTTCATTTTCTGTGAGAACTCTCCCAAGCAGAGTTTCTCAATTCATGTGTGTCTAGTTTGTTGTATTTGCAGAAAAAAAAAAAAACTTCCTTCTCACTGCTGGAGGCTCTGGAATATCCAGTGATTAGAACGCTGTATTCACCAACAAAGAAAATCATTCGTTTATCTTTTCTATCTGAATAAGGTGTGCCTTGACTCAAACAAACGCAACTTTACTTGAACTAGGGGCTTTCCATATTGGATCTTATCTGTAAATTTCTAAAATAGGTACCAAAAATATATGCATGTATACATTTCTATTATGATTGATTTTTTTGTCAAGTCAATATAATAACTGATAAGAGACAATTCAAAAGCAAAAATTATTGAACTTTTTAGTCACTATGCCATTTTAGATACTATTTTATCAATACAAAGTTTGAGGGCTGATGAGAAGCCAAGGACAATGGCCCTGGGTTTTGATCCTACTTCAAGTTCTGGCTTTGTGGGAGCCTAGCCAGTTTGGATGTTCACCTTCCTAGACATGGACGGAGGGGGGAGGACCTTGGACTTTCCACAGGGCAGGGAACCCTGACTGCTCTTTGGACTGGAGAGGGAGGGGGAGAGGAGTGGGGGGAGGGGGAGAAGGGTGGGAGGAGGGGGAGGGAAATGGGAGGCTGGGAGGAGGCAGAAACTTTTTTTTTCTTTTTCTCAATTAAAAAATTTAAAAAAAGCAGGCAAAAGAGTAAGGCACCTCCATTCCAACTGTTAAGAGTCCCCTAAAAACCCCAAGTTAAACAACCACAACATCCACTTTTTCTTAGTCAGACACCCAAAATGTAAAAACCTTTATTAATCGATGAACAAAGAAATTTTGATCTCAAAATATATAAACTTAAAGTTGACAAAATAGTAACTCAAAAAATTTATTGGATATGGGACTGGGAGGAGGGGAGGGAGTGGGAATTTGGATTATTTTTTAAAAGTAATAAAATAATAAAAAGAAATTATTCTTGTTTGATAAATAAAAAGTTAATTTCTCTCAACTTGCTGTTCACAGATTACTCTAACTTAGTCAAGAAGACCAACTAAACCACTCTCCTTGTCCACAAAAATATAGATGTGTATTTCTCATTTCTATTTAATAAATATAATTATTTGGTAAGGGATGATCATATCCCTGTCATCAGACCTGTGTACAGACAAAACAGATCCATAGTTAAGGTACATGAAAAACTGGCTTAAGAAATATAGACATTTCTCTTCATTGAATTTGATGTTGGCTGTCAGTTTGCTGTATATTGCTTTTATTATGTTTAGATATGTTCCTTGTATCCTGGATCTCTCCAAGACCTTTATCATGATTTTGTCAAAGGTTTTCGCCATCTAGTGAGATGATCATGTAGTTTTTTTTTTCAATTTGTTTATATGGTGGATTACACTAACAGATTCTTGTATGATAAGCCAAACCTGTATCTCTGAGATAAAGCCTACTTTGTCATGATGGCTGATTTTTTTATGAGTTTGGTTTGCCAGTATTTTATTGAGTTTTTGCATCAATGTTCCTGAGGGAGATTGGTGTGTAAGTCTCTTTGTTTTGTTGCATCTCTGTGTGGTTTGGGTATCAGGATAACTGTAGCCTCATAAAAAGAGTTTAGTAATGTTCTTTCTGTTTCTATTGTGAGTAATAATTTAAGGAGTATTGGTATTAGCTCTTCTTTGAAATTCTGGTAGAATTCTGCACTGAAGCCATCTGGTCCTGGGCTTTTTATGGTTGGGAAACTTTTAGTAAATGCTTCTATTTTCTTAGGGGTAATAGGTCTATTTAAATTGTTTATCTGGTCTTGACTTAATTTTGGTATGTGGTACCTATCTAGAAAATTGTCCATTTGGTATGGCGGTTTCTTAGAAAACTGGTAATCAATCTACCCCAAGACCTAACTATACCAATTTTAGGTATATACCCAATGGATGCACAATTATATACAAGAGCACTTTCTTGACAATGTTCATAGAAGCATTATTCATTATAGCAGAAATTTGGAAACAATCTAGATGCTCCTCAACCAAAAACCAGATAAGGAAAGTGTGGCACATTTACACGATGGAGTACTACTCAGCTGTAAAAACGATGACCTCATGAAATTTGCAGGCAAACTGATGGAACTAGAAAAGAATCATTTTAAGTGATGTAACCTAGACCCAGAAAGATAAACATTGTATATGCTCAGGTAATTACTAGGAGTAGAAGATAGGATAACCATTCTACAATCCACAGCCTCTGAGAGGCTAGCTAACAAGGAAGGCCTAAAGAGGGGTGCATGGATTTCCCTGGGAAGGGGAAGTAGAAAAGATCTCCTGGTAAGCTGGAGGCAGGGGTTGGGGTTTGGAGGGATGAGAACTAGAAGGAGCAAGTTGGGTGGGCTGGGTGTGGGAGGTAGGTTGCAGGCAGGATGGAGGGTGAGAGTCTTCATAAGGGCATCATCTCAAGGTTAGGAAGAAACCTGATGCCAGGGAAATCCCCAGGAACCCACAAAGATGACACCAACGTAGACTCTGAGCAGTGGGGGAAAGTGTGCCTGAACTGGCAACCATGAGCATTTTGGTGACTTCCCTAATTTCCATCAGAGATACTGTATCTAGTAACTGATGGAAGCAGAAGCAGAGATCCACAAAAAAAAAAAAACACTGTACTGAGCTCCTAGAGTCTTGCAGAAGTAATGGAGGAGGAATTGTACCAGTCAGGTGGGGTCATGATGGGGGAACCCACAGAAATAGCTGACCGGATTTCATCAGAGCTTGTGGGAGCTCATGAACAGTGGACCAACAGTCAGGGAACCTGCATGGGACAAATTAGGCCCTCTGCCTGTGAAGCAATCCTGTAGCTTGCTCTCAGTAAGGCTTCTAACGGTGAGAACAGGACCTATCCCTGGCTTTTGGTAACCTGTTGCTCACTTCCCCTTGCTGGATTACCTAGCATAAGGGGAGAAGCTCATTCCTGCCTCAACTTGATGTGCCATGCCTTGTGCAAGTCCATGGGAGGCCTTCCCCTTTCTGAATAGAGATGGAGGAGGAAATGAGGAAGAGGGTAGATGGGAAAAAGAGGGGGCAGGAGGAAAGGAGCGGAAACTGGTTGGTATGTGAAATAAATGGGAAAAGGTTATAATTTTTTAAAATAATATTAATTAAAAATTAAAAAGAAATAATATAAATAAAGAAATAATTAAAATAAAATAGAAATAGTAAAAAAAAAAGGCATTTTGGTATTAGTCACCATGATGAGAATTTCATGTTCATTATCAAATGTGTCAGTTTGAATCTGGTGAGAAGCATATTAGATACACCAGTGACTAATTGGAAGGACAAAGAAGGGAGAAGGGTTCTGTTTCTGAGGAAATTCTGGTATTTCTGACAGCAGAAAGAGAAGGAAGGCAACTACGTTCTGAAACAGTGTGCAGGACTGTACTGTAAGTCTGACATCCGCAGAGCATAGCGTAGGACTGAAATCACCTATGTCTCGTAGTTCTGTTCTCTTCAGTTATGGACAGGAAGCTGCTGAGGAAGAAGGCGTGGCCTTTCGAGGAAGTCTTTGGCAGATCTCAAAAGTGCAGAAACTGTGGACTCTTTGCCAACCACTTCCTCAGCTGGTCTCTTGGAGGCATGAAGTGGTGATCTCCTTGGCCGCCATAGCTCACCCTCCATACGTCTCCCTGAATCTGTATCTATACATTTTTTAAGACATAGTCTCTCACTCTCAAGGACCTCTAGTCTTGATAGAAGCTGGAAAATAGGAAGAATAGAGCAGACGTCAATCTTGTCTGCAGTTACTCATTCCTGACCCTGGCTAAACATATCACACTAGAGCAAGAATATTCTCTAGTCACTATTGAATTCAGAGGTTACAGTAAGGCTTCCATGAGACTGACCTAAAATCCACATATTGTCTCTGTCTCCTCATGGTACAATTAGCTATATTTTACTGCGGATCAATTACTCCTGCCAATAATCTACTTTATTTAGGAACATCCTGAATTGCAGCTCACTGATTACCCCATAGACAATAGTCTGTCTCTACCAGGAGGCAGTAACATGGCAGAAACTCCTTATTAGAAGGAATATGTAGTCTATGCACTGGTGATGTAATTTTCTCACGAGGGCTGATAAACTCCACATTCTGCCTCATTAACCCCCAATGACATACCCAGCACTACATGATGACCACGGGACTGGGGGAATTTGGGCAGCCTGGACATGCTACACAGTGAAAGCATCCTTTGTCTATATCCTGCATCTCTTGGTCTGTTGTTTTTATATCATAAAATTTATCCAGATCCAGGAGCTAAACAGGAGATCATGACCTTTAGTGGAGATGACTGCCTGCCGTTCACGATTCCCAGGTGTGCCTTGTTCTGTGAGTAGATATTAAGGAACACCTTTCCTGGCTATCATCCGTTTCTCTAGAGATGCTATAATTACCCACAGTTGCTTGCAAACCAATTCTCTATGATTGTTCCTCCAACCGTGCTGGCCATTGTAACTGACACCCCATGATATTAGCCAAGCAAACATCACCATATGGCTTTTATTAATTTGGGTTTCGTGACTCCCTTCACTATTAATGAGCTCAGAGCTGGGAACACTTCAGCCATCATACCTGACCTGCAGAATAGGAGAGCTACCACTGTATCTCATGATGCCATTGGCACTCCTTCCACTCACTGTTCTTGAAGGTCTTAAAGAATGTATGTTCTCTGAGTTCTTCCATGTAGCATGGAAGTCAAAGGACTGGTCTTCTGACCCCAGGTAATATACCTACCCCAGCAAGCCCACTTTTCCAGCACTTCTTACTTCCTCTAAGGAATCCCAGACATTTCTTATCTGTTAAATGTAGGCCACCATCTTCTTCTGAGTTCTAATTGCTGCTCTTTCACTCTGAGTTTTTCTTACTGTCTCAGGTCATGGCTACAGTGTTGAAGCCTCTGTTGCAATGAAAGACACCTGAGTGATCGAAGCTTTGTTTGCTCAGATTTACATTCTGGCTTACTTAATCAAATACCCATAAATCCTAGGGAGTGACCTTGGATCTAATTGGTTCATCTTTACTACTTTTTGAAGCTTTTTTTTTTTGCTGTAATCTTCTCTCTCCATTATCAAGTTCGGCTTTTCTTCAGTCAATCAATACTGAGCTATCACCTTAGTTATCAATCTACCTAGAGGAAGTGGAACTACTCCTAAGCAATGGAGTACTGACTGTTGCCTTGTAAAGACCTTATAATTTTATTGGTGTTCCTGATGTTGAAGGGAGGACACCTATGCAAGCAATTAATTATACTATAGACATCTACTGAGCTATATTTGTTTTTCTCTCTATGTAACAAACAAGTTTGGTAACTGGAAGCAATGCACATGTATTATCTCAAAGTTTCTGTAGGTCAAAAGTCCAGGCATTGCTTATAGCTTGGCTCGATCCTCTGCTTGGGCTCACACAAGGTTGCAATCAAAGTTTGCTGTGTTCTCAGTAGAAGGCTTGCCTGGCCAAACTTTTAAACCCACTTAAGCATTCAAGAATTACCTTTTAAGACTGTGTGGCTAAGGTTTTAAGCTTCTTACTGGTTCCCAACTACAGCCTCCCTCCAGTCCTAAAGGATATGTAAATTCCGCATCATTTGACCCTCTCCATAAACAGGCTTAGAAACAAGAGAGGTCTCCTCATTCCTCTAAAAGAGAGTATTATATAATGAGGCAAAAATCTCAGAAATGATAGCTCACTTCCACTAGTGTGTGTGTGTGTGTGTGTGTGTGTGTGTGTGTGTGTGTGTTGGTGGGCTTGAACTCAGGGTTTGGGGGTTATAAACAATCTACTGCCGACTTACCCTTAAGTCTTCTCATCACATTCTACTGTGCTTAGGACCAAGTCAGAGGCCTCATTTAGTTGCTGGGAAGAGATCACACAGAATGTAGATCTTTAAGGGTCACTTGATGGTTTATTCATCACAAGTGTAAAGAGCTTTGGGATTATCCAGTACCTAGAGGTTACAGCTGATGCTTCCACAAACCAGATTTTCCTAAGCAAGATCCTGATCTTATTAAAATAGACCTGACTTGTCTGTGAATCTAAATGTTTTGAGAACCATTAACTAGCAAATCTTCAGCTGCTCTAAAGCCGTTGCAACTTTCACTAAATAAGGCAAGGGTCACCTAAGCCACTAAAGAGGTTGTCTTAGTCAGCGTTCAATTGCCATGAAAAGAAATTAGGATCAAGGCAATCACTGGAAGATAAAAATATTTAATTGGGGCTTGCTTACAATTTAGAGGCTTAGTCCATTATCATCATGACCTAAGGTAGCATGATGGCGTGCAGACCAACATGGTGCTGGAGAAGTAGTTAAGAGTTCTACGTCTGGATTCACAGGCAGTAGGAAGAGAGAGACACTGAGGTTGTCTCTGGTTGGGCTTTTGAAACCTCAAAGCCCACTGCCAATGACACATTTCCTTCTACAAAGTCACACACTCTGATAAGGCCACACTTCCTCTCCTTCTTAAATAGTGCCCCTCTTGGATGACTAAGCATTCAAATATGGGAGCCTGTAGGGGCTGTTATTCAAACCTCACTAAAAACTATTTGCTGCCCTCCCTCAGTTTCTAGTTTTCCCCTTTGCAGACGCTCCTGCAAATTGGTAATGAACAGGCAACTCCACCTTTGTTACCAACATCATTCTCTCAATATATTTCAGATGCCTGGATCACGAGACCAGCAAGGACATTTCTCATATTGGGATGTCCTAGGCTATCAGTAGACACTTCAGCAACTAGTCCTCTACCTGCACACCCCACATTCTACTCAAGTAGGTGACCCCATACAGTTGGAACAAGCAATGATGTCCCTAAACTACAATTACTGCACGCGTTTTGAACCACTTCTCCAGCAACTGGGTCAGTTTAAGCCTTATGAGAAGCAGACACCAAGGTAAATTTACAAGAGCTTTGTTTAGTATGAATATCAGGACTAGACACCAGGTGCAGGAGTAGGAATTCGATTTTGAGACTGCAGTGAAGACCTAACACCTATGAAACCAGCGAGGAAGGAAAGGAGAACTGGGGGAGCGATATTTCAACCATCAAGGTGAAGAACTCAAAGCAAAGATGATTTGCCAGCAAGCTCCAGCACTATCCCTTCTGACCTCAGGTACCTGTTGGCACCAGGGTCCTGAAATAACTGTGGCCTCTGGGTAAAGCTAAGCCTGGGGTGCAGCTGAGTCTGAAGGATGGAGGATGTTCCAAAATCTGTGCTCTCTTTCCAGCAGGTCATTATTCCCTCTGGCATGAGTGGATTACAAACATTAGTGATTAACTCTAAATTAACAATAATGCATCTATGTCACATTAAGGAAAGAAACAAAAGCACTTCCCCTTGGAATCATTGAACAAAGAGCTAAAGAACAAGTCCAGATTTTAATTCCCTGTTACACGTCCTCTGTGTCTTTTGCTCTCTGCCTGTTTGTTGTAAGAGTCTGAATCTGGACTTACTTAAAGGATATCTTGTGAATCTCCTTGTCCCTGTGTCTACGTTTATCACTGTCTATCTGGCTACCTGTTGCTGTCCCTAACAAAGGGCTTCACTCTATTTATTCAACAACATGGAAATCAGCACATGGGTAAGAAAAAGGATACTTTACAGCAATCTTTAACAAGAAATTCAGTCGCTGTCTCCAAATGATAACAACTGATTCAGACAACAAACAACATTGTTCATCAGCCAAAGACCTGTGGTTGCTTTCAACCTTTGTGGTAGATTCTAGGACGTTGCTTTCAAAATATAGAAGAGTGTTCTGCTTTCAGAAAACAATACATATGCCCTATCTGGATCAGGGACATGGAAGAGTAGTGAATTCAAGATAAGAGCTCTGTGTTAGATTAGATTGTAAACATGTGTTACATGGAAAATTCAAAGCAAGTAAGGTTGATGTTACATTGTTCTCTTAAAGGCAGATTAAACAAACACATTGAGTACACACTAGGATAATAGTATTAAATTTTAAGTAACCTCAAGATGTATTTTTAACTCTGGCTGTGAGGTCCAGAAAGTTCCATTCTCTTAGAATGTCAGAGATATTTTCAGAATATTGCATTGCCTTATTGGCTTAGCAACTGGTCTTTGTAATACTTGTTATTTTAAACACATAACATATAAACATTAAAAATACCAGTCCCAATAATCATGAATAATAATACTGATGAGACAATGCTCAAGAAATAATCCTCTTTGAGCCCGTTTACTTAAAGTGATGCTGCGTAAAACAAGAAAAGTTTTAGAATGATGATAAAGAACATGCAGAGGAAAGAGTGAAAAGGCAGAAGCAGAACATACTCTTCAATAGCTGAGTTTTGTAGCTTCACCTTTTATATCATTAGTATCTGTACTCTAGAAATATAATGAATTTCTTTAAAATTAAAACTCCTTCAAGCACATAAAAAAGTGCATACAGGCTATGTGGGAAATAACCAATAGAAATGGAGTGGTTATCATGGGGCAAGCATTTTGCTAAGTGATACAGAATTGTTACATTTCTGCTCTTCTTTCCAAACTAGGCAAATAATCTATTAAGTAGGATAGAGTTCCCAATGCAAAATGACTGACTTTAATTAAGGCTTAGATTAAAAATAAAAACACAAAACTTAGCTCACTTACTCTTTAGCATCACACCAGGGAAATATCTAAGTTCTCCAAGGACAGAGAAAGTATTTTGTTCACCATCCTAGCAAGAGAAGCAGCAACAAGATGGAAACAGGTAAGTTCAAGCATTTCAGAAAGCTATCTGTAAGGAAGCTATTATGGCAACACAGGTGGTGAGGCCAATCTGGCTGCAACATCTGTCACCTCGCTGATCTGGCTGGATAGGAGAGCACCCACTTCCTTCGTCATTATCCAATGTGTATCCTTCCCAAAGCTGTGTATCTGCTCATAGATGATCATCTTCCATACATCATGACTGGTCTTAGGTCAAGGGTATAGTAGCTGAGTTCCCCAGCTAGAACACCGCAACAGGCTATTAAAGGCCAGATTTATAAACAGCAACAGATGCCTGTTTAAAGAACTCCAACAGTTAGTGCACAGAGAAACCATTAATTGTCCAATTAAAATGGTGCAAGGCAGAAATGAATGCATTTTCAAAAGTCCTTTAAAACTATCTTCTCCGGCAAGATGGCTTGGCAGATAAAGGTACTTGCCACCACGCCTGAGTTCTCTTCGTGGAACGGATATGGTAGAAGAAGAGAATTGACTAGTGCAAGTTGTCCTCTCACCTCAGCGTGCATGCCATGGCACTTGTGCACATATACACAGGTACACAAATGTGTGCTCATGATCCTAAACATTGCCACATGTCCTGGTAGGCTTTAGATTGTAAGGTGGTCAGTGTCTAAAAGACCATCAGGAAAAGAGAGCCGGTTAACAGAGGCAAAACCCCTGCTGTGCACCTGTGTTCAACCCAGTGCCTAACACACGACAGGGTCACAACTTGTTGATTGATTCATGGATTCTAGGCCTCTCGAAAGATTTGTGTTGCAAATTATTATCATCCGCTTATCATGGTAAGGGACACCTGGAATCTGGGCACTCCAGAGGCTAACCCAAAAAACCGGAGAATTTAGGGCCAGCCTTGGCTACATAGTGGGACTTTATCTTAAACAAAAGCAGCAGAGCAGATGGTAACCACTGCTCACTATTTCATTACTAACAACAGTAATTTTCGTGCTTCAGGCCAAACTCTTTCTAATCTTCAAAACTGATATAAAGTAACATGGAGAGTAACTATATTTGAAATGTTATGAGAAGAAAAGAAAGAACTTGGAAATGAATGGCAAACTGAGGTAAAATAGTACTAATTTCCTGGGGCACTGGACAACAGACGATAAATAGGATTTATTTCTTCATGAATTCAGTGATATTCTTTAAAACTTTTAAATATTTATTTATTTATTTATTTATTATGTATACAATATTCTGTCTGTGTGTATGTCTGCAGGCCAGAAGAGGGCACCAGACCTCATTCCAGATGGTTGTGAGCCACCATGTGGTTGCCGGGAATTGAACTCAGGACCTCTGGAAGAGCAGGCAATGCTCTTAGCCACTGAGCCATCTCTCCAGCCCCCTCTTTAAAACTTTTAAAATTAAGAATGTGAAGATTCTCAATGTCTTGGACATATGTGAAAATTAATTCCTGCATTAGTGTCTAGGCATAGAAAAAAAGAACAATTTCTCACACAAATTCAATTTTATGAGTGTCTTCAGAAGTTATTAGAATTCGTTTGGACACTGTTTTGTTAATTAGTTTATTTAATGGGGTGCACTGTGGGCACGGCGCTGCTGACATGAGATGCACAAAATAGATTTAAAAAAAATCAAAGCCTTCTTGAGTTAATAAGCTTTTGGAACAAAATTAATTAATATTTTTTCAATTTGTATTTTTTAATATCCAGTTCTAATCACATACTCTGGCTGCTTAACATGTCAGAATTAATGCTGCTTATAGGAATTAGAATGCCACAGCAATGCATCCACGAAATAATCATTGGTAATGGCTTTAACAATAGGTAGTATTCTAAGTAAGACAAGATAACTAGGAAAATGAGACAAGTAAGCAGAATCAATTTATCACTGTCCTCAAAACATGGGTACCCAAAGCCAGGCATCGTGGCTCATGTTTGGAATCCCCAGCATTCAGGAAACAGGGGCAGAAGGATTACAATGAGTTAATGCCAGTCTGGGTTATGAAGTGAGCTTCAGGCTAAGACCCTGCCAAAAACAAAGCCATGAAATCGGATGCCTAGAACACCATTCAGGCAACCTCGCAGTAGTCTGAAGTGGACTTCTGTTGTTGTTGTTGTTGTTGTTGTTGTTGTTGTTGTTGTTGTTGTTGTT
>JABTXL010021554.1:8174876-8188521 GCA_025134845.1 Neodon shergylaensis
GAGAGAGAGAGAGAGAGAGAGAGAGAGAGAGAGAGAGAGAGAGAGAGAGAACAGATAGAGAAAAAGAGAAAGGGTAATAAAATTGGGTAGGGATATCAGGAAGGATCTGGGAGGAAAAGGTGTCGGTGCATATGCCCAAAACACAGTGTATGGAATTCTATAAGAACTAATAAAAACTTTTTAATAAAATAAAAATAAATCAAAATGAATAAAAGGATGGAATTTTAAGTCCATGAGAAAAAAACCTTTAAAACCTGCACTAAAAAGAAATTATTTTAGTGGAACTTCGAATGCTATTTAATTCAAAGTAAGTTAACATAGCTTTCTGTTTGCAAAATTTAAAGTATCTGGGAAATTGACATGAATAAGAACATACTGTGAGAAAAAGAATCTTAGAACATGATTATTCTCATACCAGGACCAGGCTATGCATTTACCAGTTTAAATGTTACCTGTTTTCTACCTGGTACAGGCAAAGATAACTCAAGAGCAACTAATGCTTCAACAATTTCCTTGTTGCATTGCTGAGACTCCAAATAATCCCTAAAAGTAGTGACGTACTTGTTTTAGTGGCAGCTAAGACAGTATTCACCTTGACACGAGATAGCCTTGAAGCCATATCACGAGAAATGTGTTTGTATCATTTTGACTGTGAAAATTATATGCATCAAAGACAACCTTAGAAATGGATTTCCAAGTATAATAAATAGCTTTGTGAAAGTGGTAAATATAAAGATTAAGCATTATTACTGCTTTTAAGAACACCTTCACCATTTCTACGAAAATTATTCTTTAAATTTATTTCAGTTTTGATAGAGGCATTTATCAGGGGGTTCTGTGAAATTTCTGACAATACTAATTTTAACTACTTTCAACCATTCTTACTTTAAGATAGAAAATGTACAAGGGAGAATTTTTAAAGCCTTCCTCAAAACTAACCCCTTGCCCAGAGGTAAGCTCAATGGGAAGCAATGCTTACATTCTTCAGTACTTTCCCCTTGCGGTCTCTTATTTCATGCTTTACCCAAGGCGATGCTTACAATTCTCTTTAGGAACTAGTGGAACCATATGGCCTCTAGATCCTGCCATATTAATCCATATACATTTACTTACAAATGTTTGAATCTGCCGGGCGATGGTGGCGCACGCCTTTAATCCCAGCACTCGGGAGGCAGAGGCAGGCGGATCTCTGAGTTCGAGACCAGCCTGGTCTACAGAGCTAGTTCTAGGACAGGCTCCAAAGCCACAGAGAAACCTTGTCTCGAAAAACCAAAAAAAAAAAAAAAATGTTTGAATCTTGATCCAGCCATGGTGATATACATTTATAAACCCAGCACTCAGTAGACAGCGCCAGAATGATTTCTATAGGATGTCAGCCTGAGCTACATAAATAGAGAGTATCAGAACAGCCAGGGCGATCTAGCAAGGCTATGTTATAAAAAAGAAAAACAAAGTTTGAATCTTGAATGCTTCTTAAAGCTTCCAGTGTGGAAGACTGTGGTTCTCAACCTGTGGCACCACCAACAGGTAGTGGAGCTTTCAGACATGGAGCCAAGTGGAAGAAAGTTATGTATGACCTTAAAATGGCTATCAGGACCCTGGCTCTAATCTCTGTCTCTCTGTCTTTCTCTGTCTCTGTCGCTCTCCTTTATTTCCCACTCCCATGGTATATTGCCTTTGTAATGGGCCAATGGACCATGAACCAAAATCTTCAAAATTCTGAGCCTCACCAAAATCATTTAAGATTACTACCTCAGGTATTTTAACCTAGTAATGAAAGCTGACTACTGTGTTACCTCGGGTTGCACTAGAGATTTAGCCCCAGGTTGTTATTATTATTTTTAATTAGAAACAAAGCTATACTAACATGTGCTTGCTCCAGTAGCTTGTGCACCTGTGCAAATCTTCCTTGCAACTTATTATCAGAAGCAAAATATTATGGTTAAAGTGCCTGTGCGTTTTTCTTAAACAATGAATAAATCCATAAAAATAAATGATTCATTTTAATAGTTCTAATCTTTGCAAAAACAGTTTCTTTATTAAATATAAATAAAGCATTCTGCCCTAAAACTGCAACCTCTGAAAGTTGTTTCATGGGCCTTCAGCATTAGAGGTGAAACATCCCAAACCTAGACAAATATTTGCTTATAAAACCTCCACGTGAGCATTCAAACTTTTCAGTGTGTACCAGAGAATATCTGGGTTTGGAAAGCAAGTAACTTAAAATTGAATTTCAGTGCTGCCAAGTTGGTGGCTATACCATCTTGCTAATTAGGGTTCTCATCTGAGAGAAAGTAACTTGGCATTCTTCATTAGTCATCTGAAAGAAAAGCCACAAGAGGTCCCATGTCCCAGAGTACAGCCCTAGAGGTGTACTTTGTGAAGGGCTGAAGGTGTTTCGTTAGCTTATGGTTTCTGGAGTCCTTACAGTAACAGACGGGAGCCTTGTAGAGTGGAATGTCATGGATGCAATACATTTTCTTGAGTCGATAAATCTGTTCTTTTAAATACCTTATGTAACTTATATCTTCACATACGACTTTGGCGAAAGACACAGTGCATCAAGGCAAATGTCACCATAAGTTCTGGGGAGACCAGAATGCTTATGTCCCCAAGAGAAAACCTACGATATCTCCATTATACAGTAGCTAATGAAATTTTAGTACTTAGAGCTTTCTAAAATGTGCACTTAATGCCACGATTCTGTGCTGTACAGGGGTGCCATACTTCTAACAGTCTGTTTTTTTTTTTCGTTTGTTTATTTGTTTGTTTACCACTCCACATTATTTTTTAACATTGTAGCATCCCAAACCTTATGAAAAAATAATAAATACAGGAATGTAAAAGTTACGGGAATTAAAACCTATCAACAGTTTAAACTACAGGGTTTCTGTCCTAGCTATGGGTTCTATTGCTGCAATGAAACACCGTGACCCAAATGCAAACTGGTGGTGAAAGGGTCTATGTGACTCACTTTCACATCGCTGCCCATCTCTGAAGGAAATCAGGACAGGAACTCAAGCAGGGCAGGAACCTGGAGACAGAAGCTGATGCAGAGGCCATAGAGGGCTGCTGCCTACTGGCTTGCTCAACATGGTTTGCTCTGCCTGATTTCTTAGCGAACCAAGAACTACCAGCCCAGGGATAGCACCACCCACAGTGAGCTGGGCCCTCCCACATCAAGAACTAATTAAGAAAACACTTTATTGTATTATGAAGGCATTTTCTTTTTTTTATTTTACTTGTTTTTCATTTTGCGTACTAGCCCCAGTTTCCCCTCCCTCCCCTTCTCCCACTCACCCACTACCTACCATCCCACCTCCATCTGCTCCTCAAAGGGAGTAAGGCCTCACTTGGGGAGTCAACAAAGTCTGGTATACCAAGTTGAGGTCGGACCAAGCCCGTCCCCTCTGTATCAAGACTGAGCAATGTATCCCACCATAGGGAAGGGGCTCCAAAAAGTCAGTTCATGTATGCAGAATAAGTCCTAGTTCCACTGCCAGAGGCCTCACCAGCTGATTGAGCCAAACTGTCACCCACATTCAGAGGGCTTAGTTAGGTCCCAAGCATGATCTCCAACTATATCAGTCCAGAATCCGTGAGCTCCCACTAGATCAGGTCAGCTGTCTCTGTGGTTTTCCCAATCATGACCTTGACCCCCCCCCCTTGCTCATATGATCCCTCTTCCCTCTCTTCAGCTAAGCTCTAGGAACTCAGCACACTGCTAGGCTGTGGTTCACTGCATCTGCTTCCATCAATTCCTGAATGTAGGTTCTATGACAACAACTAGGTAAATCATTAATCTGATTACAGGGGAAGGTCAGTTCAGGCACCCTCTCTGCTATTGCTAGGAATCTTAACTGGGGTCATCCTTGTGGAAATTTTCCTAGCACCTGGCTTCTCCCTAACCCCAGAAGGGCTCTCTATATCTCTTTCATTGCTCCCCCTCTCTGTCCCTCCACCAACTCAGCCATCTCCAGCCATCATGTTCCTATCCTCTCCCTCTACTCCCCTTCCCAGTTTACCCAGGAGACCTTAACTATTTCCCTTTCCTGAAACCCTCCATGTGTGTCCCTCCTAGGGTCCTTCTTTTTACCTAGCTTCTCTGGGGTTGTGGATTGCAGCCTGGTTATCCTTTACTTGACATAGAATATCTACTTATGAGTGGATACATACTATGTTTGTCTTTCTGGGTCTGGATTACCTCGGTCAGGATATCTTTTCTCTTTCTTTCTTTCTTTCTTTCTTTCTTTCTTTCTTTCTTTCTTTCTTTCTTTCTTTTTTTCTTTCTTTCTTTCTTTCTTTCTTTTTTGATTTTTTTGAGACAAGATTTCTCTGAAGCTTTGGAGCCCGTCTTGGAACTAGCTCTTGTAGACCAGGCTGTCCTTGAACTCATAGAGATCCGCACGCCTCTGCCTCCCGAGAGCTGGGATTAAAAGCACGTGCGATCACTGCCCAGCAGGTTTTTTTTCTAGATAAAGGGATTTTTTTTTCCGTTGAGATTCTCTCCTCTCAAACAACTCCAGCTTATGTCAAGTTGACATAAAACTGTCCAGCACAATTTCCATGGCTAACATTTGTCCCTACTGTAGTTGGCATTTTGCTCATTAACAGATGCTTCTTGGATACACAACGTGTTCACGATATCCGGAAGGAAGGACACCCAATGGTAGACCTTTCTGTTGTCATGGCGGGGCTATTTCTGAGCAGATGAACATTTGGGGTTGAAAGTCTACCTTACGGTTGCCTCCTTCATCCGCTTGTAGCTAGCATAGACTATAACCCCCAAGGAGAGTGTGGCGGTGCTATTTATAGTCTTCTGTGAGGAAAATAATACTTGAGGCAAAATGGAACTAAAGAGATTAATTTCCAACAACAACAAGCTTTCCCCTTCAGCAAGCAAATTTCTTCTCCATTACCAAGTACCTTGGGCCATGAAGACACAAGATCAGAATAGCACCAAGATCAAGGGGCAGGTGTTTTTGCTGTTTCGGTCCTTTTTTGCCCAGCTTATAGCTTATTGTGGAATTAAATCTAACTGGTAACAAGGTATAATTTGAATGCATTTGCATGATATAGCTGTGTCATAGTCTCCCACAAATACTGCACATCAAAGAAAGAAAAAGAAAATCTATTCATGAGAAATTGTACTAGAATTTGGTTATTGGGGGAGATGCTGCTTCTGAACAGCAAGCTGAATTTATGTTTCGTCCCCAGAAAAGCAAAGTATCTCTTGAGATCCTCAGTGGTTCTGATTCTTTCTCCACTATAGAAGTTGAAGCCTAGAATTATCTAAATGATCCAACTGCCTTCATGAAACCAACAAAATATCTGTGAGGTCTCTGGATCTTTTTTTTAAGTTATGTCTGAGTTTAATTTTAGAACATTCCAACGTAAGCATATGGAGCCATAGCACTGTCACATCTTTAGGCAATAAAGGGATAAACATTGTCATTATAGTGACTAAGGTAAAGACATTTCAATTTCCCCCAAATCTGTGAAACTTCAAAAGGAGAACAAATGGAGACAGAGAATGAAATGAATACAGAACAAACACCTGAAAAACACTTGCAACTACAGTACCATCAGCTTTTCTTTTTTTTTTTAAGACTTTGTCTCTCCATGTCATACTGGCATCCTGAATATACTGAAACTTACTCTGTAGTCAAGGCTAGCCTTGATCTAACAGAGATCCATCTGCTTCTGCCTCCCTAAGTGCTGGGTTTAGTGCTGTGTGCCACCATAGCCAACCCATGAATGTTCTTCTTATCCCATGCTTTTAGAGTTTTTGACACAATCATGCATTTTGGCACAGTCTTCTCCTTCACAATGGCTGTGTAAATAGTAATTATATTGTTAAAAATTGAGATAATACATTAGAAATCCTATTAAACAGCTGACCAAATGGGAAGAGAATCAAGGGCCCCCTGTTCATCTAATAGTCTGATGGTACTATGTGCCATGTTTGTATTTTCTGCCCTATGGAAAATATATGTGCAGTTCATGATGTGCATTTCATAAATGGCTGTAAATTAATGAGCTAGAAATGGAAGGAAGAGATGAAGCAATCCGTCACCTGCAATGTAAGATAATTGTATATTTTAATGCAAGACTGACAAACAGGAACTGGTCATTATGGTACATCCTCAGACACTTCACTACACATATAAGGCAGAAGGATCCTAAGTTCCACATTAGCCTGGGCTATATAAATTCTGGAGCTATATAGAGAAAATTATTCTCTATATAGTAAATTTGGTTTACTTTTCTTAATAAACCAAGATCTTGGATGTAGCTTAATCATAGAATGCTTGTCTACCATGCACAGGTCTTGTGCTCCATACTTAGAACTGAAAGAGAAAGAGGGTAACAAAGGAGGGAAGGAAGGATGAAAAGAAGGAAGAAAGACCAAAGGAAGGAAGGAAGGAAAGAACAAGGAAGAAGAACTATGTCTCTAATTAGTTCTTAAGTGCCTTAGTAAATACTTACATTAAACTTCAGAATTGGAGTGACTGTCAAATACAGTATCATGTGTGCCCTCCATGGACGAAGGGTCGTAGGAGAAAAATGACATCGGAGAAAAGACAGCAGGAGTTTATTATGAAGATATACTCTGTAATTAATGACATCTGGAGATTAAGACAACTTATAATTCCGATACCAAAATAAGACAACAGCCTGTCACAATTAAAAATGTCATGCTTTGTCTCCAGTGATAGCTCATTAAGTATAACACTATATAAGACAAACCTTCTGACTGGGGAAGGTAGGGACATCCACACCAAATCAAGGTCATTTTTGAATACATGCTAACAATGCGTAAGTTTCCATTAAACTGCAACAAAAACAGGCTGATACAATATCGAGGTAAATTTACACAAGGAAACGACCGAGAATGGGTGTTCTTGCTGCTCTGGGAATGTGCTTTCCCTGCAGGTGTACCCGTGAAACACATTTGCAAAGGAATCTGTAGCATTTTCCTCTGCTCCTAATTTAGTGGCTACCAGCTGACTGTTGCTAGGCACTTGGTCAGCAAAAGGATGCTGAGATTATCATCAACTTTTATGAAAACCAAACTGTGTGGCTGGGCAGCTCCTAAAGAAATGCCTGCTAAGCTTAGCTGATGCCTGGGCCAGGCAGTGATTCAAAACACCAGCCCTGGGCTCCCTCATTAGAAGGCTTGCTGTCAGGACAGCCAGCAGCAGCAGAGACTATGCAGAGAGGTAGGGTGTATCATGAGTTTCCCCAGCTCTCTGCAGGAACATCAAATGCTGGGAAACAAAGCAGATGACAAGGAGACCATGAAGGGAGCAGGTGCACTGCTAAATTAGTCAGGAGCTATCCTTATGCATATAGAAGTTTGAGCAGGTTTTCTAATGTATTATTAGTCAGTATTTGAGAAACTCAGGAACAGACTCATGCTAGCTAACATCAAAAGGGAACTGACTGACCCCAAAGAACAGAACAGTTCAAGAATGAAGCTGACTTCAGACATTGCCTGGCTAGCATCACTGTCCTTGGGGCTTCCTCTGTCTGTCTCGGTTTCTCCAATTTGGCTGGATTGACTTTGTTCCTTCCTTATCTGTATGGTTTTCCATGAAGTGGCAGGAAAGAAGGCATTTGAGAAAGCCAAACAGAGGAAAAGCTCCTCTCTCTAAATGCAAAGAATTCTTCCAGGCAAAAATGTCAATCCTCTCTGGAGGGCCATGAGTAACTGTGTCCTAGTTACTCTGCTGAGAAAGCTAGAATTTTTTAAAAAGATTGGAGTTAGCACAGAACTCAGGGACGTTGTCTATGTAGATGCTGGAAGAGTCACACAGAGAGACGGGGGTGCTACCCCCAAGGAAAGTGAGAACTACCAACAGAAAATTTGAGATACAAAACATGGAAGAGAGTATCAAGGAAAATGTACCTGTTTCCTGAAGAAAATAATTGAGAAAATAGTGAAATTAAGAGAAACCACCACTAAGGAGAGACTGAGCTAATATTAAGTACATGTAAATATAGGCAGGCATATACTCCCTGAAATATATTCTAAATAAGTGCAGTTCCTGGTTAATATCAGCGAGATGTCTTAGTATGATTAGATAACAAATATTCAAAGCACAGTAGTTAGAGAAGTGAGTCACCAAAGGTTTCAGACGGTTTCAGTGTCTTTGGCAAGATTTGATTCGAAGGCTTGAACATCAGCAACCCCACACCACTTTTCCTTTCCGCTTCTGCAAAGCTTTGACCCCGTTATCAGCTTCTCCTTTGTGAGGCCCTGGGCTGCAGGCTTCTGCTTTCTTACTCACAGTAGAACAGAAATACATTTTTCTACAATATCCAAGTACAAGATCTGAAGTTGAACTGACCAAATCAATTATATTGTTCCACACCTATAAATCAAAGCAATGAGCCTATGGTACTTATTTTAAATTTAAACCTTGCACCAAATCCTGACACAATGGACTCTGTAAAAAAGAGTGAAGTATATCCTGAAAAAAATAATATCTTGCCACTGTTTCCTAAAGGGGAGTAGGTGACAGGCACTACAGATATTCATATCAAAAGTCGTTTGGAACATAATTTCTCAGAATGTTTGGAACTTTAAACTCATGGTAATGATTGCTATTTGTTGCCAGGTGCGGTCTTATGTATGAAACCTTACACATCTGATTGACTAAGCCTATGACTGAGAATAGCACACAAGGTCAAAAAAGTGAAATGGGCTACATGAGTCATGTGCTGTGATTTCCATTTCGGTGTTTGTGTTCTTCCAGCTCACCATCATGGAAATAGCCAGCCCCGCACTAGCCGTGTGGTAGATGTTTTCACCCCTGAATGGAGTCTCACAAATGGTGGACTGCCCTTTTTGTGTTTTTAATATAAACTGAGGGTTTTCACAAACTGCCCTTGTGCTAATGCTTGCTCTGGCTTTCCTGCATCATGCTCCCATCACCCTCAAGCACTGGATGAAAACTGGCCATACCAAGGACACAGGCAATAGTGCTTCTAAGTAACAGGGATGGGTAACGTGCCAAATACACCGATTCAGGTTGTTTTGTTGTGATTCTGGTCCACACAATCATATGGTTTATTCTTATTCTTTCTGTATTATGTTTCTTGTATTTCTTTATGAAATGAATATGAACATATTTTTTTTCCAAGACAGGGTTTCTCTGTGTAGTAGGAGCCTGTCCTGGAACTTGCTCTGCAGACCAGGCTGGCCTCAAACTCACAGAGATCCACCTGCCTCTGCCTCCTGAGTGCTAGGATTAAAGGTGTGCACCACCACCACCTGGCCTGAGCATAGTTTTTAAAAGTTAATACTTTTTAAAAACAAATTTTCACCAAAACAAAGAAAAGTCACAGTTGAAAACATAAATATAGAAAGAAAATTTTCCAAAGTATTATAGAATTTGCTTTAAGAGTTTTGGAAAAAAGAAACTGAAATTCCTTTTTATATTGTGATATCTAATTCAACTACATATTCACAATGTCTCTTCCATCTTCCACCTGCCCAAAACCATCAAACAACCCTAGAAGAGGAATTATTTATGTCAGACAACCAAGAAGCATACACTTTCATGCTGCCATAATCATATTTTACTTGTCTGCAAAATCTACTCGGTTGTCAAAATGTTAACTTAAACTATCAACTTTTGTAAACAGCCCTTAAATTGTAGATACAGCATCTTGAAAATGTTAACAAATCAAATCCATCAATATAAGAACAAACACACAAACAGTAAATGAGATTTACAAAAAGTGTGTTAGTTGAACATATGTAAATTTGTCGGACATATGTAAATGACATTCACAGCATTAGCAGACTGAGAAAGAAAACTCATAAAAGTGAGTTACATAGATAATTTTGATGGATATTTACATTTAAAAATGCTCCAAAAATTACCAATAGAAAATCAGTTTTCTAAACCCTAGAAAGGAGCCATAAAAGTATTGGAGAAAATACTGAGCAATGAAATGGGATGCGCTGAATGCATCTTCTGATACCCACAGTCAACAGGGATGTGGACTCTTACTGTCTCTACTCGGTCATCTTCTAACACTTGTCAGCAGAGTTCATAACCAAGGGAAGAGCAGGCATGCAGATTGGAAAGAAGGCATAAAACTTTATTCATCTTTGTCATGAAGACAATGTCAAGTAGTAAGTCCAAACGAATCCACCACATACGTCTTTAAAGCAGAAATTATATCAATGTCATGGTATATAAAATCAACTTATAAACATCAGTGCTTTTTGTACATGCTAACAATGAAATATGAATAAGAAATGAGGAATATCATCTACAATAGAATTTAAACAGCAAAATACCTATGCATAGACTTAATGCATGTTATTTATAAGACATTTGCATTGAGGAGGATAAACCATTTCTGAGTTCAATTAAAGATTTAAATTAATGAGAGATGCGCTGTGCTTATGAGTTAGAATATTCAATACCCTTAAGATGCTGATTTTCCATAAATGGATCCATAAATTTAGTTCAGTCTAAATTAACATATTTGTAGAACTTGTTCTATAATTATAAAGTCTAGCTTTGAAAAAGAAGTTTAAAAGACTTGCTAGAATAGTGTGAGTAATCCAAAAAAGCCCACTCAGATGAATTATTCTCAATCTGGTCATTTAATAAACCCCCAGTCGTGAAGTCAGCATGACAAAAAGATTAACATACATACCAGTGACCCTGCAGTCTGCCCCAGTCATACAACTGTCACCCACATTCACAGGGCCTAGTTTAGTCCTACGCTGGTTCCTTCCCTGTCAGGCCGGAGTTGGTGAGCTCCGATTAGCTCATGTAAAATATTTCAGTGGGTGTCCCCATCATGGCCTTGACCTCTTTGCTCATATTCTCACTCCTCTCACTCTTCGACTGGACTTTGGAGGCTCAGCCAAGTGCTCCACTCTAGATTCCTAAATGAAAATAAACAGTGAAAACACAAACGTTGACAAAATATTGATGCAATGTGTCATCCGTGAGCTCTAAAGATAAGCTGTTCCCCTGTGACCTGATCTGCCATTCTCTTCTCTTCACTTCTCCACCCCTCCACCCTCATGCTCCTCTCCACCCCCACCCCCACCATGCCACCTTGTCTGGCTCTGTCCTCCCTGCTTACTTTTTAGTAATTTTATGTGTATGACATTTTTGCTTGCCTGTATGTCTGTACACCATATGTGAACCATAACCACAGAGATCATAAGAGCACATCGGATGCCCTAGGACTGGAGTAACAAATGTTAGAGAGCTGCCATATGGATGCTGAGAAGCAAACTCAGGTCCACTGAACAGCCTTTTCTCGTAGCTGCTGAGCAATCTCTACACCGCCACATTAAGCCTTTTCTATCAGGAGTCCTGTGTCTTTATTTGTTCAAGATTTATTTATTTAAGACTCGCTCCTTAGCAGTGATTTTCAAATCTCTGTCTATCCAATGATACTAATTTTATTAGATCAAGTCAATTTTTATGAAATTATATTTGTATGAAAATTTGAGAGAAAAGTGTTCTTAACCTTGAATAAGATTTTTTAATCTCCTCTGTCTTCCATGATGGAGATAGTAAAACACAAAGATTGCTGGGTTTTGGCTATCTCAGTACAGTTAGTTACTACAAAGTTAATAAGAGATACTTTACTAGAATAAGGCTTTTATGCTATCTTTAACTCTATAGAAAATACCTCCTATATAAGAACATTTCAGTTATCATAATTCAAATTTTAGTATTATTAGTCTATATGGTATATGCTATAAAAGATATAGTTTTAGAAAAATGACTGTTTTCATGATTTCTGAAAAAGTCATACTAATCATTTTTGATATTTCATAGTCTTCTAAGCAATTTATTTTCTTTTCTCAGTATTAAAAGTCTGGAGTGATGGTGTACTGGAGATAAAACAGTGACTCTACAACAGTATGCAGATGTCTCTGGAAGTCCTATACTTTTCACTTGTGGTTCCAACCTGGCTGCTATGAATGCGTGCTCATTTCAGGTTCCCACTCAAGGTTAAAACGTGTCTATTTTATACAAACTTGACAAAGATAAGGTAATTTTCATTGGACAGACGGTGCTAGGAGCACCAACCAGCTTTTGTTTTAATGATAAACCATGAAAGATTTGTTTACAATTTGTTTTAAAAGGTCAAGAGAACACGAGACAATACTTACAAAAGCAAAACAGCATTTCATAGCTTTAAAAATTGGGAATTTTTAAGATATGAAAAAATAAAATTCAGAATAATAAAAAATATAATGAAATAAAATCAGCAAAATTTTTCTTTAATTTGTGCAACATGACTCAATATCTCACAAAAACCAAACTGTTGTCTGTCAGAAATTTACTGAAGACTCAAAAGGCAAATATTTCTTAGTTATCTTTTTCATGCAGACATTATATTAAAAGTAATTTTAGAAGAATATTTATGTTGTGGGTGCTCGTATTAGTATATCTTGCACAACTCTTCCTAGTGCCTTGGTCATTACATATTGGTACTGATCTTCATAGATAGGTAGATAGATAGATAGATAGATAGATAGATAGATAGATAGATAGATAGATAGATAGATAGATGATAGATAGATGATAGATAGTCTTCAGATAGATAGATAGATAGATAGTCTTCATGATACAATAGAAAGTTCAAGAGCACTGCTAGACAGAGTGGGGAGTTCTCATCTTTGTGGAGTTTATGGAGGATTGGAAAAACTTTATGCTGTGGGATAATGCTCTTGTACCCTGTGAAGATTTGTCACTCATATTGGTTATGCTGATTGGCCAATAGCCAGGAAGTAAGTATTGACAGGGTGACCAGACTGGAATAATTCTGGAAAGAGGAAAGCCTCAGCCTGCAGTCGCCACCCAGATGCAGAGGAAGCAAGATGAAAATGCTGCACTGAGATAAGGTACCAAGCTACATGGCTAAACATAGATAAGAAGTATGGGTTAATTTAAGTTGTAAGAGCTAGTTAATAAACCTGAGCTAATAATCCAAAGAGTTTATAATTGATATAAGCCTCTGTGTGCTGCTTTGGGACTGAACAACCGTAGGGCCAGGCAGGACAGAAGCGTACCTTTACATATGGTGCAAACATTGGGCAAATACATCCACGTAAAACCCGAGAGAGCTTGGGAAGGAATACTAAACACAAAAGAACAGAGTTAAGCAAGATTTCTTGGCAGCAAGATTGTGTCAGGTGGGCTCTGTTTGCTAAATCAGAACAGAGTGGCTGTTTCTTTGAAGAGGTTTCCTGACTCAGTGTTAGCTGCAAAAATCTTACAGCTCTTTTAAGAGGCCCTGCCACCAAACACTTAAATGGGGTTTATGAGCAGCCCCTGGCATGCTCTTAGGTGGTGGCATGGACCTAGAAACTCCACTGAGTTGTGGTTAAAAAACATGACTCCCACCAATACCTCTGCCATGAAGCTAGACTCTTAGGAAGCCAAGAACTGGGGCAGATCCAGCTTCCAAAGCTGCGGCTCTAATTCTAACCATATGACTTAGCACATCAAAGACTCATGTGTTCAGAAAAAGAGAGGGATACAATAAAGACAGATTCGGATAAAAAAAATACCTTTAAACTGTTTATAGTACACACACACGAGAGAGAGAGAGAGAGAGAGAGAGAGAGAGAGAGAGAGAGAGAGAG
>JABTXL010021554.1:8188531-8219295 GCA_025134845.1 Neodon shergylaensis
AGAGAGAGAGAGAGAGAGAGAGAGAGAGAGAGAGAGAGAGAGAGAGAAAAGAAAAAGAATAAAGTCCTTAAAAATGAAAAAGAGAGAGAAAGTAGTTGGGTGTGGTGGCACATGCTTTTAATTCCAGCACTTGGGAGTCAGAGACAGGTACATTTTTGTGAGTTCAAGGGCAGCCTGGTCTACAGAATGAGTTCCAAGACAATTAAAGATACACAGAGAAACCCTGTCTCAAAAAACCAAAATTAAAAATAAAAGTAATAAAGTAAAAAATAAATAAATAAAGCCACATAAAGATGGAAATATACAAAGAATCTGGATACTGTATGTTATTGTGTTGTCTTTGAATTGTTTGACTGCTGAGAAAGGAGCAACAGCTGCTAAAAGACATTTGATTATAAATGCTTCTAGATTAATCCAACACATATATTTTGAAAATGCCTTGACTTCAAAATTTAAGTCAAAAGACATTTTACTTTTGAGAAGGGATTTTTATTTTGTTCCCACAGGAAATGAGAGACTGTGGGTTCATTCTGGGTTAAGACACATAAAGTTTGATTGAGGAAGATCCCCTGAAAAATCTCCTATGGGAACAGATTATCCAGTGTTTCAGAGCACCTCTGTTGTGGTTTCCTCTGAGTTCTACATCCAGAACAACCTCAAGACTGATTGCTAAAATGATCAAGCCAAGACTTGACCATAATCCTAAATTTTCTTTCAGCCCCATAAGATTATCAACACCCCCAATCAGTAGGAAGTAGCCTAAAAAACTATACCCACATTTCCCAAAAATGGATTATGGATGTTTGCCTTTGTTTAGAGTGTTGGTTACAAGTTGTTACTGATAATGGTCAGGAAAAAAAGCTAAACAAAGGAGATTAGATTTAGAGTTCTTGTTTTGAAAAAAATAAAAGAGGAAGTGCTGTGGGATAGTGCTCTTGTACCCTGTAATGATTTGTCATGTGTATTGGTTTAATAAAATGCTGATTGGTCAGTAGCCAGGCAGAAAGTATAGACAGGGAAAACAGATTAGTAGAATTATGGGAAAAGGAAAGGCTCAGTCTGCAGTTATCAGCCAGACACAAAGAAAGCAAGATGAAAATGTTGCACTGAGAAAAGGTAGCAAGCTACATGACTATACATAGATAAGAATGATGGGTTAGTTTAAGTTGTAAGAGCTTTTTAATAATAAGCCTGAGCTAATTGGCCAAACAGTTTATAGTTAATACAAGTTCCTGTGTGTTTCCTTGGGACTGAACAGTTGTGGGACTAGGCAGGACAAAAAGTTCTGTTCACAACTTTATGTGCCTCTTCCTTCTGTATGCTCACTATTTGAAGTATCATACTTACAGTAAAGCTGAGAAGGGCACATTTAGGCTGAGGACTAGACCACTAGTTTCAAATATGAGTTGTTATGAGGATTCAATGGTGAAATCTTTGGATGGTGACTTTTCACAGGTTTCTCTGCAAGCAAATGAGTAAGGAAATAAACATCTCCCTAAATATCCTTCCCCGTGCTTTAAGAAAGTTAACTAGAATTGTGATCCAGAATATGGCCCTGCTCATGTGAATTTGGCTTGAACATAACTTGGCTGGGTCCATAGATATCAAACACTGGCCCTGCCATTCTTCTTTCCCTTCCTTTTCCTTCATGCTCTGCATCATGATTTACTGTTTCTGCACACAAGGATCCATCAAGAAATTAGGTGTACAATTTAAACTTTCATGAGAGGCACAGCAGGTTACTAAGAGAGCTATTATATTAATTCAATAATGAATACATATTTGATGATCCACAGGTATCTTGTCAGTGCACTCCTGCCAGCATGAATAAAACAGACAGACTCAGATCCTCCTCCATAATCTCCTTAGTTCTTTGACTCACTCAGGTCTTTTTTATTAAGACACCTTGTTTGCAGCAAGAAGCATGTACACTGCATTAGTGCCTATGATCTGAGCTCTTTCTCTATGACAGTCAATATGTACATTAGTGTAAGTTTCCCCAACTGGTGCTCCAGGGAAGTCATAGCATACATTAGTGTGAGTACTCCCAGCTCTCTCTTCAACACAGTCTTTGCATGCATTAATGTGCATACTTCTTGCTGTCTCTCCAGGGCAGTCACTGTACATCAGTTCATATGGGAAAAGAACTTCATCTCCTCTTATTGCTGATAGAAGAAGAGTTCTATTAGGCTCTGATTCCATTAAAAGAGAAGACTATAAATTGCATGCTTTATGTTTCCAATTCTTGTGCCCTTTCTTCCTCTCTTTTGGCACATTAAATTCCCTGAAACAGAAAAAGTAAGTTATGATTGCATTTCTGCCCATAGCACAAGGAATCTTCCTATATCACAGGTTAGGGTGTATGTGGGTGTGTGGAAGACAAGGGTAGCCACAGTATAGAGTGGCCCAGAGCTTTACATGTAGAAAAGTGTAGAATAATACTGTTGGCATTTACCTGATAGGACTAGGATATTATACCAGGGAGAGTTCCTTAAAAGGTATCGTTTTTTTCTTAAATAACTGAATTTTTCTGGATGAGCAATTATAATATTTCAGCTTTGGAGTTCCAAGAGGACACTGAGACAAATTTTTTTGTGAGATAATAGATTTATTAGAAGAATAAGTAACACCATAGACCTTAGCATGATGGAAACTATAGAGAGATCAGGCCCAAGTCAAAGGGGTGGTCCCGTCTTAAAATTTTCACAGGAAGTAGAATTGGAAGGAGATTGAGGTTCCCCATCTTTCTTTCTCTTCCTCTTTTTTATTGATTATTATTGAGCTCTACATTTTTCTCTGCTCCCCTCCTCTTTCCTCCCCTTCAGCCCTCCCAAGGTTCCCAGCTCCCAATTTACTCAGAAGATCTTGTCTTTTTCTACTTCCCATGTATATTAGATCTATGTATGTCTCTCTTAGGGTCCTCATTGTTTTCTAGGTTCTCTGGGATTTATGGGCTGGTTTTCTTTGCTTTAAAAAACACTTATGAATAAGTACACCATTGCTAGGAGTAACCAGAATTTCAAATAATGAAAAACCACTTCTCCTGATTGGTCACTGGTCAATGGGCACCATTGAGCAAGGAAGGGAAGAATATAGAAGTCACTTTAGTTTTAGAATCCAAATTACTTCAGTTTCAGTAGTTGTCATTGTTTAGCCAGCATGAAAGAGCTTTACACAAGATGTGACCATGGTTAATAGGAAGAATGTCATTAAAATGGGTATTTACAATATCCAGGGGCCAGTGAGATGGCTCATCAAATAAATGTACTTGCTGCCCAACAATGTAAGTCTGATGACCAGAGTTGAAGCCCCAGAACTCCATGAAGTTGTTCTCTGACCAGAATGGGCAATTATGGCATGTGTCCAACACATCCACACAAATTAATTAATTAATTAAAATGTAAAAATAGGATGAATGATTGCTCAGAATATATCTGTCCAAATATATGGGACACAGTGTGGGAACAGATCAATAGAACTTGCATGATCTCATAACTCAGGTGTCCAGTACATATAAGTCTATAAAAGACATCTAGTGAGTCAATAAGAAACCTAAAAATTGCTGACAATCCATACTGAAATCAACAATGATTCAAATTATAGTGACACAAGAGAGTTAAGCAAAGTAAGATTTCTAAACTTGAGAAAGATACTCATATCCTCACAAGAGCAAGGCAAAGCAGTCAGGAAACAAAATGTGAAGAATAATAATAGATTCAATTTTTTAAGTTGTCAAAAAGATTGTGATCGTCATCCAAAATTTGACTCATTCCCAAGTATTGTCAACCATAGAATTTCAGGTAGCAGTCTATAAATAAAATAAATCATAGAATTTAGTGAAAAGGGCCGGGCGATGGTGGCGCACGCCTTTAATCCCAGCACTCGGGAGGCAGAGGCAGGCGGATCTCTGTGAGTTCGAGACCAGCCTGGTCTACAGCACTAGTTCCAGGACAGGCTCCAAAGCTACAGAGAAACCCTGTCTCGAAAAAAAAAAAAAGAATTTAGTGAAAAGGTTTTGAGTATCTTTCTCAAATATACTTTCCAGTGCTCATGTTGAATGGTTTACAATTACTTATAACTCTAACTCCAAGAGGTTCACTGTATTTTTCTGGCCACTTTGAGAACAAATACAAACACACACAAGCATGTGCATGAGTGGCAGGGGAGTGGAATTTTTTAAAGTATGTAAACACATCCTTTATTAAATGTATAGGCTTTTAAGAGTAAGTTTCTTTGCTTGTCTTTACAGGTAGACAATCAATAGACCAGTACTAGCCCATAAGTGTGAATGGAGTTTTTTTGTCAGGTCCTGGGTGATTATGGATTAGTATATATCTGCTAACAACATGCTATCAGGAGGGGGAACCTGTACTAAAATGCACAATAGATAATGTTCTAGAAAAATGCATACAAGGATTTCAATGAATGCATCCAACAATGTCATGAAATAAAGTCCGGGTATATTATGAACATTTCAGAATATATACATTTAAAAAGCGACTTAACATCAAATTTTACTTTGGATCATAATCACATTTTTAGAACTTTAAAAATATTTTAGTCTTTTATATCAACCTTAACATAGGAAGTACCAAATATTCTGTTTCCTATTTAGCAAATTAACATAATTTGCATAAACTATCTTTCAAACCCTTTGTGTAATCAAAATCTATCTTGCACATTTGTTGTGGAATTCTGCCACCTGAGTATACTGGATATTAACACCTTCATTAGATGCCGTCCAGATTAGGCTTGGTGACAGTCCATCACAGAAAGGGGTGGGAAGGTCATCTGACACACTTCCACCTGAGATCCCAGCCTCTTCTTCCTGAACCTCCTTGTCACCTGTATGTAAATCCATTCTCACTGCAAGTGGTGCTGCAGTCCTGGGACGTGCTAGAGAATACAAAGTGTGGAAGTTTGTCTGAAATGGGGAATCTGTCAGCATCCAAGTTGGGATGAGAATTTTTGGTGACAAAGCTGCTTTAGGGGTCACTCATTTTCATGTGAGCAAACACTCACCCATTCTCTCGTAAATAAAGCCCAATAAAACTCATTGGTTCAAATAGACTTTGGTAGAATTGCTACTTTGGCCTGTTGCTGGGGCCCTATCTGGGGAGAGTGGACACAGGCTAGCCTTCCCCTGGGAAAATTCACATAGTAATGTTTTACTTCAATCCCTATTATAAAATATCCATAATAAGTTTAGGGAATTAGATTTTTATGCAACTAATAATGACTTTATTCTTTCCCACAAAATGTCTTAAATAATAAGCTTAATATATATTTGCTCAATTATATTTATGTTTACTTGTGCTAAATGCATTTCATCACACTCTAATCATTTATTGCTCATCAAGTTATCCAGATTTAAAGATATTATCAAGACTTAACTTTATAGAAAAGAGACAAAGATGGGGAGAAGGAAAGAGAGGTGGGGGAGGGGAGAGAGAAAACAAACAAGGTCAGAAAAAGAGGGACACACACCCACAAATAACTGAACATATTGTACCTTTGTGTTACTAACCAACACATGCTAAATGTAATATTTAGCGAGCTAAACTTTATACAGACATCCTTACCAAACTGTACTCCCGATCTTCCTTTTCTTAGTCTATTTACTTGGGAAAACAAAATTATAAAATTTTTCTTTGTCCCTTTGATATGTAAACCTTCTATAACCCAGTGATAGCCCTTTCAGACAAGGAGCCATTCTTTGAAGAAGTAATTATTAAAAAAGCTAGGGTCCCTGTCTCTCAGTTTGTGGGAGGATGTAAGAAATCTAGTCACATTCGCCAGTCTCCATCCTGAAGTCCTTCATTCCAGCATTTGAGAATCCTCCGTCTCTCCCTTCAGAGTAGTGCTACTAAAGTCTACCTTGAGTTCAGCTTGCCCTTTCGACAGTTCATTTTTTGCCAGTTCTCTAACACTGTTTATCTCATCTTGAGTATGGACTCTAACAAGTGTACACTAGAACACCCCATCAACACACACACACACACACACACACACACACTATCTGCTGGGACTGTGGCTCTCAGATCCCAAATAAATTGCTGGATACAGTTTACCTCAAAGAAACATGGCCTTTTAAAGACATATGATTTCTGTGGGAAACAGCCTGATATAGAAGGGGAAACGCTAGGCCCATTGAGAACCAGCGTCCAAAGTTAAACTGTTTAATAAAATTGGATTCCAGTGTGTCAGATTCAAATCTGTTCCCACAGCCTCTTTTTCCTTAATAAAATTACACAAGCAAAGCAAAAGTGGACAGTGACATAGATTGTTTGCTTGTCTAAATGGGAGTCAGGTTCCTGAACCTTCTGCTAGACCATCTGTGCAGTGTTGTAAAGTTCTTTTGGTGAGGAGCCCTGCTAAGTCAGTTTAGACAAAACCCCCTTTCCCATAGTCTCTCCATACATGATTGAACACTTGTCTTCCATTATCCCTCAGGTGATAGCTGATCAGTTTGCCATCTCTTCAGCAAGAATACTTTTAAGATAATATAGGCATGCTCCCCCCTACTCTGATGGTTGTTCTCAATAATCTACCATCCATTGACCTCCACCCTGATCCTTAGTTATGAATCTGTGTTTTCCCATTGAGTATGGTGTCTTCGTACTAACCAATGAACAATCTCTTCAGCCTCAACGTTTGAGTTCTTAACATTATTAAGCCCAACATAAGCATAAAAATTGACTAAATGTATATTACCAGGTGGCCTCAGGGAATTTTATTTGTTTGAGTGGAAGTATCTCAAGTATTTTTATATTCTATCTGATTTTTCAGTCATGTGTATGTGTGTGTGTGTGTGTGTGTGTGTGTGTGTGTGTGTGTGTGTAGGGTCCAAGGAAACACTTTAGTAGGAAGACACCATACTCAAATGGTATGTAAAAGCAAAGAGTCTTTATTAATATTCCAGCATGCAGGGGTCAACACCTGTACAAAATGACGATGACCCCAAGAGGAGCATGCAGACTCCTTTTAAGCACAGCTAAGCGGAGCTTTATGGACAGTTAGGTCATCTCCTGAAAGCAGAAACTGCTCGTTCTTTTCCCAGATGCTGAGGCCTGAACAATCACATAAAAAGTGTATTAGCCAATGATTTAGGCATATTTTTAGCTAGCTCTTACATCTCAAATTAACCCATTTCTATTAATCTGTGTATCACCACGAGGCTGTGGCTTAACCAGTAAGGTAGGTTCTAGCTGGCATCTTTCCTTCAGCAGCTGCATGGTATCTCCCTGACTCCACCTACTCTCTCCCTTTATCTCTGTTCGAATTTCCCACCTGGCTGTATTCTACCCTGCCATAAGTCGAAGCAGCTTTATTCACCAGCCAATAAAGCAACACATATCCAGAAGGACATTCCACATGAAACTCATACATAATTGGTGTAGCAAGCAGCAATTACACTAGTATACTTTTAATTGGCTGAGGTTTAGTCTTATAATTTTTGGACATAATTTCACATGCGTGGGCAAGTTCAGACGTGACTCAGAAGGAGTCTGCTTGGTTTGTCCTTGTGGCATGATGAGGCTGATGTGACTTAGGCCTCTGTTCTCTCCCTCAACCCTAAATATACAGGCATTGTGGGTAAATGACCCTTTGTGGGTAAGACACCTGTTTTGCTTTTTTTTTCAGAGCACTGAAGCCTAAATTCAGTTGTGAGAGTGGGAGAATTTAACCCCTTCATGTGTATATGTGTGACATGACATGTGTGGAGATCAGAGGACAGCCTCAGTTGTTGGTCCTTGACATCAACATTGTTTGAGAAAGGGTTCCTATGCCAGGCAACTTAGCCCACATAGTTCAAAAGAAGCTACAGTCCTGGACTCCCAATTCTCCACATGAGCATTAGAATTATGGATCTGAGCTTTTATGCCTTTTGAATTCTGGAGATTTCACTCAGAACCATGTACTTGTGTAGTAAGCAGTTGACACACTGAGCTGGTTGGTTTTTTTGCCAACTAGAGAGAAGTTGGAGTCTCTTGAGAAGAGGAAACTACAATTGAGAAAACATCTTTATCAAATTGTCAGTAGGCAAGTATGGCAACATTTCTTGATAGATTGAAGTGGGGAGGGCCAGCTCACTAGTGTGGTCTCACCCCTGTCAATTGGTCCTGTGTTATATAAAAAGTAAGCTGAGCAAGTCACAGAGAACAAGCAGTATCCCTCCATCACCTCTGCCTCAGTTCCCCCATCTAAGTTTCTGCCCAGGCCTCCATCCATGATGGACTCTAACCTATAAAATGTAATAAAATGTTTCCTCTCCAACTTACTTTTGGCCATGGTCTTTCTTGAAGTAATAAAGTGAAACAGGTTACCCACTTAGCCATCTCCTGAGACTAAGATGTTATTTTTAATATAGTTGCTGAAAACATGGTCATTTGGCCTGTTGTTATTGTTAATTATAGTAATTATATCTGCAAAGATGTGTAAATGCCTATCAGATTATTACAAATTTTGTTGTACTATTTTAGCACTGAAAATAAATAGCTTCTATCTTAGTTGCTAAGAAGACAGAAAAGGCAAACACAAAAATATGTATAAGATCAAGTTCAGACCCCTGATATGGAAAATTGTGGATGCACTGCCTAAATCAAACCATTTCCTTTCTCAGAAAATCAACCAGCAATTTCAGTAGTGTTAGTTCTCAGCACCTTAACACAGGTCCCTGTGGGTCTGTCAATCTCTCATATAATTCTGAGCTGCTTTTTAATGTCATGATCCTTTATTAAATTTCTTATTATTTTTAAAAATAAAAAGTACAGAGCCCCAAGGCTAAAATAGTAATCAAGAACAAAGGTAATACATGACATTGACCTGAAAAGTTTGATCTATTATTCTTCTGACCTAACTGAAACTTCTCATGGAAATTTTCTGATAAAATTTAAACATAAGAACTTTGAAATAGCTATTGCATTTAAAGATTTACATCAGTGCCTTGAATACACATATATTGTGATATATGAAATATAGTGCTATGAAACATTTATGAGATAAGATGCCAAAATGACATAAAACTTTAAGAAAGAAATGAAATGTCGTATCCCTGCAGGTTATTGTACTAGGCCAGTTTGTGTTTTGGCTCAATTGGGATCATGCATCATATTCTGTCTAGGATTACAGTTTGGGAACTTGTTATCCACATTGATGCTTGCCTTTTTAAAATAAACGTGTCTTGACCACTCCGCAGTCTATTTAAACTGCTTCCATTAAACCTGAATATTTAAAAAAAAATAAATGTGTTATATATACACACACACATACATACATACATATGTTTAACTTTGTATTTGATATTTATTTAACTTTGCATAATTTAATTCACATTGTAACCTCATCAGTTTGCTTGATCTTTGAAATATGTATTAAGATATAATACAACATTTATTAAGGTTAAAAACAAACATTAAACTAATTCTTATAGATATCTAACTAATCCTTACAGATATGGATGATATATTTAAATACTATCAACACTGGTATTAGAAAGAACTTAGTGAATAACCTTAGTGGTTATTTTGGAAGTCTGATGTGGGAAATCCTTCTGTATATATGCTGCTTTTATTAGTAATAAAGAGGTTCCTTTTGGTCAATGGCTTAACAAAATATAGCCAGACTGAAAGACATAAATATATAGAGAGAGTATGTGGAGTCAAGAAGAAGCCATGTAGCCCCGCCAGAGACAGACGCTGGACAGAACTTTGCCAGTGAGCCACAGCCACATGACGATACACAGATTAATAAAAATGCATTAAATGAAGATATAAGAGCTAGCCAATAAGAAGCTAGAGCTAATAGGCCAAGCAGTGATTTAATGAATACAGTTTCTGAGTGGTTATTTTGGGAGTCTGGGCAGCTGGGAAACAAACAAGCGGCCTTTGACAACAGGACCCTGCTTGAACCAGGGCTTATCAAGGCATGTTTATTTTTGATTCACTATTTTGTAGAACAAGGACTCCCAGTCTCTAATCTGACTCATTTTCCATAGTGAATATGTGAAATGAGTCTTTCTGGGTTGGGGAGATAGATAGTTCAATGGTTAAAACACTTGCCATGACAACTGAAGTTCAGATCCCCAGAACCCATGTAAATTCTGGGTAGCAACACAGCCAGCCTCTAATTCCAACTCTGGAAAGAGAGACAAGAGATTTCCTAGAGTGAGGTGGCTAGATAAACCACTCAAACACATGGAAGTGGAAAGAGAAAAAAATTATAACCAAAAAATTAAGTATGTAGTAGTTTGAATGAGAATGCCCCCATAAGCTCATATGTTCGAATACTTTGTCACTAGTTGGTGGGACAATTTCAGAAGAATTAGGAGATGTGGCCTTGTTGGAGAAGGTGCATCATGGTGATGGACATAGGATTCACAAGGCTCACACCATTTCTAGTGTGCCCTCTACCTCCTGCTTGTCAATCAAAGGGTGAGCTCTTGCCTATTCCCGCCATGATGCCATCACTATGCCGTCATGGACTCTAACCCTCTGAAATGGTTTATTTTGCAAGTTACCTTGGTTATGCTGTCTTATCACAGCAATAGAAAACAAAACTAATACCAAGTGCTTAAAAAAATTCTGACATTTGGAAACAATGCTAACCTAAAGAAACTAGTAGTGTCTGTGAAGGACCTGACAAAAGACCTTGTACTTGGGTTTCTTAAACCTTTCCTGGTTGATTCTAAAGTGTAGCCAATGGGAGTTAGTTGTCTTAGACTTGTTTAAATTCCTATATCTATTAAAATATTTATATGTATTCTTCCTCCTCCAAAATATCCTATTACTCTGCCAAGCAAATTTTGTTATTTTATTATAGCCAAAGAGTTGGGAATGACTCACAGAATCCAGAGGCTCAGCCTTTGAATCTTTGCTAATTCAATAATACATAAAAATAAGTTCCCAGTGTGACAGAGAGGGAAAATATGTACCAACTCCACCTGATCATTCCACAGAGCAAGAAATTTACAGATCAGTATTTTCCAGAAGACAAAAATCTAATAGAAACTGAAATGATGGATCTTAGGTTCCAAAAAAAGAATAAAACGTCTATTATTTTTTAAATGAACCTTGAAAATATATAGAACCATTCTAATATTTGAAAAGTGATAATTTCAGCTAACTAGGGAACACTAACATTGAAGACAAAGTGAGAAACAGACTAGATGGGATATTTTGGCTAATATCTTGAAACATAACACATTTTGTGGGAGCTCTATCTATTTATATAGTGACCATTTGCCAATTATAAGGCAGCATGCTGAGATCATTAGGGCTGAGACAAGTCTATGGCATCACTACAAACATGATGCCCATAAGCCTCCTAGGGAACTTGTTAAAATGCAGATTTTGATTAAGTATCTGTGAAGCCCAAGTGTCTGCATTTCTAACACACTCCCAGGGGATAGAAAGTTACAGGGCAAGAACTAATGATTGTGCATTACTAAGGCAAGCTATCCATCTTTAATATCTATACAGATGAAAGTGTCCACATAAGAATAAAATTTAAGCTGTAAAGTACATTCTGTGACTTTTTACGTGAAAGGCAGGGAATATTTGATGCTGGCTATTTCTTTGTCTCAACACGCTTAGACTATAAATAGCTGGCTGACGATTAGAAAGTTAAAATGGAGATCAAGTTTAATTTTTGGAGGTGGTATCAGGGCTGTCACCACCAACAACTTAAGGATCTAAATCATAAAAAGGAATGTTATTCAGTTTTTAGTCACAGTGACAAACTGCCTGGCATAGTAACCCGAAGGAAGGACTCATGTCCCATGGCTTCAAATGCTTCTATCCATAGTCTCATGACTCCATTATTGTGTGTCCACGTGAGACAAAACATCAAAGCAGCCCACATAGATAGTGATGCAACTGATTCTTTTACGGCAACCAGAAAACAAAGAGAATGAGAATGAAGTCTGAGACAAATGAGACAAATACAAGCTCCAAAGGTATGGCCCCTAGAAATTCATTTATTCAAGTCATTTCCTGCTTTTTAAAAGATTTGACTACTTCACCAATATATATTCAACTGTAGATCCATTGCTGGATTAATCCTTTGTTTAAGTCAAAAGACTAATGATGTAATCATCGCTGCCAAACCTCACCTTTTCCTTTGATAAGACTCCACTTACTGATACCCTTCACGATACACCTCTACATAGAGTCACTAACTGGACAGAATCTTTAACACATGGACCCTTTGGAGTCACGTTTCATATCCAAACTGTAATACTTTGGTTCCTGAAAGAATCATAATACAAGATGTATTAAGATTATCTCTACTAGTCTTCAAAAAAAATATATCTAGTTCATTATCTCCCGGCAGCCAGATGTGGTGGCACATTCCTGTAATCCCAAAAGTCAGGAGGCAGATGCAAGTGGATCTCTGTGAGATCTGGACCAGCATAGTCTACACAGTAAGTTCCAGGCTAGAGAGGGATGTATGTGATCCTTTCTAAAGAAAATCAATCAAAACACTGAAGTTAACTCTTGGTTGTAAACTTATGTATCGCTGAAAAGAAAAATTAAAAAATTCCAGTGGACAGTGGTGGAACAAGAAACGTGCTTTTATAGCAAAAAGACCAGCATAGAAGAAATAATTCACATCCTTGTTCTATGTTGGCTTCTGTTGCTGTGATAATCATCATGACCAAAAACAACTTGGGGAGGAAAGATTTTATTCATCTTACCCTTTACAGTTCAACATCTAGGGAATCCAAGGCAGGAATTCAAGGCAAAAGCTTGAAGGAGAAACCACGAGGACTACCTCTTGCTGGCTTGCCCCAGGCTTATATGCATCTTCCTCTCTTACAGAGCCCAGGCCCACATGTCTAAGGATGAAACTTTCCACAGTGGGTCAGGCCTTCCTACATCATTTAGCAATCATGAAGGCAATTCTTCAGTTGAGGATCCCCTTTTCCAAGTGTGTTTTGTTGACAACCAAGATCATTTATCATAATCCCACAGCTGTGCATCTATGAGCTCCAAAGGGCTTGTTCAGCCGCATTCCAGCTTGCTAGCTTGATCCCACACGTGTCTTTTTCCTGCATGGGCTCTGCTTTCTGCCTGGGGCTTTCTGTTGTAGATGTTCATTCCTCTGTTTCATCTACCATTCTTGAATTCACTATAGTACACACTTCATTTTCACAGCTTCACACAATGACCTCTCGGGGGTCACCTGCAGGGACCCCAATCCTGTCATCCATTGCCTGAATCTTGAAGTTTTTATAAAGATCTGGGTAGAAGAACCTAACTAAACACCTCTTACATTTTTATGCCACCAAGACATCGTCACATGGAAAATACCAAAGTCTGCTGCCAGCTAAAATATTAGCTGAATTTTCTGGGATTATGACCACTTTAAACCTAAGAAAATCCTCCTTTAGTTGGTCCTAGATGTTCAGCGAACTTTAACAATGTTCTTTTCTCAAGGGAAAATCATTCCAATGAGTCTGTACTTCTAAATTCTTGGGCCTATGGCGGATGGGTGTTCTGGCTCCTAAAGTACCTTTGGGCACCATTAATGTTATAGTGTGAAGTACTTGAATTCTTTTTAATGGTCCTGGTCTCTTTAAAATCACACATCAATTATTTCCAACTTTATACATGCATTTTTCTTCTTGGTCAAACTGAAAGATTTTCATATCATTTTGCTCTGATAATTCCCCTCAACGCTTACTGCAAATATGTCAAGAAGCAACCAATAAGATTCATGTGACTGCCTGAATGATGGGATACCTTGAAATTTCATTTGCCAATTTATTAAACCATTACCTTTTAAAGCAGCTTTCCTCCAAGCTTAGGGCATGAAGAAAATATAGACATGTTCTTTGTTGCAATGTAACACAAGTCAGCTTCAGTCCAAATCCTAATTGCATCCTCAGCCCATTCTGAAAACAGGTGCATGTAATATTCTCAGTTGGTATTTCTATGTCTCTTCTGGTCCTCCGAGCTTCCAAAAGAACTTTCCAAACTCAGATTACAACATTCCAGAGTGTCTATATCCAACATCTCTAAACATTTCCAGATTACTCTCACAAAACCACCTCAAATGTTTCCGAATATTTTACATCACTAGCAATAACTGTACTGGTGACCTCATTGATTCCAAATTTCTGTGTTAGTCAGTTCTCAATTACTGGGACAAAACACCTGATAAGTCAAGTTAAAGAAGGATAATTTGTGTTGGATCAGAGTTTCAGAAGTTTTATCCCTTAATTATATACCTCTGTTGTTTCTGATCAATAGTGAGGCAGTCCATCATAGTGGAAGGTTGTCAGGGAAAAACTGCTTACCTTATATAATATACAGAAAGCAGAGACAGAAAAGGACCCAAGAAAGAAAGACATACTCCCCAAAGATACATTCCTCATGACCAGCTTCTCCAACCAGACCCCAACTCATAAAAGCCCATTAGTGATCTAGCAATTGTCCCAACAGGTAGTGACCAAGGCTTTAACACACTAACCTTTTGCAGGAACCTATATAAATTACAATGTCAATGGAGATGTGATTGCAATATCAATCACCATGTGATTTTTGAAGAAAATAAATTCAAGCATAGTGAGAAAATATTTGCCTTGTAGACCATGAAGACTGTGTTCTTATCTAAATTATGAAGAAAGATATTGAAGAACAAACAAGAATTGTGGGACTTATCAAGAACCCAACAGGTTAATGAAGCTTCAATTGTGAGAACAATGGCCTAATAATAAGAATTTTAGCGATTTTTTTTGTAATAGTATTTCACAAATATTTGGTCTCAAGAAACCTAGGCAGTGTTATCATTTATTGAAGATCCTAAAAGCATTTATTTATCTGAATGTATCAATTATTTACCATAATCAAAACATAATAAAATTAAAACAAATTTAAACTTAATTTATTTTTGCATTGTTTATGTTGTGGTACTCTGGGTGGAACCTAGGGCCTTGCACATGCTATGTACATACTCCATTATGATGGTGTATAACCAGCCCCTCTTTTACTTTTTATTTTGAGTAAAGGTTTTGCTGAGTTACTCAAAATGCCTTGAATCTCTCTCTCTCTCTCTCTCCTGAAAAATCCTTAAACATAAAAATCTTCCTGTCTAGCTTTTCATGTAGCTGGGACCATAAACTTGTATCACTAGACCTGCTGGCTCAATTTTTAAAATTAATATATTAAACTATATGGAAAAATAGCAATTAATTAATTAATAATACCAAAACATATTTGTAAACAGCAATGTTTTCCAAAACACAAAATATAATGAGAAGGGCTGTATTACGTTTGTAAATTTAACTTTATAGACATCTGATTCTCAAATTTGCTTTTTTTATATTTACTTTATGGTTGTATATTTTGGTTGAAGTATATGATGAAAACCTACCTTCAAGGCTGGGCGGTGGTGGCGCACGCCTTTAATCCCAGCACTTGGGAGGCAGAGGCAGGCGGATTTCTGTGAGTTCGAGGCCAGCCTGGTCTACAAGAGCTAGTGCCAGGACAGGCTCCAAAGCTAGAGAAATTCTGCCTCGGAAAAAAAAAAAAAGAAAAAAAAAGAAAACCTACCTTCATAGGTAATTAGAAACAGAAAGGATAGTTTAGGATTTTCAGAAGGTTAATTGATTCTACCCCCAATCTTGACTGGTGGTTATTTCCAGATTCAACTTTGTAAAGCCTTTGAGAAGCCATATCAAGGGCTGTGGGAATAGCTCATTGTCAGAGTGCCTGCAAGACGGCTCTATGTTTAAACGTTAGCCCAAAGGATGAGGAAAAGGAAGAAAAAGATGATGGTAAGAAGGAGGAAGAGGAGGAGTGAAGGAAAAGGAGGAAGGATATAGAGAAGGGGTGGAATTGGAGAAGAAAGAAAGGAGAAGGACAAGAAAGGAGGAAGGAACAAAGAAGTGGAAGAGAGGGGTGAGGAGATTTGGAAAAGGAGAAAGGAGAGAGGATGGGAGAAGAATGAGAGAAGTAGAAAGGGAGGAAAGGGAGATTAAAGAGAGGAGGAAGGAAGAGGAGAATGAGGAGGTGGGGAGAAGGAAGGGGATGGGGTGGGAAGGAGAGGAAAGGGGAGAAGTGGAAAAAAAGGAGGTGGAAGGCAGGCAGGCAGGATACAGAAAAGAACTCTTTATATTTCCTTAGTAAGCACATCTGTTCATCTGCCAGCTTAAAAGGAGTGTCAGCTCATTTTATTGGTCACGAGGAAACATTTCAATGAATTAGAAATAATTTCAGAATATTAGCATGCCATTATGTGCTATCAATTTATCAGTATGACTTCTGAGCTCATCAGAAAGGTGAGGGAGAATTGAAAAGAACAACTGTTACGGTTGAGAAAGTAAGTCAAAGCATCCACTGGTCCTGTGCTTCTGGACATTTATTTCTTATTATTCTTTTATTAGCTATTACTCTTATTATTATCTAAGACAATATATCAGTAACCTTATATATTTATGCTTTAAAAATAGGGCTGTATTGTGAAGGTTCATGATACAAACTATTATAAGAAAATGTTAATAAACACAACACAATATTATTGTGGTCTTATCCTAGCACAAAGCTCTCTGCTGATATGATCAGACAAAGTAGCAATGATCTCAGTTGTAGTCAGGCATCACTGGACTGTTCTGGCTATTTCCAGCTGACATGAATGCAGATGTGTGTTCACAATAACAAATTGTCTGCCTTTTATACCGTGTTGATGCTTGGGTTACTGTAATTCAAACTACTAAAGCATGAGTCAAGGCCCTGGAACCAAACAGGTGATAGCCATCCTTGTGATTACACCAAAGGTTATCTGAGTTGAAAAGAAAAAAAAACTAGCTAGTTTTCCACTTGGGATTTCCATGGACAAATTAACAAGCATACATTTTACTAAACATTAACATTAATTTTAATTTTGTATGTGTTAATGGAATATGTCACACATAACTAATTAGTTAAGCATAATTGTGAGGATTTCTTCATTTTGACAAAAGAATACTTAAGGTTATTTGACATTTCTCAAAGCCTGTGTGTGTGTGTGTGTGTATAAAACTTAATTAATTCCCTCAGGAATCTATGTGGTATGAAGATGTGGCATTTCTTTATCCCCTCTCCAAATTTACAAATGTCTCTCATTTCATTTAAGACAAGAAGGCAGCAATTGGTTTTTAATGCCCTTCCAGGCTTCTGTTAAGGTAGGCATAGTTGTCTAAACATAATATGGCTTTAATAGTACGTTCAGCTCAAAGTTGACTCGTTGTTTCTGAAACGTGGTGTGCCACTGTGTGCTTGCTTCTTTACTTTTCTCATCTAACGCCTGATACATGGATGCTATAGTTGCAGGAAAGCCATGAGAATGCAGTGACCTTGGCTTAAACAGCATCTCCACGTGAACCATGGCTTATCTTCACCATTCTTACCTGATTAAACTTAAGCTCTTTTCTATTACGCGGGGCCAAGTAGTTCCTACATGGTACACAGAGTAGCAATTATGAATTTATTTATATAGATAAAGAAATTGACGCTAATTTGTTTTATAACATGTAATTGGTACCTGGCAAACTTCAAATAAGAAGATTTAAGAGAAAATCAGGTCAGTGCACTGTGAAGACAAACTTTATCTAACCTTTTCATATAAGATAGAACTTGGTATCCTGAAATATCATCTACTTATAGAGTAACTCCCTATTTCTACTCCTCCACACTCTTCTCTCTTGCCCTTTAAGCCCAGAATTACAGACCAGAAATTCCTGACTGACCCAGTAATTAAGGAGTAGTTAGTGGTTATAAGAGTCCTCCCACCCTCCTACTTGTTAGATGGCTTCAAACTCACCACAAACTTCCATGATAGTGTGAAGTATTTTTATATAAATCTTTCTTGTGCTTCAAATTCTCATTATTCATGACCTATTTAAGTATCCCTTTCTTGGATAAGCCTTTTCAAACATCACTAGTTCACATGCTTTTCTCATCACCTGTACTTCTATTATATCTGCTATGACAGTATTAGCCCTGGGCTTCTTCAATGCCTAATTCATCTCATTGTAATTACTTCGTAACCCCAGTGCCAGCACATAAAAGAAATGTTCACTGAATGTGTATTCATGATTCTCAGAAAAATGCGGAATCAAGGGTTGATTCTACAAAATTGAAAGTTGTAGAGCCTGACATTTAGTGGATAATGATAGTCAGTTTACAAAAGTAAAACCGAACACAAAAGCATCAGGATAGCCAAGTGAACCATGTCATGTCATGTTCCTTCAATAATTCATGCTAGACATCTTTACTGAGCATCCCCAATGGCCTAGGATTGGTTTCTGTGCACACATAAGTATCGTGCCATGTGCATGGCGTTTTACTTAATGTCACAGGCTCGTATACTTGAAATACATGGAATTCTTACCTGACAGAACATTCCTTATAGGAGAATTATATTTCCTGCTCCACTGACATTGAGTTTGACTAAATGATGTTGTCTGGACAATTAAATGTAAAGGAGAGTAGTATGTGCACCCACAAATATAAAACTTAGAGAACATTCAGTGTTCCCCTTTTATTCTTTCTCTACTGTAAGTCTGATAGCATTCCTGATGTAGTTTAAATATGTTTCCCCTCTGAAACTCATGTTTAAATCTAATACTTACTCTATAGTACTAACTGGTAAGTCCTTGAAGAGATGGTTAGTGATCCTCCTTCAGGAATGGATTAACCCATGTATACAATTGATTGATTAGTGAGTGTTGGGTTATCAGGAGGGTATGTCTGGTATAGGGACAATTTTATAGGAGTTTAATATCCTTTGAGTTTCATCTCAGATACCCTATCTTGTCTTAGGACTCTGCCAATTACCAGATGTAGTGCCTCAATCTTGAAAAGGAGCCCTGGGCCAAACAACCCTGTATCTTTATCATTTGAACCTGTCTGTTATTAGCAATAGAAATCGACAAAGACAGCCTCAGATAGTATCAGTTTCATGTACCTAAGTCTCAGTGTGAAAATGTCATAAGTCAGAATGGGAGCTAATTCCCATTAGACATAAATCAAAAAAAAACCACATGTGTGTGGAAAGGGAAGCAGATTTGAGTCATTTTCTACCATAATACAGATTGGCATAATGCAACTACTACCTGCTGGGCAGATTTTAAAGATCTCTTTCATCTGAGAAGAAAACAGGACAGGTGTAAGTACATGAAAGAACAAAAACAGTGATTTTATTCAGGTAATGGGGAAAAGGATCCCAAGGAAATAGAGGACACAGTTAAGGAATGAGATGCATGCCAATAAGAGTGTACGTGAAGGAGAGGTGATATTTTTATGCCTCTTCACAGAGGTTCTCATCAACACCAATGTTTATTTTAGACATAAGCAGATAATTGAAGTGAGAAGAAATAAGTCCTAAAACTGTCATATTTCTATACATAAAAATTCAAAACAATGTTTAATGTGGTATATTGCTGTCTTGGACTACTTATCTGTCACTAAAATACCATATATACATTAAAAGAATGCCAAAAGAACTTTATTAAGTTTTCCTGGCTGGTTTCAAACTTGCTGTTTAGCTAGGAATGTGTAGAACTTCTGTCCTCCTGTCTCCACCTCCCTCATGAGCTATGGTACCCACCACTACATCCTGTTTATGTGATGCTTAGAATCAAGTTCAGAGCTTCATGTATGGTAGCCAACCCCACCAACTAAAATTCATTCCTACTCCTTTGCTGGGTTGTAAATTCTAAACATGTAATCCTAGTTTGGGTCATATATTTATGACTGCGATCCTTCGTCTTGAGTTATGACTGTGATCCTTCATCTTGAGTTATGACACCTGGGAAAGGGAACCTTAACTGGAATTTCCTCCATCAGACTGCAAGTGAGTGTGTTGTGGGCATTTTCTAGATTTCTGGTTTGTGTAGGAGGGCCTAGACCACTGTGGGCAGTATCATTTGTTGGCATTGCTGGCAAACCTGAGCAGTATATTTTAAAAAGAAGCCAAAGATGAACCTGAAAGCAAGCCAGTAAGCAGAATTCTTCCATTCTCATGCTTCTGTCTTGAAGTCCTGTCATTGCTTGCTTAGATGATGGTCCTTAAACTATCAGATGAACTTAGTCCTTTTTTTCCCCAGTTACGTTTGGTCACTGTTTTATTACAGCAAAGGAAAGAAAATTAGAACAATCGCCAATATAAGAAAAGTTCCAGTCCTGAATATTTTCATCTCAACATAGAAAAGGTACGCAGTTCCTTCTATTTTAAACTAATATTATGCCTACTTAAAAGGTTTATTCACCAAGTTTTTCTATCTGACAAGTCTCAGAATTTGACTTAATGTAAATATTCAGTTAATAAAATTTAAAGCAGCCACATTTTCATCCTTTTTGAAAACACAGCTACATATTAGAATTCCATCAGAGGCCTCTGTCAAATTGAACTATTGAACTTCGGATGGTGGAAGTCCTCCCCCAGGCAAGAGATTTAAATCATTTTCAAAGTTAATTTCCTGCTCCCAGATGGAGAACAAATCCAATTGAGTTGACTTCATTCTTCGGATGAATGGGAAAATGTCACTTGCATACTCAAAGAGGAAGGAGAAAATCTCAGGGAAGTTGGGGTCCTGTCTGCCACAGGCACGACCGTCCTGAGGGAAGAGATGGGCTGTTAAGAGCCTGAGAACAGACCTGAAACCCACCTCGGTGAGTCCCTGGCTTGCTTCCGAGGCAGTTCCAGGAGAGGACAGCTGTTTACAACAGAAATTCATGTGCCTTTGAATTTTTTTTTCACCTTAAAAGGAAGAGACTGTTTACAGTTCTGAGAAGGAATCTACGTGAGCTGTTAAAGTTTGAACTAGGAGATGAAATGAGGAACTTTCAGAGCTCCGTGAAAGTGGAAAGGCTTCTGTTTTGTCAGATGTAGCTTGTAAGTCAGAATGAATTAATGTACAAAAGTTATAGAATAGCCTGAATAAAGAAGTGAGCAAGACGTTCTTGTTTTTTTTTTTATGTAAAGATATTAAACCCTAAAGGTTTTTCCCCTTGTCGGCTACCTATTAAAAAAAATTGTATCTGTTGTTAAGACACTTGGGAACCTGAAACCTAGATGAAACCTTTCTTGGTGATGAAGGTATCCTCAGAAAAGAAAAAGGCATGGGACTGAGAATTATGGAAAGGTTGGGCACCAGCTGGCAACCCTCAATATATCCTGCCATGCCTGACTTTGCAGGGTATGTTTGTTAGTCTTTCACCAACTTACACAATCTGCTCTCACCTGAGAATAGAGAACCTCAGTAAGAAAACACCCCCATCAGATTGGCCTATAGACAAACCTGTAGGACAGTGTCAGATTGGTGATAGATGTAGGTGGGCCCAACCTGTTGTTGGTAGGGCTTGTTTGTTTTTGTCAGTTCGACAGTCAATGGAGCAAAGGAAACTCAACTGAGAAAATTCCCCATCAGATTGGCCTAAAGGAAGCCTGTGGGTCATTTTCTTGACTGAAGGTTGATGTGGATGGTCTCATCCCACTGTGGGTGGTACCAACACTGGATAGGTGGGTGGTCCTGTATACAAAAGAAAGCAGACTGAACAAACTAGGAGGAGCAAGCCAGTAAGCAGTGTTTCTCCATAGTGTAGGCTTCAGTTCCTGCCTCTAGGTTCCTGACCTGAGTTCCTTCCCTGACTTCCCTCAGAGTTTGATTGCGACTGTGAACTGAAATGAACTCTTCATCCCCGACTCCAAGTTGCTTTGGGTCAGGGTTTCTCTCACAGCAATAGAAACTCTATTTAAGATCATGAAAAGGAAAGTGGTATTATTTGCTCTGAATGAAAAGATATTTTCCTAGGTAGCCTATCTGTATCCTTTCTTGATGAATACATTATCCTGGGGTCAATAACACAAAGAAAACTTTTCTGAAAGGGTTTTGGTGAACCTGATAATATTAAACTACATTATTTCTTATGAATATAAAGCAGGCACACAGTTATGCCTTAAATTAATGATAATGAAAAGACATCTAAAGTATAATTTCAGTTAAAGGCTAGCTCAGGTTGCAGGATTCCAATTTAATTTTTTAAACAATGCCTATTTTTCCCATTCTTTACTACTTAGTCCAAAGAATTCTAGATTCTAATTAAAAGTAAATTTGCCATGTTTAATGGCTACTCAATACCAATAACAAAACCAGTTTATAAAGAAGATAAGAGAGATTATATTCCTTCTTTCAGAACACAAATGTATCTCAATCAAAACAAATCAGCACCCAAGTTATGATCCTGAGCTGTGAACCACTGCAAAAACTTCTGCTGGATCAAGCTTGCCGATCTGAAAATGGAAAAATCAACTCAATATAATTGATAATCACGGTCTGTGCTAGGTAGGGGAAGAAATACATTTTCTCAGCATAATTTCATTTAATCTTTTATGGTAGTCTCTGCTATACAAAACACTGACACAGATTTTAGACTCATAAAATATAATGAGTCGTGAATGTGACCTCGTTCCCCATTAAAAAGATGTACCATAATTTTGTCTTAAGAAAAGCTAAAGTAGAATATTTTTCTGTTTTCAGAATCGGTTGTAGTGAGTGATATTGTTTGTAATCACTGTGTGTTGCTTTATCGTGTTTTTCAGGGGTGTCTAAGATCGTGTGCCTTTACTAATTACCACATTTATCAGAAAGTCCTCTGGGAAGAGAACCTATTCCTCCTAACAGGGTGTGAGCACGCCCACTGCCAAGTTCTGTACCACTAGTGTACCATGGCAACTTCCTGGGTAAATATATATATCCTTTGATTTAAGTTTCTTTGATTATTAGTGAATAGAAAGGAACAAATATATCAATTACTCATCTTTATATTTTTCTATCAATTTCATTTGCTCACTTTTCTACACGGTTCATTTTCTATATTGTTTATAAAACCTACACGGCTGTTACTATATCCTTGTACTGTGTGAGGTTTTTTTTCTCACTCACGTTTTTAGTTATGGCAAGATTTTGTATCATGGTGTTTAATTTATGTGGCGTTTATTTCGGTAAAAGATGTGATTGTAATTCATCTCACCTTTTATTCCTATTGGTTTGTCAGTCTTTTCAGCAGTAATAATTAAGTAGTTAAACATTGCTTTAAAAGTGAAGTACAGAATCGGAGGAAACATATTATATTCTTGTTATTGCTATGAATCAACTATCACGGCTCATTTTCCAGAGTTCAAGTTCTTTTCTTTTTTTCTTTTTATTTATTCTTCTCTCAGACAATACGTCCCAACCACAGCCACCCTGAATGTGGATGAGTGTCCTACAGGCTAGGGTCCCAGACTGAAAGGGGGACTGGGGAGAAGAAAGCCATCTAAAGACCAGCTTTCATCTCTTTCTGCCTAATGACTGAGGAGACAGTGTGAGTAGACTCTGTCGCCCCTCTTAACTATGAGACAAAATTAGATTCCTCTTCCCTTAAGTGGCTTCTGCCAGCTCTGCTGTCATTGCAACAAGGGAAGAAATGGATAGAGTATCTGGGAGGAGACCTGGATAAAATATCACCAACGCAACTTCATCGGGGTGCTTCATAACTAAAACACTTCCCATTTGAGGTTTAACAGAAAATAGTATATTAAATGCTGTATATAAATACAGAGATGCATTTTACCTTTTTTGGGGGGGAGGGTAGGCAAAATCAAATGTGGAAATCAGGATGAGATATCAATGACACTCAGTCAGTGACCAATATTTACTTACACTGTGGAGACACATGTACACACTGAGCTAATAGTATTTGGAAATGGTGTTTTATGTTATTGTGTTTGCTTGATTTTTGTTTTTGTTTGTTTGTTTTTTTTTGCAGTGGACTAAAGAAGGAACAACCATATTATTCTCCTTAAATATCTGCACCATCAGCTGGGGTATACTAGAAAACTGAGAGACTACACTTCATGATATAATTAATTAGTGATTGAACATGGGCCTATAATCACTACCATATAATTTGTCAGACTAATCCAAAATGTTCCCAAGAAAATTCCTGTGGATCTTAGGGGGAAAATGATGCAAGAGAATAGAATATTAAAGCCATGTGCCACCACAGCCTGACTGAAGTAAAGATTTAACTGAAATAAAGATGGCTAGTGAAGGCCTTACACAGTGCTGCCTCTACCCCTTGACATGATTTTGCAATGTTCTGCTCTAAATATGCAGATTTATATTTAAGTTCTAAGAAAAGTTACATTTTTTTGTCAAAAATAATGAGTAAGGAAAGAAGACATGACCCCTTTGTGTATCCAATACCACAAAAATCTCCCACTTCAAAGACTTTGTGCTTCCTCGATAACTAGTGACTAACAAATCTTTAAATTTCAATTTGCCTTATAATTTTCTTAATTGAGGGTGAAATCAGTGTTCCTGCTCACAGAAAGATCAGGGTGGAACTCCAAATTCATGACTTATCACTTTGCTTCTTGCAACTGATACACATTGAACAACTTGCAACTGTCCCATGGCTGAAAGAACCGAACAAAATGGCTGCCGATTCAAGAGTATTTTCTTTACCTTAACTGTGTCTTTCTTTTGGATCTTTGCTGAGTGGAAAACTCTTGCGACACCAGTCTACTGAGTCAGATAAGAGACAAATGAGAAAATTCAACATCCCTACAGATAATAGGAGCTAATTCTACAATTTCTCTGGGTATCACTCCTTGGAATCATCCCCACAATCACCTTCAGATGACTTCTAGGAACCAGCAACTAACATCCTTCAGCTGGTGTGAACAAGTCCTGGCAATGGATGCAGCGATTCCCTCAGTCTGTGAGATTGAATGTGTTTCCTTACTTCGGCTACTTTGTTGCAGATCTTTGCTCCCTACCACCCCAGCCTTCCTTTCTACCTAACAATAGGTCTTCTAATTCATTTACAAAGAACAGAATTGAATTGTCTTTGACTGAAATATGGGTCCATCCATTGGTTTCCAACGAATTAATTTGATAATTTAAAAATTATTTTCTTGTCTATTCCTATTGTAGCAACATTAATCAATACACTGCCCAAATAGTTAATTTTCCTCCCACTGTCACCACTTCCTCCCTGGGGAGGCTCTAATTAGAGGGAACAGCTAGAAACTTTCAGGCTCATTACCCACAATGTTTCAATGAATATAAAAGATTTGCCGTGGTTTCTGAAAGCAGAGCTAGGTGGAAATCATAAGGGGGAAAAATACCTCGATGCTTTATAACCAGGATGGTTTGAGCATCTTACCTTACAAATAAACTACTCAGAATGTTATTCGTGGAAATGACAACAATTAATAGCCATCACTTATTGCCTCATGAACACAAGCATGAATGTCAGAGATAAAAAGCTACTCATTTTTAATTAATTATTGAAACATAGCTAGTTCTTTTATTGTTCATAGAGCTAATGGCAAATGGTTACAGTCAACACCCAACAGTAGAGAGCATAATTAGGACCTGAAAATGATCACTATTTCTTACAAAAGCTTAGGTCTAATTAGAGGACACGAGATTGGCCCCATAACAAACATAATAAGACTAAGGAACAACAAAGAACAGGAGCCACAGGCGAGGCAAATTAATTCCAAAAGTTTTTATTATTTGACTCTCATGCTATTCTCACTTGGACTAGGTGGGATGTCTCCCCCACCTCTCATTTCTGCTCTTCCGCTTAGCAACAAAACCAAGCCAACAACCAAACTGCCAGGGTTCTCTAAAGAAGCTGAACAAATCACAAAAAGTGTTTGTGCATGTGAATGTATGTGTGTGCATGTACATGCATGTGGGTGTGTGCACATGTGAGTGGGTGCACGTGAGTGTGCATGTGTGTTCATGTGACTGTGTGTGTGTGTTTGTGTGTATGTGAGTATACATGTGAGTGTGAGTGTGTGCATATGAGTGTATATGGGTATCTCTGTGTGGTGTGTTGAATTGAAAAAAAATCTGTTTATGTATTTGCTCAGGGACTAGGCTGACAAGTAAACTCTATAAAGAAGAGCAGCAGGCTGGCAACACAGGTATAAAGCTGTTGCTGATCTTTTGAATTCAAATTTTGTATAACTGGACTCTTGGGTGATATTTCTAAGTTGGAATGTTGAATCATAATTCACCTTTTTTTAATTTTTTTTCTCCAGGAAAGACCCGTCTTTGTTCTTAAGGACTTAAGTGATTGAGGATTTCTACACAAGTTATCAGAGTTAATCTCCTTTATTTAAAGTCAGTTGGGTATATGTATATTCGAATGTTTGCAGGATATCAACACAGAGATGACTGTGCTCATGTTCAGTTAAACTATTGGATACTAGGGACTACTGAAGCTGATAGAGAAAATGAACTATGGTCCCAGCTTAAGAGAAAGCAGTTTCTAGATTAAATCAGTGATATAGTAGCCCCCACCAAACTTACCTGTGATTCAATATGGCCATTCAGTGATGTAAAGACTATTAATTGCTTAGGATTCTGGTTGGAATGGGCAAAATATGGAGATTGGTATTTGGTTATTTTAAATTCCAGGCTTCATTTGGAATATCCAGACAAGTAGTTGAACAACAGTGCCAGAATGCTTACCAATGTGATAGGTACACCAGATTCTTTCGGGATTTGAAATGCAGAGTATGGCAGATAGAATGGATGGTTTTGTTGTAATGGAGGAATAAAGGAACACACCTACACAGAGAAATAGGGAACATCTGGGCCATGTACACAGCAGGGCAGGATTTAGAAGCTCCTAAAAAGACTTCAAAATCCCGCCATTGTCTTCACCTTTTATGTCCATTAGCTCAAACTCCTCAAATCTTTCTCTTTTGCCTCTCTGGATAATTATTCTAGAACAAAAGGATGCCCATATCATCCCCATATTAAAACACACTGACAACTACTGGAAGTTCCCCTCTTCATGCCCTAACATATGATGCTAGTGACTGCCAGGCTCTTCCTCTTTAAGAGCTAACTCTCACTCTTCACCTTACCTTGTTATTTGTTTTTTTAATACATGTAGAACCGATTTCTATTTCCGCAAAAGTTCCTCATCTCTTTTGACAGTGGTCCTTGAACATTCTTGTATTCCTTTCCAATACCCCTTTTGTTTTCTGGATATTGTCATGGTTTTAATACAAAACATCCCTCACAGGATCATGTGTTTGAATGCCTGATTCTCATTGGTCACGTTGTTTGGGGAGGTTGCAGAAACTGTGGGAGGTAGAATTAGGTACATCATGGAAGCAGAGTATAGGAGGTATTAACCTGGCTACTTCCTGCTTTACTACCTGCTCCCTTTCTGCTTAATATGAACAATTGTCCTCAACCACATATTCCTAGCTTTACAGTGTTTCCTTCAAATGCATTTGTCAAGCAGACATAGACTGGGTTTTCTGAACCTGTGAGCCAAATAACTTTTTCTTCCTTTATTTTTTTTCAAGGAATTTTCTCATACCTTTGCTGAAGTAACTACATTCTTTTTCCTAATCTACTTCTTTCAGTTGAAAGGAATAATCTATCTCTATTCCTCTCTATATCTCCAATTTTAACCCCAACAGAAGATACACATAGGCAGATAATCATCTCCAGACTCTCCTTCAAGTACCACATTCTTTAAGTATAGATGCTTTCTTTAATTCATCTTTATGCCTTTCACAGAGTCTTTTGCAAAGTATTTTACACTTAGTTTCCTCAATAGACTCTTAGCGAATACAGTGGAAGCAAGGATAGATCCATAAACTCTTATAATCTTTTGAAAAGTGGAAACTATATTCCAGTATTACAAAATGAGTGTAAATGAACCATGTGTTGATTATACATGGGGCTGAATATATTATAAAGTGCACAAGTGGCAGCCAAAGAATGGTCTTTTGTAGTACTAAATGTGAATCATGCCAAACTAATATGCTAAGCAATAAATGTTAATTAAACATTCAATTAACGATTCACTTGCCTTTTGAAACCTAGAATGGCTTGAAGGAGATTATTTGTGCCTCTTAAAAGCTCTCTTCTGGTAAATTTATATGGCTGTTCTAGTCTCTCCATTTAATTCCTTTAAAGTGTGAAGAATTCTGAAATATTCTTCTAGTGACTTTAAAATTTGGTTCTTCCAAGATTAGCACAGAATATAGAGGAGCTCCTACATAACCACAGATAAACTAGGCTGCCTTTCTTTTTATCCAGAAAACTGTCTGCTCTTCACAGAATTCTGGTGTGATTACACACTTTAACACAGTCATATATACATTCAGCTCCAAAGGTATTGGGACACAGATTACAGTTGTACCATTTGCTTCAGCATAATTCAGGTCCTTTGCAGATGGGACACTGAACTATCTGGATTCTACAGCAGCTCCTCAGCATCCCTGGCAGATTCTGTCAAGTTAAGCCTTCTGACTCAGAATAGAAGCCATCCTTACCTAACACAACATTCTCTCTAAAGCCTGGCACTAAGAACAATCCATGGAATGTGCTCAGTAATTATTTGTTCACTGGGAAAAGGGAGTGCAGATTAGGAGTGTGTACATATGCTTCCTAGCAATGTTGGTATCTCTTAAGGAGCCTCTCAACAATAAAGGATGTAGCAATTGTGTTACCAAGGGGAGAGTTAAGAAAACACTCCAGCTCTGCTTGCTTATAATTAATTAATTAATCTATTTATTTATTTCCTTCTTTTGGTAGTGCTAAGAATGGAACCCATGCCTTTGTGCATAAAAATCGAATGCTATACACTGAGCCACATCGCTCAACTTGTCTTTAATTGACGTTAAAAAGTTATTTGTTTGGACATTATAAAGCATCAAGTAATATGTTCTTAGTTTCCTATTGGCTTTGTTATAGAAAAAAATTTTGGAATAAAACCACCTAATAGCAAATATTATTTCTCCCTGTCCTCTGAGGAAATTACTTTTCTCTAACTCCCTGGGTCTTCTGGGAAAATAGTTTTCTTGTGTTTCTGGAAAAAGTTTGTATCCTGATAATTAACTGAAGAATTAGCTATTCCTAGGAAAAATAAGCTTAAAAGGACATGAATCATAAGAACTTCTAATCAATACTCTTGTTAGATTTGTGAGACCCCGAGCATCTGGTGACCTACACATAACAGCAGCCTTAAATCAGAGAAGCAGATCGCCTAAGGTTTGTGACTTCCATGGTACCCACCTAGCTGATGAGTCTCCCAAACTCCTTATTGAACTCTTATGCCTGCAGCCTTGATAGTCTTTGTGATAGCCTTCACCTTCTTTGACTTTCAGGTTTCCCAAATTATTATCCAACCACTTGATTTTAATCAATATTTTATTTTCAAGTAGAGAGACTGAGTGTGGATTCATGGTACCAATTAGACACATGTGTGTTGCATTACTCTCTTGTAGTTGGGGAGTTTCCCTAGAATGGACGTGAAACCTAGATATTGTTCATGATATGATGATAGTCTATGAGAATATATGCCATAACTGGCTTTAGCCAAGGAAAAATAAACAGCACAAAAAGGCTACACAATGACCTGCAATTCTTTGCATCTGCTGTAAAATATGTATCTCTAAAACAGGAACTCGTTTTACCAGAAATCATATCTGTTGGAATGCATGAGAAGACCTAAAAGAATTGAAGGTTATTTCCCTCTATGGTGGTTTGAATAGAATGTCACCACAGTTGTGGCATTTGACTATTCCCCACTATGTAGCTCTTTGGGGAGACATGGGAGGTATGGCCCTGTTGAAGAAAGTATGTCACTGGGGATAGGCTTTGAGGGTTTCAGAAGACTCACACCACTTTGAGTTTGTTCTCTCTGTGTTGTAAGATATGAACATTCAGCTCTTAGGTTCCAGTTCCAGCCCCCATGCCTGCCAGATGCCTTGATTCCCTGACACTTGATTCCCTGGAACTATAAGGGCCAAATAAACTCTTCTATAAGTTACCTTATGTAGTGGCATTTCAATTGTATTTTTATAAATAAAGACTGCCTGAAGATCTGAGATTAAAATAGTCCCACTGGTCAGCCTTAGAGACCAGGCGATGGTAACACACACCTTTAGTCCCAGTAGCCACAATGACACGCACCTTTAATCCCAGTGGTGCATGCCTTTAACCCCAGCCCTAGAGAGTAATATCTCAGATACACAGTCTCATTCTGAGATTCCGGGAGGCAGGATCACCTTTTCAGACTGAGTCTGAAGTAAAAGCCAGAGGCTGGCTTTTGCTTTTCAGATCTTCAGGTTGAATCCCAACTTCTGAACTTGAGTTTTTATTAATCATGCTTCAGCCTTGGTTATGGTATTCTTTCAACAACAATGTAACTAATGTAAAGAAATGTAACTAAGGTACCTTCCAAAACCTCTAAAGAAAGTACTTGAAAGTCATTATACAAGGAAGTAATTTTTAAAGCCACTTCTATAACAAGTCATAAAAAGTTCTGATGTCAAAGAAGGCCTGTAAGAGCCTATAGAGCCCACGTATTGTGTCTCATGACTAGAATTCCAGCACTCTGGAGGCTCAAGCTCTAAGGTCAACAGAAATAAGAGGCCATCTGGGTTTATAAATTAAATTCCAGACAAACTTGACCAAAGTGTAAGACCCTGTTTCAGAAAAGCTCTCCCTCAAACTCATGTCTTTTCATCAGATAGACTATTTACCACGTGGAGTAAAAAAGAAAAGTCTCTACAAAAAACTTCATCTTCTCAGAACTCCACAGAAGATCCCGGCAATCTCAGTACTGCACAAAAGACTCCAGTGATCTCAGCACTGCACAGAAGACCCCAGTGATCTCAGTACTGCACAGAAGACCTCAGTGATCTCAGCACTGCACAGAAGACCCCAGTGATCTCAGCACTGC
>JABTXL010021554.1:8219305-8241720 GCA_025134845.1 Neodon shergylaensis
GACCCCAGTGATCTCAGTACTGCACAGAAGACCCCAGTGATCTCAGTTGTCCACAGAAGACCCCAGTGATATCAGTATTCCAGAGAAGACCCCAGTGATCTCAGTACTGCACAAAAGACCTCAGTTATCTCCCCAAACTTCTCAGTAACTTTATATCTAACTCAGGAATAGTTGGAAATTTCCAGATGGGTAAATAAGAAAATATAAAAACAAGGGATTTCAGATATTTCCAGAAAAAAAAATTCTTTCACATCTCTCTGTCATTATCAATCAGGTGACAGTTATGATGCAAATACCGTTATTTGTATACAAGCAAAGCTTCTGAACTGTTTACATAGACATTTAATTAAATTATGTTTGTGCTTTGTTGAATTTAATTGCCATTTAAAATGTCTTCAAGGATTGAATTATGATTCTGCACTGAAATGAAAATTGCTGTGTTTAGAAAGGCTCAGAGGTCATACAGTGGGGCTCATGCTTAAATCATATAGGAACAGGTACCCATCCTCAAGATCATAAACAAAAATATATATTTACTTTGAAAGCAGAAACAAAGCGATTTGTTGGAGTATAGGAAGGCATGGATCCCAGGGTTGCAAGGAAATACATGTCTTATTTTGCTTATTGTGTGCTAAGCAAGGAAGTACTTGAAACAGATTTTATAGAGCAGGGGTCAGCAGACTGAGAATATTAAACATTCTCCAGTGGAATGTTTTCAAACAATGTTATAAGTTTAACAGTCTTGGATGGCTGTGGTGGTTTGAACAAGAATGTCCTCCACAGGCTCAGAGATATTTGAATACTTGGTCCCCAATAGGGAGGCTTAGGTTGGACTGCACTACTGGGGGAGTTATGTCACTGGGGATAGACTTTGATTTTAAAAGTCTCATGTCACCTGCAATGCTATGTCTGCTTTGTGACTGAGGTAGAGATGGGAGTTCTCAGCTTCCTGCTACTTGCTGCCACAGTTCCTTGACATGGTTGGCTGCAATCCCTCTGGAACTGTAAGCAAAAATAAACTCTCTCTTCTATAAGCCACTTTCTGTTGTGGGGTTTTAATCAGACCAGCAGAAATGTAACTAACTGAGTGGCATAGAAGAGGATATTGGGTAGCAAAATTCGACATTGATAGTAACAATCCTGATTTTCCTCTTCCCAGAATTCTTTTAGTCTGGTTGCCCTGCCTATACTTCCTGCCTGGCTATTGGCCAATCAGCATTTTAATTAAATCAATATTAGTGACAAAACTTTATAGTGTACAAGAGCACTATTCTGCAACAGAATTTTATTTCTGAATAGAAATGGAGGTGGAGAGGATTGGGAGTAGGGCAGAGGGAAGGTTGGGGGAAGGACTGGGAGAAGAGGAGGGAAGAGAAACTTTGTTGGGGATGTAAAATAAACAAATAAATTATAAAAAGAAAAAGAAAGAAGTCAAATGACCCAAGTTTGCGCTGTTTCTTTCTGGGTTGGTTATGTGTAGAACTTCATGCTGTGGTTCTATTTTGTCATATCTCTGAGTGTTAGAGAACCAATCTGCCTGGAAAAATGGATATGTGAACTCTTCACTTTGAAATGGTCACATATGCCTATTGCAGAGACTTGGGCCCCTCCTACAGCTAGAGCAGAATTTTATTGTACTATTAAATTAACTTGGACTGACTTCTCTGACTTTCTGTTTTTCATTTCCTTCTCAGTTGCCACACCCTCTGGGAATCAGTCTGGCTCTGAATGAGTGAGGCAATGAGGCTTTCATTTCTTCCCCTAGGACACTAATGCACAGCCTAATAGACTGCTAGGAACTGGGCTCTCATATTCAGCCTGCATTTTCTTTTCCCTAATTGCATCCCATTACTACATTCTAAACAATTTTTCTTCTTCTTTTATACCCTACAGATTCTCGTCTGGGGTTATTTCAATTTGGCCAAGCTTTGTAAACAGCATTTTTTTTTTCTGTATTGCTACTGGAAGTCAAACTTTTCGGTTTCTAGTTTGTTTGATAGTCTCAAATTTTCTTGCTGTTGGCTATCAAAATGATGTTAAAAAGACTTTCATTACTAGAAAGGTCTGATCAGACAAACATAGGAAATTGTATTTCCTTTTTATCTTCACTGTGAAGTTTCAATTAATATCTATATTAACTGAATACATATTGCCATTCTAATTTCTTTTTTAATAGAACCCCACTGTATAGATTATCTTTACTACCTAACTTGAAATTTTTATCCTGTAACTTACTTAGTACTCTTTGCATTGTCTTTGGGTTTCTCTCATGTATTGTTGTCTTCCTTTGTATCACTACATATATTTTTACCAGATAACAGTTTTTCCATAAGCTTAAATAGACAACTTAAACTAATTTTGCAGGATAAACATTCCATAAAAACAAAAATGCAGAATAAAACAAATATTGGCTGAAATATTTATCTAAGTTGTTCTATTACCAATAAAAACTTATGAGTCAAATATTGAGGTGAAAACCTGATATATCAAAGAAGCTGCAGAGGAGTAATCGGCTGACCTCCTCTCCACACTTCCCAGATCAAAAGAGCTTGAAATCTCCAAGTCCCTCCTTTCTCTTTCCTGGCTTTTCCATGGCTATTCTGGTCAACTAGTCAGTGACTCTGCCCCCTGATTCAAGGTTAACTTTATTAACAGTGTGATCAAATATCCATTAATGGTTGGTTATCCCAAGGCTGTTATTGATAAACATTATTCCCCCTTTTGTAGTAAGTGTATCTTACACAATGCCTTTTAATGTCTATAGTTATTTTTTTCAGATCTGCCATCTTAGTTAACTCTCATTTTAATTCTATGTTGGATTTCCATGTTACTTTGAGCCTTAAGAGCCATTCCTTAGCCCAGCTGAAAACACAACATACACACACAGTGGGGAGACAACAAAGCATTTTCATTTTATCTTACTTTTTCATAATTCCATTGATAGGAACCAAAGTATGAATTCTAAGCTCTCTGATAGTAGATTATAGTAAGGTTCTCCTAGACAGAAGTCATCCTACAATATTGAAATATAAAATCATAACCAATCATAGAGTTTCATCTACTGGTGACAAGGAAAAGACTTCAAAGAGTAGTTGTTTGATGTAGTAGTTGTTGGAACTACAAATTCTCCAGAATCTCATAATGAAAGAGACTTGAAATATCTGCCATCCAGTGAGAAATATTCTAAGATATCAAAGGTAAACATATGTTATGAAAGGAAGTAATCTACCTTAAATCTAGCAAATTATCATATAGAGCACATCTTTCCTGGCCATATACCCTTAATGGAAATCTTGATTGCAGTACTACACGAGCAAGAATTTCCGTCACTCTTCACATCTCTGATTAACTTTCTTGCACAGCAAAATGAAGGAATATTAGATTCCATAGGCCACATTCCCCTGAATGCTCTGAAAGAATTTAAATGATACTGCCACCTGTTAAGTATCAGAGTCCCTTCTGAGAGAGGTTCCATTTCACTTTCATTCCTAATCCTATTTTTACAGTGGGGTCAGAGCACATGTTCATAACAGATCCATACTCCCCACCCCTTCTCTGATTCTGTGAGTGATGTGTAATCCAGCCTGATGGTGACTGACTGCCTGTAGGGAGTTCTATGAATTTTTTTGTATTACAGTTTTTAATGTTTGACATTTAAAGTCATGTGGATAACCATTCAAAATTCTGGTCAGACACAAGAGAACTAAAAGAATAATTTTTTAGAAGAACTTAACTTACATAGACATAGCTGTATGAGTCATGAGGAAGAGCGAGTGATCATGCCGTGGGGATCCAGATATCTCAGTGCAGGACTCTCATCCCTGTAGCCTAGCCCTTCTCACAGCTCAACTGCACACTCAGCTGTCATTCATCTGCAGCAAAGGTTCTCAAACACTTCATCCTCAATACTTTCTATTGCTTTGACCACATTCCATTTCTTTTATTTTTAACACTTATTTATTTAATATATTTTATATTTGCATGCACCTCATACATAAAGGTCAGAGGACAAGGTGAAGGTGTCAGTTCATGACTTCCACCGTGGCAAAAGAGTTTGTATCCATTGAGCCATCTTGATGGACTGTCTTAGTTAGGGTTTTTATTGCCGTGAAGAGACACCATGATCAAAGCAATTCTTATAAAGAAAACATTTAACTGAGGTGGCTTACTTACAGTTTCAGAGATTCAGTCAATTATCATCATGATGGGGAGTACGGGAGCATACAGGCAGACATGATGCTGAAACTGAGAGTGCTGTATCTTGCAGGCAACAGGAAGTTGACTGACTGTCACACTGAGTGAAGTTTAAAAAAAGAGACCTCAAAGCCCTCCCCTACAGTGATACACTTCCTTCAATAAAACCACACCTACTCCAACAAGGCCCCACCTCCTAATAGCGACCCTCCCTTTACCAGCCATTTTCTTTCAAACAAGTACATGGTCACTATCTGTCTCATTTAGGGGGTAACTATTCCTCCCAACTATTCCGTAGCAGAGCTCCAAATGAATTAGCCTTCTTCATGTTGTTTTTTCTAATATTTAATTTCCAAATAATTTCAGGATTACTTACAAAAAAAGTTATGAGGAGTGTGAACAGATCTAGTATGTATTTTAAAGATCCACTAATTTTTATTTTGCCAGAACTTGCTTTATTCTTTCTCATGATTTTGCATATTATCCATTATGCCTATTTCAGATGAACCTTAATATCTAAATATTTTAGTGTGCACTTCATAAAAAATTTAGCCCTTTACATAATCATAGCCATGTTATCAAGAACAGAACATCAATATTGATATGCTCTTACATAATAGGCTGACCTGAACACAAATTTTCCCTCGCCTTAAAATGTCCATTAGGAAAAATAGTCTTATAGCTGTCAATAATAAATTTCTTCATAATGGCCCATAATTCAGTCCCCGTGGAATTATTTTATAATTTCACTTGTCCATTGTTTGTTGTTAGTATTTAGAAAACCAATTTATATGGTTATTTGATTTGATTTGATTTGATTTGAGACAAGCTCTCATACAAAAACAAAACTGACCTTCAACTCAATTTTCCTATCTTCGTTATATGAGAGCAAGTATGAATGGTCAATTTTATTTTTTATATTCATTAATAAGGGCTATTGTTATTGGACATGATCAGTCATGACATGTTACGGTTTTTGTTTTGCTTTGTTCTGGGTTTTGTTATTTAATTTCCTAAAAGCTAAATAAATACCATTTTCACTTTTTCGTTTAAAAAAAAAGAGAGTGTGAATTTACCATTGCATAAAGTTTGGCAGCTTGTTTCTGAATAAAGATGGTTATAAACTTAAAATAGTTGAACTTATAATTTCTTCTCTTTACAATGACTTTTAAAAGGATGCACAAACAATAGATGGCATGTTTTGATTGTTGAGCTCTTTTTCTCATCTTAACAATATACTTTTAATATGACTCTCTTTCACTCTTGGGTGGTAGCAGTGAGTCTAAGCTTTCAGTCCATCAATAACCATGAAGATAAAAATTTCTTTTTCTCTAGTGTGCTGTCTTACCAGGACTTCTTCAATATAGATATTCAAAAAATTATAAGTGTCTTCAACATGCTATTATGAAAGAAAGATTTTTTTTAGATAATCTGGCATAACTGAAGCCAATGTCAATATTTCTAGAACATATAAGGGAACTCAAACTAAGCTATAATAGTGGAAGGTGGAGGCTATTAAATGCATCTTCAATTTAATTATATTTTTGATATCTAATTGATTTATCCAGATGTAACACTATAAGAAATTGAGAAACATGTGCACTGATAATATATCCTGCAACTGTTCTAAATTCATATGTTACTTCTAATAGCATTTTTCCTGTAGAACATATCCTACTTTTTATGTAAGCCAAAAAGGATGCCTTTTATTTATTTTTCTTACCGTGTTGCACTAACACTTCAAGTGTAATATCAAATACATATCAGAAAAAAAATACTTTTTCTTGTTCTAATTCTTAGGAAAAATGTTTATTTCAACCGTAAGTGTAATGCTACCTATAGCTTTTCTTCTCTTTTTCATAACGTATAACTTAGTCAAAAATATGCATAGATTCAAATTCCAAGCACTGGTTTGTGTATTTGTTTATTGTTTGGTTTTAAGTCTTAGGGTAATATTCCTACACCAGGAACAACAAAAGACACAGTAAGTCTATGCAGGTAAAAGCGCTGCTAAGCAGGTTTTAAGTATAATTAGATAGCTATTGGCTGCTGTCAGGGTCAGCATGACTCTGCTCCACCCTTAGGTTTAGAGTGCTGCTGCTGGTTGCTATGGTGCATGTGCCTGCACAACAAGGGGGAAATGGTGCCTGGTACTGGAAACGCAGCCAAGTATTTGGAGTTAATGAAGTTGTAGATCTTTAAGACTCTACAACGACCACTTTACCAACCCAGCATAATTCCTAACTACATTCTATTGGTTCACACCTCTCATCAAGGAAACTTCTCTTTCTACCAGATAGAGATCATTACAGAAAAGTACAGCCAGTCAACATGCAGCATTGTGGAGCCCAGTCACAATACATACATCTACAAAACATTCCTGCTACCAAGGCTCAGGGAGCTTTGCACAAGAGGAGGTGGGAAGATTATAAGGAGCAGGAGATCAGAGAGTTTTATGTAAGATTGTGTCTCCAAATTGATGTAAAGAGCTCTACCTGGAAAGGCTTGCCAACATGACCGCCTAAACATGAACTGAAAACATGGACAGTGGAAACACCATGAGGCCCCAATCCTACACAAAGAACTATAGACAACTAAAGAATGCTGGTAGCAGAAGGAAGTGTTCCCCAGGCCAGAGGACAATGGGCTATCCAATATCAAATGATCAGCCCAGAAATTGTACATACAAATAACAATATACAGACTGAGCAGTTTGTGTTTAGGAATATATATGTATATGTGTGTATATAATATTTAGGACTATATGTAATGTATATATTAGACATGTATATATGAACATATAAATGTATGAATGCAACAAAAATTAATTAAAAGAGAGGACACAAACATGAACGAGAGCAAGGAGGAGTATATGGGAAGATTTGGAAACCTTAATAAATAAATAAATGGATGTGAAGACCTCAATGTTTAAAAATTCATCCAGAAGAGTTAGTCTTCCTGTGAGCTCCTTCCTCTGACATTATCAATATATAAGCAGAAAAGTCACCCTGTTCATTTCTATTTACTTTTGGAGGCTAACCTTGATATGAAAAATTATTTTCCTCTGAGAAGTTCAGAAATTTATGGCCTTCCACAGTGGTGCTCACCTTTTAACTTGCACTTTACACTTGTCTTGGATTCTGAGGTCTTTATCTACAAGCCTTGCACCAGAATCCTAGTTTGATCGATACAGGATCTTAAAACACTTTTCTTCAATCTCTCTCTACCTCTTAAAAAGAATCATTCAGTGAATATGTTTTTACATTCTGTAGTGTTTAGACTACTTTACCAGAGAGTGGGATCTGGAGAAACAGGGAGGTGATTCGTTGAAGACTCGTTGTCTTGTGAAATGTTTTGTCTCGTCATTTGTTATTTACCTCTTAGCATCTATGGTGAATGTTGGTCACATCTTGTTTTATAGAACGTATGGAGGTCTGGTTCTCAAAGTTATTGAAGCTCACACATGACCTCATTTTCCTAACCTAGTTCTTGCCTGGAATTTTTTTAAATATGAATTATTTTAATAAATTTATAATTTCACATCCTCTCTGAACACCAGTCCATGTTTCTTATGAAGCAAACTTGACCACAGAAGGAAGATTGTGACAGCCTAGAATGTTATAAGGAAACCACTAACACTACCTGGCAAGTTGTTTTGGTTAATCACCTGTTCTCATAGGCTTCTGTCAGCAATATGTTACATGTCTGATACATTTCTATCTTCCTGGATTTTATCTCTGCCTCAGCAATTTTCCTCACATGTTGCTTCTCCTGGGACTATAAATAATTTCACTCTGCCTCCTTTGTCTTCATATTTTGGGGTGCCCTAAAGACAGCCCTCTAACCTCTGTCCTTTTTCTACAAACACAGACACTGTTGATTTTATTTGGCCCATGCACTGGATGCCATATACACTCAGAAGACTGTGCATTTCAGGTCTCTGCTTCTCCGACTCCAGGCTCGAAGTCCTCACTTTTACGTTGATGCTTGTCTCCAAATCAATGTGCCCCAGTACAAAAAATTTTGACTTGTAAGTGCAAACTTAAATAATCCTCTATCAACAGCCCCTGTAAACAGGAATTGAAACCTTGTGCTTCCAAAATCCTTGGCAACAGCCTTCACTTCTTTTATAACTGATTAACAAATCACATGTGTCTTCATTTCTCATGTATGTCACCTCTCTCATGGGACAACTATACTGCTGCTCAAACGTCCATTATCCATCCGGTCAGTCCAGAACTGTTGGGAGCAGTGAGACCCCAGATTCGGAATTTCTTGTAATCCCCTGATCTGAGTGCCTACAGCTGCTCTGAGCACGAGACCTTCAGGAGTTCCTGATGGCAGGAGAGTGGTTTCTGGTGGGTTTGGCTGGGACGTGGCTATCTCTATATAATCTGCCCCTGAAGACAATAAAGGGGGCATTCTTGGGGAATTCAAGGATGACCTGTGTCGCTGCCTCTCTGTCTGTGTGTGTCTGTGTATTTTAACCTCCAGCTCCCTTGCCCGAAGCTTGGTAACTGGGTGCCAGCGCACAGAGCGCAGACACGGGGGCACGGTGCGTGGCATAGCACAAGAATTTCCTCTATGATTCTCTCTTCTTCCAACTTGACTTTACCAGTTCTCATTACACCACATCAGAGTTTTCCTATTATAGCCAAGCCAGATCTCGTCTTTTCTTACCTTGAATGAGGCAAAAATCAAAGCCCTAGTGGCAGTTTAAAAGTTCTTTCCAATAAAGTACGAGCTCCTCTGACATTCCTTTTGTATTACTGTTTGCCCTCTAATCCCCAGCCAGCTCCAACTCCTCAGGCCTGTCCAGAATGGTCTGCTACGCTCTAGCTTCCCTTCCTCACATTTTGTCTTCTCTGCACCCTCATCTTTGTCTTATTTCTTCACTCCACTCAAATCAAAATGTTTAAGAATGGCCCCGTGTTGACAAACCCCTCTAATCTTCCTCTTTCTATAGTCTTCTGCTCTCACTAGTCTTCTTGTGCTTATAACTATTGATACAGTTCACATCTGTTTGTTCATTGTCCATTTTCTAAACAGAAGGCAAGACGTGGGTCTCACATGTCTTGTTCAGGTCTGTAGCCCTTATTTTTTTGAGCAATAAATGGATATAGATACTCAATACAAGTGCATATTGAAGGAAAACATGTAGAGAATAATGTATAAAGTACAAGCAAAAGCTCTTTCTGGGGAAAGGCACTAAGGAGGCATGTATCAATATTGCTAGAAGATCTGGTTATGATATAAATATGATATTTGGTTGGTGCATATCTGAAAATCCAGTTCATTTATATTGAAGTGGTATTTTAAAAAATTGTAAGTGTTGACAGTGTTACATATGGGGTATGTAATTGAAGGTATATAAATCTGTATTAAACCTTTGGTTACATACCCCATATCACAGACTCCTGTTAAGCAACATCACAACAGACAAGGACAACAAATAAAAACTGACATTATATGACAACAACTATAAGGTGAACATAATGTGTGGGCCACTTTATAATTCTTCTTGTGCCCTAAGCAAATCTTCCTGTGGGCTAGCTCTAAAGACAGTGAGAAACCTCAGGTTAGTAATGATTTCAAAGCTGGATACCAGGCTGCAACTCTGCAAACTGGTACTATCTGCTGTGCCTTATAGTGAATTCTCTATAGCAGTTTAGAGCACAGGGTGGTTTTCTGAAGATTGGTAACACTTGTTCTCAGTGCTGTTTCTTAAGGACACAACAGAGTCTCTACTACTGTTGCCTTCTTTGTTTATCTACATCATGGCCTACAATACTTACTGGATGTTCTCTGACAGTGGGTATTAAGCCTGTCAATTGTATATAAACTACAACTCAGTACCCAAGTTTTCTTGAGTGAATTAAAGACATGGTAAAATGACACATAGTTCTAGTTGAACTCTAGACAGATTCCTGGATTGGTAATGAACACCAGACAGAAAAAAACTCGCTCTCTCTCTCTCTCTCTCTCTCTCGTTTCCCATGATCTCTTTCCTGTGGGAGTAAAATCATTATAGATTTGAAAATCCCTGAAAAAACTGAACTAGAATTCTTACATTTTTCTTTCAAACTGAACATTAAAATAAGCCAAGAACATGCATCTGTCAAAGTGACAGCCTAGATTCAGACTTCAAATAACATTCTGTTCTCCTATTTTTTTTTCTAGCATTGTCCTTCCACTTCAGACTTTGAGGCAACCACAGTCTGAGATGCAAAGCAGCTCATTCATATTTTAATTCAGGCAAAGAGATATGAGCTTAATCGTACACTTCCATACAGTTGTGTTATGAATTGATAACAACAGCTCCATAATTTATAGGTTGATAAGATGTATTTCCCAAACAACTTGATATGGCTAATGAAATGGAATCACAATTCAGCAGCTGACTAGGTAATGTTTTGACTTACAAATCACTGAGCTCACCCGGGTAGACAGGAGAGCTTGCGTTCTTCTACAATTCCAAATGAAGATGAAGGAGCCCGTGACATGGGCTTCAGCAGCATTAAGGTTGAATAGCATGCACTAAGTATCTATCTGCATCTGAAAAAGAGACACAAGAAATCATTTTAGAATTTACATATTGGTCAAATATTATTCATCTTTCCCAATTCAAATAAAAGTCATGACGACTCTGGTAATAACAGAGTCTGCTAGCATGTGAGCATATTCTGTGTGCCAGGCACTATTATTATATTAGCATAAATATACTGTAACACTTAAAAAACTAACAGCAAGATATTCCTGGCTCTATTTAGACATGAAGAAACTTTCTAGTTTCCTTCCAAATGACCTCCCAATTGTAGTTCCTTTTTCACTCACATATATTCATTTTTAAAAACTGTTTTATAAGCTTACTCTTATAATTAAATCTATGAATTTTTCTAATCTTACAAAATTTCCTTGCTCTGGTTATCCCCCACTCCACCCCAGTATTCTTTGTCCTAAGCCCTACCAGGACAATAAATCACAGAAGATCCACATTATCTTAATCTTGCAACAGAAAATTCTCAAGCCAACTCTGCCAGGAAGGATACTAACTAGTCTATCAGTTTAAAATGAGGAGACCCATAAAAGCTTTCTGAGTGAAGTCTGATGTCATTAGCACATATGCCACAACTTATGTTCTCTATCCCCAGAGCTAGTTTCAATCCTTACAAAGACAAGAACTCATGCAGGAAAATACGCAGACCTGAGAGGCATTTGCTGAGCACACACACGAGAGATGTGACTCTTGTAATTAGTGTGTGACACCGTTAAAGTCCCATGCAGAGAAGACAATAAACAGCACAAGGTCTATCACTAGGGCATAGGGCGCCTGTTTCCACAGAAATTTAGAGAGTTCTACCAAGAACAACGCTCTAGCAACATTTCAAGCCTCTTACATTTGTGTTTGCTCAGCATCACAGGATGCAAGGGAGACAATCGTACTCCAGATTTCTTAAACTTATGCTGTAACTAGCAATACAGCCAGAAAGAGAATGGCCTTCGACATAAAGTGTTTCCTCCAATTTGTATGCAAAACAGTCAACCCAGAGTTGATCTAAAAATCTTCGCCTAGAATATTAACCTTAATTTGTTACATGCAAAGAAACAACAAATCTGAAAATAGCTTTTTTATTAATGATGATTTTGATTCAATTACTTTGTCTCGAATCTCCACACAGAAATGGTTCAGAGAGCAGGCATCAGCTTTCCATTTTAACAAACCATTTGCTTGAAATGCAAAAACAAAGCAACGATGTCCTGAAAACACACCAGTTAGGGAACACAGTCATATCCTTTCCCACACATGCTATTTCCCCGCATTAGCCAGCCAATGAAGCTAAAAACAACACCACGGAAAGGACAGAGAGCAAGATGCAGTTCACTCCTCACACTCAGCAGTGGGACAGATGTGTGTCCACCATGAGCACATACCTGAAGATGAACCCTACTTCCAGGGTTGAGCAGGCTTTGTCCCTGGTCTGTAGGAACGGAACCCACACACATGCATGCTCATGTACTGAGCAATTCTAAATGGTCAAATATCATATTACAGTAAAGCCATCATGAATATAAGAATGAATGTAGAAATTTACAGTGGCAATTTAAATGTTTAATTTCTCTCCACTACACTGAGAATGATACTAAAGCAGGAAAAAAGGAGAGAGAGACATACTAAGAACCAATGGACTGAAAAAAAAAGGAAAAATCAAATAGAAAAGGAAGAAACGAACTTTTAAATTTCAGTACATTCCATGATTTTTGAAAAGAGGGCTCACATTCTTATTTTGCACTTGGTCCATTTATCTAGAAATAATCCATAGGATGTTTTATTAATAAAGCATGGATGCTCAGGTAAAACGAAAAATGTCCTTTGTTGAAGAGTACTGCTTGCTGGTACCATATTCTTGGACACAGATCTGCTTAGAACACATGACTCTATTCTGGATGCAGTAGTGGCTGCTCTAGTTTGCTTCCTCTTGCTATGATAAAGACGATGGCCAAAAGCAAACTGAGAAGGAAAGGTTTTATTTACATTTTGTAATCTGTATATTGCTGAAGGAAGCCAATGTAAAGACTACCAGGGCAGGAACTTGAGGCAAAAACTGAAGCGGAGACTACAGAGAAAATACTTACAGGCTTGATCCCTACGCATTGCTCATCTTGCTTTCTGTACAACCCAGGATCACCTGCCCAAGTGTGGCATGACCCCAGTGGGCTGGGATCTCCCGCATCAACCATTAGCCAAGAAAGTGTGTCCCCCAGAGATTTGTCTACAAGCCAATCTGATGGGGACACTGTCTCAATAGAGGTTTCCTCTTCCCTGATGACCATTGTTTACCAAGTTAACAACAAACCAACCAATCAAACTACAACCTAACCACCATAGGAACCTAGTAAATAAACAGCTCCTTCATCTTGCTTCTCCCTTGAACATCAACAGCCCCAGAAAGAATGACAATATTCAGGGCTCATCAATAAAAATTTGTCACTGTATAAACTCGAGCAATGTACTTAAGGTTTCTAAGTCTCCTCTCCCGTATGTAAGTGAGGTGGAATAGGTCTCCCATGTTCTAACTGAGCTAATTTACATACATTTTATGAATCTTCCAGATGTCTAAAAAACCCCAGAAAAGAAAAAGAAAAAACAAACAAAATTTAAAAAGCAACTAATATCCATAAGATGACTCAGTTTGAAATATAGCAAAAGCAGAAACATTTATTTTCTCACAGTTGCTTGGTTTTTGCTATTGATTATCAGAATCAATTGACTCTACAACTAAGTAATATTTTTTTTAAAAAATCAAGATTAAAAACTACTAGTCCAAGTAGACATAAGGGAACACATTTTTCAATTTTGAGAGTGCAGTGACTAAACACACATTACTCAGTCAGTGAAGCAAAACCAAAAAAAAAAGCCACAGTGTTCAGACTCTGTAAACATTAACCCTGTGGGGCTGAACCATCTGGGAGCAAAAATGATAAAAAGAAGTCCGGAAATAATGACAACTTTCATAGTGGCACCCATCTCAGGTTCTAGAACAACTACATAGGAAACAAATTTTATTGAAAGTTTTTATTTATTTTAAAGGAAGACACTGTCTTCTTGTTTCTCTTAGAGTGGGAACACCAACATCTAACTTTAACTTACTATTTGAACTTCTAAGATAGATCTACCACTATATGCAGAAAGCATTCGATTTCTATTTCTGGTCAATGAAGTAGAACCATTTTTCCTACCACTCCCAGAAAAGCCTGGGCTACTTTATGTCAAATGAACAAGAAACATGTATAAAAAAGAGAACATGGACTACGTAGAATTTCAGGACCTGAGGGACAACACAGGTGTGAGTCCCATGGACTTTTGCTTGGGAGCATTGGATTTTCCCACCCCATGTATTCCAGATTGGGAACAGAAAACTGGAAACCCACAAACACCCATGATTGAAGATGAAACAGAAACAGCAACAAAGCCTGATGGTTGCGACCTACCAAGAGAATGGGAAACCCGGAAAATAGCATCCTCTTGTACAATAGCTACTTCTACACAGCAAAAAACATAAGCCAACACCCTACCCATGGCAGCAAAATATGACTGGCAAGCCCATGTTTTATTTTTAAAGAAAACAAACTGTAATTTTTCATTATACATATCCATCCAAGTTCCCATTCCCTCCCTTCCTCCCATTCCCTCCACATAACCCACCCACCCCCATCCAATCCTCAGAGAGGGTAAGGCACATTGCTCTGAGGAAGGTCCAAGGCTCTCCCTACTATGTATGGCTAAACAAGGTATTCATCCAAAGAGAATAGGTTCCCCAAAAGCCAGTACAAGTAGTAGGGATAAATTCTGGTGCCACTGTTAGTGGCTCCACAGTCTGCCCCAGGCATATAACTGTCACCCACACTCAGAGGGACTAGTTTGGTCCTATGCTTGTTCCTTCCTAGTCTGGCTGGTGTTGGTGAGCTCCCATTGGTTCAGGTAGACTGCTTCAGTGGTATACCCACTGCAAACCCATATTTTAATCCTGAAATGGCTAAAATGGAGTGCCTAATCCTTCCTTCTGATAGTGTCAGAAAAGACTAAGAAGGTGTTTGTTTTTGTACCTGCCTCCCAGGGAACAAGACAACAACAAGCAAGGCTTGATTTTCCTCTCTCAGCTGCCTAAAGAGATAGACACCTCTCCTTATTCCCATTAGATTGATGTTGGAGGAGGACCAGAATTTTTTTAGCATCCTTATTGTTTATGTACACATTTTTGACATTCTTTATGATATCCTTATAAAAGACAAAAAAAAAAAAAAAAAGCCTTGCACTTTGGAGGCCATAGCTGCAGATATAAAAGAGGCTATGGTCTTTTTTTTTTTTCCCTTCTTGACATCATTGTTGACTGGATCTGATGCCGTTGAAGTCTTCCTCTTCTCTGGGAGCTCTGGCAGAAGGTAACATCTGAATAAAATGACAAGCATAAACCCCATTCCACATATGAAAGATGATTAATAAAAACTTAGAAACAGGGGTTCAACCTGAAGACCACAAAAGCAAAGCAACCAGCCACTGGCTGTTACCTCGACCTCAGCCTGAAATGGTGATCTTGCCTCCATGAAACATAGAATGAGGCTGAGACTGAGAGCTATCTCCTCCATTTTATAATTCTCTCTAGATCTGGGATTAAGGATGTGCACCACTATCGCTTGGTTTCTATGACAAGCTACTGTGGCTACTGGGATTAAAGGCGTGTGCCATTGCTACCTGGTCTGTAACACTGGCCAATGTAGCTGTTTTACTTTTCTGATCTTTAGGCAAGCTTTATTTATTAAAATAAAACTGAAATGACATTACACACATAGCCTGGGTGTTTTTTACTTTTCGTGTGGGCTTCACACCAGGATGATGCCCAGGACATTTCTTCCCAGTTCTGTAGACAGAGCTGAGGCACACATACTGCTTCTGCAGGGCTCTGAGGGTGCAGATTGAACTGAACCATGGCTGATTGTGTTGCTGTTATGACCACGGAGGTGATCTCTTGACCCAGAGTCCTATGGCATGAAAGCATAAGTCTAAAGAAAAAAAAACCTACTTGTATATCAGATGGAAGTAGAGATTTCTCATCAGAAACAAAGGGTATCAAGCACACTGGAATAATAGTTTTAAAACTATCTCCATACGAAATACTATTCATAAATGAAGGGGAAAACAAGATTTACTGGAGAAAATAGGAGATTATCATCACCAGACTGAAACTTTTTTCATTGTTTAAGAATCTCACTCATGTGTCTAATGTATTTTGATTATTCCATTCACCATTCAATTTCTGTCTTATTGACTCCAGTACCTTTCCCTCCTAACTTTGTGTGTTCTGTTTTTGAACCAGAGTTTACTTAGTACTTCCCCATCCCTAAGAAAACGGATTCTCCCCTCCAAAGCAATAGTTCCTCAACTAGAGAGTGATTTCCTGAGCTCTTTGCTCATCCATGCTGGGATTTTGACTAGCACAGTCTTCATGCAAACCTAGCCTCTGTGAGGTTCAGATTGCAATGGTCTTGTCTGTCCAACCAATATTCATTTGTTGTAGATATCCATTATCTCTGGCTCTTATAATCTTTCCACCCCCTCTTCTTTGCTAACCACCGATCCTCTCATGGAAGTACTATGATATCAGTGTCCCATTTATATCACATAATTCTACTTTCTCTTGTTCTCTGCACATTGTCCAGATGTGTAAATCACCATCTACTGCAAAAAAGAAACTTTTTAATGAGGGTTGAGGGGTGTACTAAACTATTGGTATCAAGATAAGAAAGGAGGGAAAATTTAACACTGTATCTGTTTAGAAGAATAGTGGTATTTGATTCTCCCTTAGGCCCCCAACCTAGTCAGCCATGTTTGTGGGAATTTTTTTTAATATTTATTTATTTATTATGTATACAATATTTTGTCTGTGTGTATGCCTGCAGGCCAGAAGAGGGCACCAGACCCAATTACAGATGGTTGTGAGCCATCATGTGGTTGCTGGGAATTGAACTCAGGACCTTTGGAAGAGCAGGCAATGCTCTTAACCTCTGAGCCATCTCTCCAGCCCCTGTGGGAATTTTTGATAGTTAATGATATAAGGAATAAGTTACATCCCATAGAGTAGACCTTAAGTCAAATAAGAAATTAATTGATTACTCTCATGCCATTGATGCCACTGTTTCCCCTTTGAAGACATTTTACCAAACCAATTGGCATTATAGCTTGTAGTATGGCTATAAAAAGCAAGATCAAGGATCCTTACATGAAAACATTGACTTATATCTTGAGCATATCAATGTCAAATCCTGGTTGTGATTTCACAATATTTTCTACAAGGTGATGCCATCTGATTGGGCATGGTAATGCATTCCTCTGAAACCAACACTTAGAAGATTTAGGAGGCTGAGGCAGGAACATCATGAGATTGATGCTAATCTGGACTATTAATAACAAGGATCTATCAACCAATCAATCAATCTATCTATCTGTGTCTGTCTGTCTGTCTGTCTATCTATTTATCTACCTATCTATCTACCTATCTCTCTCTCTCTCTCTCTCTCTCTCTCTCTCTCTCACACACACACACATAAATATTAATGATACAATGTTACCATTTAGTAACAAAAAAAGTCAGGGCTGACGGGATCTATCTGTACTATTTCTTACAATATATACGCTTATATATTTGTTAAGAATTAAAAAAAATAATTTGAAAAAAAATCTAGGTCTCCTCCCTTCAAAGCTTAGACCTATATGAATATAAAACTCTTGGGTAATTTTTGACAGCTACTTATTTATATATGAAGAGAGTGATAGTATGTCCAGACGTAAAAGTAATTTGCCATAGAAGCTATATTGCTGATGTCAGTTGGTACTCACTTTGCAGCTGAGTATCAAATTCACCACAGAGCATAAACACCTCTCCTTACTTCTGATCGACCCTTGTAACACACATAAAAGTTTAGAGCTGGAAGAGGTTTAAAGGTCATTGAGATAAAATTTCTCCTATAAAAGATAAGAAAATAGAAACCCAAGGAGTGTAAATAGGGCAGCCAAGGTCTTATAACTAATTTGTGGCAGAGATCATTCTGGGCCTTCAGTCTGGCTCCAAGACCATTGCTCTCACACTTCTATTTTTTTTTAATTTTTGTATTTCATGGATGGCCCATTTATGTATATTAAAGCAACCATGTTTGTAAAACTAGGTTGCTTATCAATTTGCATGATTATGGAAACATATTAAAATTTTATTAATTATATAAGAAAAGTTTTGAGACTCTAAGCTTGCCTAATTTGCTGATGGAGGATGGATTTATTAGCATGAGAGTGGTGGTATAGTAGGGTTAAGGGAGACATTAAGTAGAAGCTGACCCTCTAGTATACATAAATGAACAGTCAAATTTAATAAATAGTCCAAAGGTAATGATAGATCTGAATAAATAGGAAAGCAATGTCAAAGGCTATGTACTTTTTTTTATTCTTCAAAAATTGGCTTTCAGTGTCTTGTACATCATTTAACTAGGCACATGTAATTGTAACCCAAAGATAGGGAAACTCATTCTGTGACCTTTGGAGTTAGTTCTATACACTGCCATAGTTAAAAAAAAAATCCAACTCCAAATACATTTTTTTGGCAGATACTTTAGCAAAACTCAAGCTTGAAAAAATACAAGAAAAACATAAATTTCAGTGCACATGCAATGTGTGTGTTCTACTTAATGATGATATTTGTCATTTTTCCAGAGTTTCTTGACCCTCCCAAGCTGACAAACAAGTTTGTTTCTTTTAGTTAGTATCTGTTTTCTGCTTTTGATTATTACCTGAAGCTCTCTCTCTCACTCAATCTCTCTCTTCTTCCCTCTCTCTCACTTTCCTTTCTTTCCCCACTTCTTTCTCTTGCTAATCTCTCTATCCACATCATTACTTTACTCTTGTCTCCTCTCCACACACCATCTGTTTCCTATCCCAAGCCAACCTTCCTTATATAATGATGTTTATTATCATATGGCAACCTGGTATGATTCATAATCACTTAGAAGACAAGCTTCTGCATGAACCTGTGAAGAGTTGTCTAGATCAGATTAGCTTCCAGGTATGCTCATGAAGGGTTATCTAGATTAGGCTGAGTCATGGGTTTGTTTGCCTATGAGGAGTTACCTAGATTAGATTAAATGATTATAAATCTTGACTATGGGTGGCATCATTTATTTAGGTGGAATCTTTATTTAGTCTTGAACTAAATAAAGAGAAAAAGGGGAGCCATGAATCAGCATCCAACTGCAAAGGTTGTGCGGCTGGTTCACTCCTCAAGTTCTTGCCACCATGACATCCCCACCGTGTGGACTGTTCCCTGATAAAGTGAGCCAAATAAACCTTTTTAAAGTTGTTTTTGTTGGAGTAGTTTACTGTGATAAAGAGGTAAATAACTAATACATATACTCTGTACTCAAAATAATTTAAAACTTTTTTCGAGCAATAAATTAACCTCCAATTATTATTACTACTTACTTAATAAATTATTCAAAGATTTTTAACTTTCAACTCTGTAACACTTCCATACTTCAACTATAAATGTGTTGTCAAACTATATAAAAATAATTTTAATCCTAAATGTCTCATACAAACCATTTTCTGACTTGAAGGATGATAAGTTAAATTTTTTTATCTTTAAAGACATTTGTCAAAACTACAGATGGAAACACTCTAGTGTGCTAGAGTGAAGCTGTTTGAAGAAGGACAAAGGGAAGGCAAGAAGAAGGAAGGCATGAAAACAGTTCATCTTTCAAAGGCACGCCTCTGGCGACCAGTGTTCTACAACTTGCCCCCACACACCAGTTCTCTCTTAAGTTAAGGCTCCCAAACTGGTTAATTCTCTGATGAGGTCAGATGCCCACTTTACAGTTACCTCTGAAAGACTCACTGCTGCACATTGATGAGTTCAGGACCAAACCATCAGCACATAAAGTTTAAATGACTTCTTGCTATATTGGAGGGTCTTTAGGGAGGTTACCTCGAACGATAACAATGTCTCCTTCAGTAAAGCTTCCTGATAGATCTTCCTGAGGCGTTTGAAATTTTCATTATATATATAAATATGAATATATATTTATATATATTACATGAATATGAAGCAAATAGTGAAATATAATAAGTACCCAAATAGGAACTGTTTTTATTATCAAGTATAATTTCAATATATAATTATGTAATTTTATACTTAGGTCACTGACGACACACTATGGGGTTGTTTACACCAATGCCAGCAGACACAAAGGAATCACATGAATCTTAACAATTGCAATGCCCATGCATCACCCAGTGATTATGGTGATTTGCATGGGAATGCCCCACACACACAGTGTTTGTGTGAATATTTGGTCCCAGTCATTTGGGAAGGATTAGAAGGTGTTACCTTGTTGGAAGAAGTGAGTCACTGGGAGGCAGGCTTTGAACTTTGGGCTTTTAAAAGCTGGTGCCTTTCTAGATTCTCTCTCTCTCTCTCTCTCTCTCTCTCTCTCTCTCTCTCTCTCTCTCTCTCTCTCTCTCTCTCTCTCCTTCCTGCTCGTGTACCAGGTACCATGCTTGCCTGCCTACTGATATGCTTACTCCCTGTCATGATGGTAATGGACTGTAACCCTCTGGAACTGTAAGCTACCAATTAAATATCTTCTTTTATAAGTTGCTTTGGCTATGGTGTCTCTTCTCAACAATAGAAAAATAACAAAGGCAGTGATGGAGTGTTCCAGCTGTATTATGATCTGGCCAAACAACAGTTGGAATGGGGTCTCTCACTGATGAAACGCTGTTATGTGGTGCAGAACTGCACTTGCTTGTTAAATTCTGACAACTGTTGGGATTGGTGGCTCTTCAATAATGCTCTCTTTCCCTTAGCTGCATATTGATTCCACATCTTCTGATGTGTGCTAAACATTTTTCATCAACAACCAAGACACACAATCACCTAGTGATGGTGCAGCTTGTGTTTATTTTCTTCCACTCATTGCAGTGTTTAAATACTGCAATAAAAATACTATATATGTTTAAGTGGGCATATCACAACATTTTTTTTGTCTATAAAAAGGTCAAAATTTTAGCACCTCAATTCTGTCATCAAAATGCCTTGGAAATGTCAGGAACAATTTACCCATAAGACATTTCCAGATTTTCAGTTTAGAAGCTTTTTGTCTATGTTTTTAATTTTTTTTGATAATACCATTCTTGAAATAAAAATATATTCAGGATAATTTAAAGAAATTTGAATGTTCATTCTTTCACTTGATAAATTAATGACTAAATTTATATCTCTTAGTCCAATCTGGTTTTCATGATACAGATCATCATTGCTTCAATTGCTCATGATTTGTATGGTCAAATTTTTATATATTACACACATATATAACATGTTTCATAGTCTATCAATTTAGATCAATTAATATTAACATATAATAAAACAAATAAGAAGATATATAAAACAAAATTTATCAATTTAAGTATACATTTTGGTGGCGTTAAGTACATTTTGTTGGTATCTAAGTACCATGAGTATCCATCTCCAGAGGTTTCCTTATCTTTTGAAAGGGACATTTTACACCATTAAAGTGTAAGCCCCCAGCCTCAGGCAGCAGACATTCTACTCTTTAGATAAGTGTGTTTGACGACTTTGGGTTCTTCATAGAAGTGAAGTCATTTAGTTCTTGTGCTTTCCTTACTGGTTTATTTCACTTAAGATATGTCTTCAAAAACCATTATTAAAATACATTTTGTCAGAATGTCTTCCTTATTTTTTCACAAGACTAGGAACAAACACAAGGCTCTGTGTGTGAAAAAAAAAAAAAACATTCGCCCATCGAGCTGCATTCCCTGCTCAGTTCCTTTCCTTCTTGAAATTGAATATATTCTGTTTTATGCATATACGCTAATTTGTTTGCTCATCCGCTCTAAGTCAGACAGAGCTAAGAAGCAATTAGAATGTTGATGAGAAGGCTGAAGGGAAGAGGAGATGGGAAGAGGAGACAAGGGGGTGGACAGTGGACGGGGCAGGGAGAGACAAAAAGGGAAAGAATGAAAAGGTGCAGAAGCAGTAATAGGGAGGAAGTCCAGGAGGTAGGGAGCCAAGAATGAGCACAAAGCAAGCAAGGAAAATGGAATCAGCCTGCTATCAGAATCCTTGCATGTATTACATTCTTACCCAACTTCTCTGAGTAAGAACTAGTCAATTAAAGCTGTCCCTAACATGATCCCTTGTATTAGATGAAAACTTTTAGCCATTTACTACCAAATCAAAGATAACTGAGTTTTTGGAATATATGAGTATTATGAGGAGATAGTTTCCTTCCAATCCTATTTTTTCAAAAGTTTTTTATAATATAAGAACACAAGGTTTATCTGATACTTTCTTCATCAGTTGGTGTGCGTGTGTTCTTTCTTCATTTTATTCATGTAGCATATAATACTGAATTTTGTGTGTGTGAAAATTTGTATATGCCAGCTATAAGTATTGCTTGATTATAAGGTTTAACCCTGAGACTGGAGAGATGGCTCAGTGGTTAAGAACATTTCATTTTCAGTGAACCAGAGTTCAGTTCTTTTTCCAACATTCATGCTGGGTGGCTCTTGAGCTCCTATAACTTTAGCTCCATGGGATCTAATGCCGCTGGCATTTATACTGATGTACACACACACACACATACACACACACACACACACA